>JAEIFV010000272.1:0-377996 GCA_018904265.1 Lordiphosa collinella
ACGTTTGGAAATTATTAAAAATTTCTGTCAAAATTCTTTCTGGAGGGACGATTATTTCGGCCGAAAATTGGGAAATGCACTCTTAAAGTCCGTCACAGAATTTCGGTCGTAAGCGAAACGAAAAAATAGGGGAAAGTTAACCAGCTCGGCCGAAGTTTTGTATACCTTTGCGGTTTGTTTTTGTACATAAGACTTCTTTTCGGACCCTATCTCTTCCGTCAGTTTTAAAGATATCTTCACATAGCTTTGCACGAAGTCTTTTAGTAGGAACCAACCGGATCGGATAACTATAGCACATAGCTGTCAAAAGAACGAAAAACTTTTTTTTCAATGGAAACGCCTCCATACTTCGTATTTCTTAGTTTGCTATGCTTCCCCATGATTGCACTAAGTTTGTTTGAAATCGGACATCTATATAGTAAAGCTTTTATAGAAAAATAGAGTCTGCAAAGTAGTTTTAGTAAGAAAAGAAAAAGGAAAAACAAAATTTTCAATTTTTTTCTTAAACAATTAAATGTTTATTTATTTAGATACCTTAATCTAAATTTTACAACTTACTGTTATTTTTATAATAACTTATATTGTAGGGCGAGGGTTTTTCTAAGTTTTATTTTGTTCATGTTTGGGGGTTTGTTTTTGTGTGTGTAGTATGACAAGTTTTTGTGTTTGTATTGGTATTGTGAGTATGTGTTTCTAGTCGGTAAGATATGGTCATAGTCAGGTTGTGTTTATTCTGGTTGTTGTGAAGTGTTTATGCTAGATCCTGCGATTATCCAGGTCACCTGGGTGGATCCTTTGGAACCTGCGTCTTGCCCTTATTCCATTTATCCTACGCGTGCGAAGTAGGCGCCTGGCGATGAAATGTCCTTAGAATTGGCATTTATTTAGTTTGTATGCTTGTGGCGTAAGCCAACAATCAATTACATTAGTTATTATAAGTTTCCAAATGAAATTAACTGAAGTCGCCTATTGTTCACATGACTCAGTGCAAAGGGCTGCGCACCCATGTAAGGAACAGCGTTTAGGTTAATGTAAAGACTTAGAATAAGGTAACACTATATCGAATCTCTGAAATATATTTGCGCAAGTGATAAGTCGCACCTTGGTTGAAGCTCCTGCCAGACCCTACTTGCCGTGCCTAATCGCAGCAACAACAACATCAACAGCCGCCGCCATACCAGTTTGGCAGCAGCAACAACAACAACTACAACCATCCAACCACCATCCACCTCTCTTTTTGGCCAGATCCAACTTGGCCGTCTATCCCTTCTGTCATACCTGTTTGGCTTTTTCCAGATCGGCAATCACCTGATTGGCAACCTGACTCCCACTTCTTTTTTTCACACAACTTTAGAGAATTTTTTCAAAATCGGATGACTGTAGCATATAGCTGTCTTAGGAACGATCGCTCGAAAAACTAGTTCTAGTGAGAAAACCTTTTTTGTTTAGAATGGAAACGTCCTTATCATTGTCATATACTTATTTTTTATACTTTTATACAATTTAACTTGTAGTTTTTACAGGCTCGAGGTCTTACTATGTTATTGACATAGCTTTAAACAGAGGCACACAACACAACAAAGGAGGCTTCAGGTTGATCGGACGACGTTTCATGAGGGACCAACCTCACTCATCAGCGATCTTCAGCCTGAAATGTCTGTCCAAATAGCAGTCTCTCCATGCCTGCGACGGCAAAACCGTTTTGGGAATTCCAAAGGGCAGCTTTGCGCGCAAAACACCAAAAAGACAGCTTAAGACAGCCATTGTTGTTTTATGTCAATAAATAGTAAGACCTCGAGCCTGTAAAAAACTACAAGTTAGAAGAGTATAAAGGTCGTTTAAACAGTCATTAAGTACTTTTATACAATTCTAAAAAGTTTTATAAGAATCCGATGACTATAGCATATAGCTGCAATATGAATGATCGGTCGTAAAAGAAGTTCTAGTGAGAAAAACTTGTTTGTTTCAAATGGGATCGCCTCCAAATTGTGTACTTGTTAATTTTTGATGCCTTTCCTCGAAATCGATTCGTATATAACTTCGGTGTTCGGTGTCCGATTTTATTGATATTTTCAGAATAGATAGATATTGGGCCTTACTTGATATATAAAAAGTCTCAACGGTCTAACTGAAAAATTGTGACAGGCAGAAGGAAGCATCTCCGACCCTATAAAGTATATATATTCTTGATCAGCATCAACAGCCGAGTCGATCTAGCTATGTCCGTCTGTTCGTCCGTCTGTCTGTCTGTCCGTTTGAACAAATAGATCTCAGAGATGGAAAGAGATAGAGGTTTGTAATGTATGGGACTTATGCTTCTTATACTTGCAGGCAGAAAAAGATTACTTTCAATTTTCGCCACGCCCCCTCTCGCCCCCGCAAATTGGAAAAAACAGGTACAGACTAAGTTATAGTCGGGCTTGACCGAATTTCTTTCTTGTTAAATTATGGTAAAACTGCTTAGTTAAGCTATTTATTACATAAATAAGCTTAATTTTCATCTAATTTTTAAGTTTTCTTCGTCTGAAGAAATTACTTCAAGTTCAAGATATTCGTTACCCCTTCCTTACCCTCCACGTCATCTTATTTATTTACGACCTGATCATCTTCACTGACTGAGTGTAGTAGCGCAAGCCATAATCAATCCATTTTTAATGTTTATTTACACATTTCAAGAATATCTTCCCAAAATTTCAAGTCGATCTGAGCAAAGTTCTTAAAGTTATTGTCCATTTCAGGGGTGCTTGCGCTCTATACGCATGAGGCGCATACGTTGTTTAAGGGGGTAGTACAAGTTGGGACGGAACTTTTTGCTTTTTTCATTGCTCAGATATTCAAAAATATTTTCCCAAAAGGATTTTCGAAAACTCGAATTAGTTTAGGAGATATAGCCGATTTAGAGACTCAAGGTGACCCAAATGTCCTAGCAACTGCAAGCTTTAACCGCGCTTTTCTCGAAACCACGTTTTTCAAAATGGCGGCCGCGATTCAGCCAAAACTGCTGGACCGATTTTGTTCAATGAGGTGTCAAACGACGCAGAATTGTCGTCATTCTGTCCTGAACCTCCAACTTTTAGATACATCAATTTTTAGTATTTTTACTAGACACTAGACTACAAAAAAAATACCACACATAATTATACTCTGTACCAAAGGTACATAGAGTATAATAAGTTTGTGCAAAAGTATGTAACAGCAAGAAGGAAGCATCTCCGACCCCATAAAGTATATATATTCTTGATCAGCATCAACAGCCGAGTCGATATAGCCATGTCCGTCTCTCCGTCTGTCTGTCCGTATGAACGCACAGATCTCAGAGATGATAAGAGATATAGGTTTAACATGCCTGGGAATTATGCTTCTTACACTTGCAGGCAGATCAAGTTTATTTTCTAATTTTGCCACGCCCCCTCCCGCCCCCGTAAATTGGAAAAAACGTCATATCTCCCACAGTTTTATAGATAAAAGGTTCGTCCCTTTTAGTTAAGTCAAATTATAAAAATAGATATGCAATTTAAATTAGCAAACAGTGGACTTTCTGATACCCTATACTAATTAATGAAGTTCTCAGATGGGCAGCAGGCAATAAGGCCCCAATTAAATAAGGCCCCAAAATACAAAATGAAATAAGGCCCCAAATTTGGGGTGTTATTTCATATGAAATAACACACCAATTTCAAAAATGAAATAACACCCCAATTTTTCAATGTAAATCTATATACAGGGTGTCCAGAAACTTTTCGTCAGAACTTTAATACATGATAGCTGTTATCAACAGAAATTATTTTTCTTCTACACCATGGCAGTGCTGCCAGAATCTCCGAAGCAAAAATTGCTAGATTTGGGAAAAAAAAGTTGCTAAAAATTGCTAAAAGTCATGAAAAAATTGCCAAAAAAATTGCTTAACATTTATTTGTTTTTAACAAATGATCAATTGTCGCAATCGCCGTGTGTTGGGCAATTTGTAGGCATAACTAGTCACTCTTCCTGTTTCTCCGTTTTTGTTGAATTTCGAACGAAAGACAACTTATTTTTTTGGGTAAATGCGACCATCGCAGCCACATATTTTTTTGAGGCGGCGTGGTGACAGATATCAAAAAGCTTTGCGCCTTTTGCGGATTTGCAATGCGCACAATATGCTTTGGTTGGATCAGTGCAATCCTTGCGAATCTATTGCTTAAACTCCTCATCTTGCAGCCAGGCATCACGAAATTATGGCATCTTTACCCAATCACAAAAAACAGCAAAAGAGCGAGCAAACACTTTTAAGTAGTTCCTATAATTCAGCCATGCCCATCCGTATGGTTTGCCCGTTTATGGTCGTATACATGCTGGGCACGCGGCATACAAAACGACACACATGCAAACATTTCGTGTGTGCGTCGCGTAGAAAAAAACCGTTTTTTCTCTTATTTGATTGGCGTTTGCGCGTGCAAGCAAACTGACCAACAACGTATTGGTGCGTTTCTTTGTGAGTATTGGAGAGTGCTCAGCCGTATGCTACTTTTGGGCATGTCTGATATTTATTTATTTATTTATTAAGAGTCGACAAAAAAGGCTGTCAACAAATTTTAAGTAACGTTATAAAAAGACTTATCAATCTAAGAAAGCCTAGCAAAGAAAGTCTAACACAATTACAAAATGTACTAATACCGACCCCGACTCGATGGGGGAATTTTATTTGCCTGTCCGGCCAGCTATGCACCGATTCACAGCCAGTTGTAGTCAGAGACGTTATTAGAGCTAACAAAAACATTAACGAGATCTATAGAACGTGAAGAGGAAGAAAAAGAAAAAAAACTTATGATAATAAATAATAAGAGAAAAAAACTTAACCTCTGCTAAGGCAGAAAAAAAATAAAAATAAATAAAAATATAGTTTCAATTTTAAACAAAAAATTAAAGAAAATTAGATAAATACAATAAAATAAAATTAAAATAAAATAAAAGAACAACCGAAAAGTCTCCGACCCGGTGGGGGAAGATTTACTAGCCAGTCTGGCAAACTATGCCCCTACTTAAAGCTGGGTGTGGTCAGAGACTTTCCCCGAGATATGTATATAAGGACTTTTTTAATGAGAAGAACGATTGTGCTGGGCATAATCAGTTGTGCATCTTGACAAAACAAACGGTAAATAGTTTCTAGTTGGCCTGGAAGGAAGAGAGAAGTTAAGGCGACGTAAGAGTTCAGAGGAATCTACATCACCAATAATTAACTTATGAAGAAAAGAAACACCTAAAACTGTTCTACGGTTAGCTAGCGAGGGAAGATCGATAAGCAAGAGTCTGCTGGAATACGATGGCAAACGAAGGTTAGGGTCCCAATTTAAGCCACGAAGGGCAAAGAGCAAGAATTGTTTCTGAACTGATTCAATACGATCAATATGCTTTTTATGCTGCGGACACCATACGGACGAGCAGTATTCAAGCGCGGGACGGACTAGAGCAGTATAAAGAAGTTTTGTGGTGTAGGGATCATTAAATTCCTTCGACCAACGTTTAATGAATCCAAGTACACCATTTGCCTTATTAACGATAGAGGAGATATGATTATTGAAACTCAGTTTGGGGTCAAAAAGAATTCCAAGATCAACGACATCCGATATACGTTGCAAGGCTTCATTACCAATCGTGTAGGAAACCAGCAAAGGTTTGCAGCGATGGAAAGTCATAAACATACACTTAGAACAATTAAGGTGTAAATGATTGACCGAACACCAAGTCCGCAAAGAGTTAAGATCATCTTGCAATCCAACAGAATACTTAGAGTCGTTAAAAGATAAAATAAGTTTTACGTCATCGGCATACATAAGTATCCGAGAATGGGATAATATTTTGGGGAGATCATTTATAAAAAGAGTGAAAAACAACAGACCTAGGTGACTACCTTGAGGTACCCCAGAGCATGATGTAATAACTATAAGGTGGTCCCGTCATGAGAGCTGCTCTCTCGATTACTCCCATGCAACGAGGCAGCAAGAGAGCGAAGGACGAAATTTTGGTTGTTGCTTTAACCCTTAAGTGAGGAGAAAAAATGTCCTTTTGCAATTATTGTCGGAGATTATTAAAACTGAGGGAGTGATTTTATTCATGTTCCCAAAGATGGACACAAAAGAAAACGTGGGAAGAATCCTTAGGATGTAGTTTTGGTCCAAATGGAAAAATCTGCCACACATTTTAAAGCTACCGTTGGAAGCCTTTAACCAACAAAGGCCAGGGTCGAATAGAAGACGCCTAATGCCAGATGCAATACCAGAGCCGGCGTGAACCGAAATCATCGTCCTGCATCTTAACAAAAATTAGCTATAAAACATCAAAAACAACGCTTAATGCCAATTCAAAATTGTTAAAAATTAAACTATAAGAAAATTAAACCTGTCTAATTTTTTAATCATTGAGCATAAGTTGCTACAGTAGTCTGTAAATGTACCCCACTGCCATTCTCAGGGTAAAACACAGAAAATGTTACTCACTTAAATTAGCTTGGACTCATTTCTCAATATACAATAAGGAGTGATTTTCCGGACGTAGTATACACGTCCCAGAGGTTACAAACACAGGCTTTGACGTATTTGAGTTCTATCTTTCAAATAGGACGAGATCCAAAGCAGAAAAGGGGAGGGAAATCCTAATCGATCGAGCTTAAAGAGGAGAAGATTATGGTTCACCGAGTCAAATGCTTTACTGAAGTCGGTGTAAATGACATCAGTTTGCTTTTTCATAAGGAATCCATCATTAACCAAAGAAGTAAATTCAAGCAAATTGGTTGTGGTTGACCGACGCTTCATAAATCCGTGCTGGAAAAGTGATAAAATCGATTTACAATAATGCTGTAAGGTGGAGGTTACAATCTCTTCAAATAATTTAGGAATAGCGGATAGCTTAGCAATTGCAATAATTGGAAATATCAGATTTACCACCCTTTTTATGGAGAGGAATAATATAAGACTCTTTCCAAAGAGTTGGAAAGACTGAAGAATCAAGAGATAGATTGAAAAGCTTAAGCAACGGCTTGCATAGGGAACTAGAGCACTCTTTGAGCACACAACTAGGAATCTTGTCAGGCCCAGGGGAGTATGAAGCATTTAGGGATTTCAAAAAGGAAAGTAGAGAGGTTTCAGAAATTGTGGGAGCACATATTGAGTTGGAAGACGAAATATTATATGGATAAGAAGATTTAGTGTATTGGACAGAGGAATAAGTTGATTGGAAGAAATCAGCAAATAAGTCAACTGCAGTGGAATCATTGCTGGCCTTTTGGTGACCTATAATTGAACCACCGAGTTATATACAAGTTCCGATAACTTTGTGAACCACTATTAATCGTAATTTGTGCAGTCAATTGCAAAAAGGAATAAAAAAGGTAAAAATGCTGAGAAAAATAAAAAATTGCTAGTTTTGTAATAAAGTTGCTAAAATTGCTAAAGAAAAATTAAAAATTGCTAGATTTGTGGCTAATAGCATGTTTAAAAAAAAAAGTTGCAAATTTTTTTAAAAGTTGCTAGATCTAGCAACTAAATTGCTTAAGTGGCAGCACTGCACCATGGGTCTAAGTCGCCCCGCTTTCGATTTACAACACGTACTAGACGTAAGAGAATTTCATAGAAATACAAGTTATAACTCTCAATATCACACTAAAAACTTTCCCTAAATTTGGAAAATTTGAATTAAATTCCTTAAAATTAATTTTTAAATTAAAACTATTTCACAGAAATTTTCATTTAGAATAAAAAACTGCATCAAAACTGCATTTATTTTGAGACGTAATTGCTTAAAAACGAAGCCACTTAGACCCATGGTGTAAAAGAAAAAAGTTCTGACGAAAAGTTTCTGGACACCCTGTATATAAAAATGAATGTTTGTCTGTCTGTCCCTTATGCATGCCTAAACCGTTCATCCGATTGCGATCAAATTTTGGGAAATGGTAGACCGCTTGCTCGGGAAGGTTTGTAAGTTGGAAAAATTTCCGAGTAATGTTCCAAAAACCGCGAAATTTGCTAAATTATGCCGTCCACCCGATTGTAAAGAAATTTTCGGGATTGGTCAAAAACCCGCGAAGTTTGTCAAATTTCCGATAGCGATGAAACTTTTGGACATAGTTGGACGCTTGCCCGGGAAGGTTTTGAGTTAAAGAAATAGATATGGAAAAAAAAATAATACCATTCATCCGATTGCAAGTTTGCAAAGTTTTCTAAGTTGAATTATTCGGCGGAAAATGATCCGAAAATTGCGAAATTTGCTAAACAATCAAATGATCATATTTATGAAAGCGCTTAATTTTGAGACTACAATGCAGGCGTTGGTAAATGGAAGATGCAGATTGAACGGTTCAAAATGCAAGGAGGTGTTAACCAAAGGGTCAAAAAAGTCGCAAAATTCGCAATATTTTAACATTTTAGTAGGTTAGTTGGATAAAACGGTCTAATAGTCGGGAAATTCGCCAAATTTTCATATGAGTTTAGATTATCATGAAGACGGGTAAAGTGAGGTGAAGATCGAGCGTGATTTTTCATTGGATGCCCAACCATAAGTGCATAAATGAAAAGGGATATAATCTAATAATGAATATTTGTCTGCCTGTAAGTTCGTTTCTTAAAAGAAAAAATTTTAAATTTTAATTTCTGATCAACCCTCAACATATATACATTCAATCATATAAATCCAATTTTGTGCAGTTATGCCTCCCAAAAAACGTTCGATTGGTCGTCTTCTACGACTCAAGCACAAAAGAAAAAGGCAAAAGGAGCTTCTGAAACAAACGAGCAACAAGATGCAAGATTGAAAACTGACCGAGAAATGCATGCGAGAGCACGTTTTTCGGAAGCGAACAAGCAACAAGAAGCGAGAATGGAAGCCGACCTAGAACTTCATATGCGAGCCAGTGCATCGGAAACAACGAGAAACGAGAATGCAAGCCGACCGAAAACTTTATATGAGAGCCCGTGCATCGGAAAGCAACGAGCAACGAAAAGCGAAAATGGAAGCCGAGAACTTCATATGAGAGCCCGTGGATCGGAATCGAACGAGCAAAGAGAAGCGAGAATGGAAACCGACCGAGAACTGCATGCGAGATCCCGTGCATCGGAATTGAACGAGTCAATTAAAGAAAAAATAAACAATAGCAAAATGCACTAAAAACAATTATTTCCGTTGGTTTATTTTTATAATAGGGGAAGGCAGAACAACGTCTGCCGGGTAGTTCAATATAAAAAATACACCTAAAATAACACTTGTAGAAATTTGTAATTTTGGATTTTTAGTTAAATAAACTAGGGATCAGGATTATTTAACGATCCGATCGTAAAGATCGGATGAGCGGTTGTCGAGTTATAAGGAAAACAAACACTTATGGGCAGCACTGGTAGCAACGGATATGGGCAGCACTTCACAGTTACAGAGTATGTTATAGTCGGACTTGACCGACTTTCTTTCTTGTTTAAATTAAATAATACAATTTTTTTAAATAATGTCATTACTAAACCCCGGATTTTATGCAAAAACATATTTTGAACGTGTTGACCAAAATCAGAATTGCTTGCAGAGAAATTCGTTTTATAAAAAAATATTTAGATGGGATCCAAGTTTTTTTTTTGCATATTCGACATATTTTGCATATTCAGAATTTACCGACATATTTTCCGACATAATCGGGGGTGTCCTGGAAATCTCTAGAGATTTTGTCTTCGGTTGGTTTGCAAATCGCTCGAAAAATCCGTCGGTGTCCCAGAACTTCGAGAGATTTCATTTTCTTAGTGGCAAAGAAAATTGGTCCAACTGAGATCAAAATAATTGTCCATCTCACAAAACAGGGCCCGCAAAAAATTTCCCTTATATTAGTTTTGAATTAAAACGATGTTAAATGGAAATCTGTGGCATAAGTTTTATGATTCATGCTAATATTATAACTTAAATTGAAGTCGCGTTACCCAAAATTAAAATGAAAAATTTTAAAATATTTTCGCTCCAATCATAAAGCAACACTTTCCAACCCCTTGGCTCGTTTGTTGTTGACAAATTTCCCATGCGGCGCTACTGAGGAGGCAGATGGCGTCACTGGTACGACGGTTTTGGCCGATATGGCAGCCTTTGGTTGCTTTTGCGAAAAATTATTAAAAAGCAATTTTCAATTTTAAATCAAATAAATCATGTTATTTATTTGATGCAGCCTATCCAGTAAAATAATGTAGTTTTGATTTCCAAAACTAGTTATGCTATCAAAATAGTTTTAGCGGTGAATTTAGCCAAAATCTCTAACCAAATCACTAGAGATTTGCACGAAGAGATTTCTGGGACACCGCCGATTATCAAAGCAGGCTTCCAAGTACTAGTTTTTTATATTTAATATTCACACACACAGTCTTTGTTCGTGTTTTGGATTGTTTGGAAAAGGTAAAAGAGAATCCCGAAAATAATCCAACAAGTGAAGCGGCTAAAATATTGGGTGAGGGGACAAAAAAAATTTAAGTTATTGTGGTAAAAATCGAATGCATTTCTGGCATTGTATTCAATATAAAATTACAACTCCAATGATAATTTGGAAAAACACATTCTTCACATACTAAAGCTAAGTACTCAGACAATCTAAATTTAGACCTTGCTAAAAAGACGCTGAGGTCTCAGCTAACGGATCAGTGTGACTGGTCAACGCCAAAAAACCACCCTACAATAACAAAATACCACCAAATGTCAAACGACTTAACTCAATCAGCTGTATAGCCAGTCAAGGTTGCGGCGCCACGAGTTTTTAGCTCGGTATGACCTAAGGTATTTAGTTTGCCTGAGAACTGGCTCACGCTAAGAGACCAGCTTAAAGTTTTAGCAACCGTTTAGCTAACTTTTTTAAATGGAGTTGACACCCAGCTAAATTTAGCTTGTCTGAGTACTATGCTTTATGCAAGACAATGATGTCGATCAATTTTCCATTCAGGTTTTTAAACAAAGAAATATTTACATTATTTTTACATAAATATACTGGACAAATATTCCTAACGAAAGAAATATAATAAAAAACTACTTAGAGCGTACTACAATCAATCGCTCGAAGACAATCGAGGTTTGTTCGAAAAGTATCCCAAAATACAATTTCTTCTCTCAGTCTCTTGTCTTGCGTGCTTCTAATTTTCGTACATGAGAAAAGGGACCAACAGTTTAACGCTGAATCCGAACGGCAAAGTTTGAGAAGCATTTTTATGGCTAGTTACTTCATAGCTGGAACCCACGACCTCTTGCACAGCAGGCGCACACACTATCCGCTCTACCACATCCGGCCACGAGTTCTTGCCACAGGAAAAAGCGGTCAATAAGGAATATTACCTGCAAGCTATGCACAATTTGCTTGAAGCTATTCGACAAAACCTTCCCGAATTTTGGATGAACAAAAAATGGCTTTAGCACCATGATAACGCCCTGCGCACAAGTCGTTGCTTGTGGTCAAATTTTTAGAAAAACAAACAATGCCGCAGCCACCGAGACACATTTGCATGAAATAATCTTCAAACATTAAATTATATGGACCGTACTATCGATTCAAATAAAGATTTCATGCTTTTTCCGAATTTTTATGTTTTTTTTTTAAACTTTCCTTTAGCTCTTAAAAATCACCTTTTACTTGCAGGCAGGTCAAGATTGTTTTCAATTTTTTCGCTTGAAATGCTGTACCTTCGTTAAATTTGCTCCGATTTACTTAAATTTTGACCAAGCACGCCCCAAATGTTGTACTTACAATTGATTGCAATATTTTACAGTATTTACTTACTTATGTGGAAATAGTCAAGGTTTTATTGTGTACGCTTTAGGCCGTTCGCACAACGAGATTTACGAGCGTCCTAAGATTTGATTTCGTAAGGGGAAAACCGCACACTGCTTGTCCACAGACGTATTCATCGAAGCATGCAGCATACTTCACGTTTATGGACAATCAAAATTTTTATAAATATTTTAATATTTTACTTTAAAATGGTAGAAATTTGGAAACAACTAAAAAATTAAGTTAAAACCTAATTAAAGTAAATAAATATGATTTTTAAAAATGCTTACAATAAATTCGAGTTATTTTTTAAAAAATGTATCTTATAAGGGAACTACTTATATCTAAATAATGCCATGGACCACCACGCACCTGCAATAAAAAAAACTGGGTTCGCGATACTTTTTGAACAAACCTCATATGATTAATATGATCTCTTAGTTTTTTGTGGTATTTTTACTCTTAAAAAACATACAACTTTAACATTGAATGAGGTAAACAGGTAAAGTTTCCGACTAGAAATAAATATTGTAAATTTACCTCCTTATATACTTTTGAAGAAACATATTTTCAGAAATCGCGCCAAAATCAAATCAGACACAGTGCTGCCAGACCTAAAAAAAACAGTCCGTTATACGGTCTACGTTTCGATAGTTTGAACATCGATAGTGGACTTCATCGATAGTAACGATAGTGAGTCTTATCGATAGTTTTCCCAACACTAATTCTGACTTATCAAAAGAACAAAACGTGTTTACATTCATAAATATAAAAAAAAAGGAACAAATTAATCAAATGGTGGAAATTGAAGGCTACAAAGGTAATTATCACTATTTAATTATTGTCCACAACTTAATCCATACGTTTGCCTCTCCTCCAGTTGTGCCACTACGAATGTCACCCGAGGCCAAAAATTGTCATAGCATTTACATGCGGGAGCACTTCATCCGCCTCATGGATCCCAACAAACCCAAAGGCCGCACACTGTTCCTACTCAATGTTCCACCCTATGTAACAGAGGCCAGCTTGGAGATATTCTTTAGCAAAGCGGGAACTGTAGAGAGTGTTCAATTTGCCGCCAAACCGGGAAAGGAAGAGACCATTCAATGGTATGAAGGTGCAAATGTGCCCTACTCCCATACTCGAACACCTTTCATGTTTAAGGTGGCCTATGTGGTTTTCCAGAAGAACAGCAGCATAGGCAAGGCTTTGTCTATCAAAAGTTTGGATTTGTTCAACAGCAGCAGCCAGGAGTGCCTTATTAAGCTGGGCATGGAGCTGTGGCATGAGGAATATGAACAGAAATTCTTGTTAGACCCAGAAAGAACAAAAAAGGAGATTGCCAACTATATGGCCGACTACGATAGAAGAGAGCGGGCTGCTCTGGAGGCTGCCAAAACAAGCGAAGCCGATGCCGATGGATGGGTCACTGTGGGCAAAGAGGGACGCAATTCTGGCTTCGAACAAAAGGAATCAGTCATTGGGCGCCTCGAAAACAAGCTGGCCAAAAGTAAAAAGTCCAAGGAACTCAAGAATTTTTATACCTTTCAAATTCGGGAAAGTAAAATGCAAAATATTGTCGAGATGCGGCAAAAATTCGAAGAAGACAAACGAAAAATTGAACTGCTCAAGCAATCGCGACGCTTCAGACCGTTTTAGTTCGCATCGAAACCATAGGTTAAGTTTGGCTTTAATAAAACTTCCTTAACGTGACTTGACCCAACGTGCAAATCCACATAAATTTACCTTTACCCCTTCCTATACTGCAATCTGCCATTGACACCACAAAATCCTGTTCCAGTCATAACTTATATATACAGAAGACAGAGTCGGAGGCGGCCATAAAAGCGCATAAAAAGCAAACAACAAGAAAGAGAGAAAAGAAACACCAACAACAGCAACCGCTGAGCTTATTGTGTGATAATCGCATTTGGTTTATGTTAATTTGAGAAATGATAAAAATATTTCGCTTATCAATTTTAATCATCATAATCGTTGCCTGTGCCGTGTCGTCGCCACGCACAACCCAAAGAGAGGCTCACCCAATAACCAGTCCTCCACACAGCACGCGATCGAAGAAATCATTTTTGTTTTGTTTTGACTTTTAAGCAGGGACGGAACAGAAAATAAAATTTTGGGTCCAGAGTAACAGACTAGAATTTTTTATTTCATTATTTTTATTGTACTCTGTAGAACAAATAACAATACAGAAAATTGTTAAGCTAATTTTTTGTTAAAAAAGCTCATTTTTAAAATCTCGAAAAATTAGTAATATTCGAATTCAAGTGTGGAATCACGCTAGATCATGGTAATTAAGCCGCTAAATACTTAAGAAACTTGAAAGGCAGTTTCTTAACTGAAAATAAGAAGTGTTTAAATAATACTCAAGAGCGCTAAAATACCATGGATGACCAATGGTGAAGAAAATAGAAAAATATCAAAAGAGACGAAGTCAAATAAAAGTTTGACGGGACTGATATTAGGTTCACAACAAAGACCCACAACCAAAAAACCATTTTTTTTCCCGTTTCTCCCCTTTTTTTTTTTTTTTTGGTTTGGCTTTTTTGACCTCCATTTAAACAATAGAAATGATCGCAAGCACATTGAGTCAGAACGAGTAAGCTGTTTGCTTCATACGAGTAATAATATGAACAAGCTTTTCATAACTCGAGTCAAAATAAGCCTTTTGCCAGCAATGGCCAAGCCTTTTCGACACTACTCTTGCTTACTCGTTCGCGCAACATAATTTACTCGTAGGTACTCTGCTGCTTGACGGCGAGCTTCGACAAGCCTCTTATGCAATTGTTGTCTTTTGAAAACTTCAAACAACAACATGCCACAAGAAGGAATGAGTAAGCGTATGCAAAATACATATGCAAAAATAGGCCATCATGCTATCTCTTTTACCCTCACAAATTGTGGTTTTTGTGTGCTTGTGACGATTGTGCACAAGCGTTGATCATAACAGCTCGCAGCAGATCTTTGACTTTGGCAACAAGTACTCACGGTGACTCGCGGCCGATGCTAGGAGTAATCGCGAGTATTTGTACCGAACGAACTTTACTCATGACGGCTCGCATCAGAACTTCGATTTTGTAACTAGGGGCTTTGCGTCGACTCGCGGCCGAAGCGCTGAGTCAACTTGAGTATGTTTAAGGGCAATACTCAAGACTGTCAAGCCCTGAGCGGAGGAGGCTCGTTGCAGTTCTCTGGTTCACTAGTTTCGCTTGTATCTAAAACAGTGTTCCCCAGCCATGCCCCGGATGGCCGAACACACTCGAAGATTCGCACCGAATGCTTGCCGAAGTAATGCATCAGCGAGTGTTAGAGAGAGACAGAGAGCTTCTTTTCTTAGGGAACCCTGATCTAAACATAGAAACAGATTTCGGAGAACGTTAATCATGGAATAGAAATCGAGTAAAATATATTTTTTATGTATGATTTTGAGTATTTAAAAATAGGGGAAAGTTAACTTCGGCTCGGCCGAAGTTTTGTATACCCTTGCAGCTTCCATTGAAAACAAAACAGTTTTTCTAACTAAAACTTCTTTTTGGACCATACTTTTCTATGTGATCTATACTATATAGATTACTGATTTCGACCAAAATTGGTGAAATCATGGAAAAGCATAATACACTGTTACGAAATTTGAAGGCGATCCCATTTAAAACAAATAAGTTTTTCTCACTAGAAATTCTTTTTCGACCGATCATTCATACTGCAGCTATATGCTATAGTAACCCGATTTTGATAAAACTTCGAAGAAATGTGTCCAAAATATATAAAATAAGTGTATGCCAATAAAAAGGACGTTTTCATTAAAAACAAAAAAGTTTTCCTCACTCGAACAAGTTTTTCGACCGATCGTTCCTATGGGAGCTATATGCTATAGTCATCCGATTTCGACCAAACTTTGAAGAATTGTGTAAAAGTATATAAAATAAGTGTATGCCAATAAAAAGGACGTTTTCATTAAAAACAAAAAAGTTTTTTCCTCACTAGAACTAGTTTTTCGACCGATCGTTCCTATGGGAGCTATATGCTATAGTCATCCGATTTCGACCAAACTTACTGAAATCATGGGAAGGGATAGTAAACTAAGAAATACGTACTTTGGAGGCGTTTCCATTAAAAACAAAAAAGTTTTTCTCTTTAAGACTAGTTTTTCAACCGATCGTTCCTATGGCAGCTATATGCTATAGTCATCCGATCCGGCCGGTTCCGACAAATGTGCAGCGTATTTGTACCAAAAGACTTCGTGCAAAGTTTGGTGAGGATAGCTTTAAAACTGACGGAGGAGATAGCATAGAAACAGACGGACAGACGGACAGACAGACAGACGGACAGACGGGCAGACGTACGGACAGACGGACAGGGCTAAATCAACTCAGCTCGTCGTGCTGATCAAGAATATATATACTTTATGTGGTCGGAGATGCTTCCTTCTATGCGTTACAAACATCCGGACAATTTTATAATACCCTCTGCAAGGGTATAAAAAAGATTATTTGAACTTGCCGTCCAACAAATAATATACATTTAGGGGCAGGGGCATTCATGTTAATACTTTATTCACACTGGCAGAAGCTTCGAAAAAACTTTTGTGGAATTGCGTGAAAGGTACCAAAAATATTAATTCTAATTTTAAGGACATTTCCATGAAAAACAAAAAAGTTTTTATACCCTTGCAAAGGGTATTATAAAATTGTCCGGATGTTTGTAACGCATAGAAGGAAGCATCTCCGACCACATAAAGTATATATATTCTTGATCAGCACGACGAGCTGAGTTGATTTAGCCTTTGTCCGTCTTGTCTGTTTCTATGCTATCTCCTCCGTCAGTTTTAAAGCTATCCTCACCAAACTTTGCACAAAGTCTTTTGGTACAAATACGCTGCACATTTGTCGGAACCGGCCGGATCGGATGACTATAGCATATAGCTGCCATAGGAACGATCGGTTGAAAAACTAGTCTTAAAGAGAAAAACTTTTTTGTTTTTAATGGAAACGCCTCCAAAGTCCGTATTTCTTAGTTTACTATCCCTTCCCATGATTTCAGTAAGTTTGGTCGAAATCGGATGACTATAGCATATAGCTGCCATAGGAAAGATCGGTCGAAAAACTAGTTCTAGTGAGAAAAACTTTTTTGTTTTTAATGAAAATGTACTTATCATTGGCATACACTTAATCTATATACTTTTACACAATTCTACAAAAATTGGTTGAAATCGGATTACTATAGCATATAGCTCCCATAGGAACGATCGGTCGAAAAACTAGTTCTAGTGAGAAAAACTTTTTTGTTTTTAATGAAAACGTCCTTATCATTGGCATACACTTAATCTATATACTTTTACACAATTCTACAAAGATTGGTTGAAATCGGATGACTATAGCATATAGCTCCCATAGGAACGATCGGTCGAAAAACTAGTTCTAGTGAGAAAAACTTTTTTGTTTTTAATGAAAACGTCCTTATCATTGGCATACACTTATTTTATATACTTTTACACAGTTCTACAAAGATTGGTCGAAATCGGATGACTATAGCATATAGCTCCCATAGGAACGATCGGTCGAAAAACTAGTTCTAGTGAGAAAAACTTTTTTTTTTTAATGAAAACGTCCTTTTTATTGGCATACACTTATTTTATATACTTTGGACACATTTCTCCAGTTTTAGTTTTTTTTTTTTTTTTTTTTTTTTTTTTATATTATTTTTTTTTTTTGTCCGTTTCTATGCTATCTCCTCCGTCAGTTTCAAAGCTATCCTCACCAAACTTTGCACGAAGTCTTTAGGTACAAATACGCTGCACATTTGTCGGAACCGGCTAGATCGGATGACTATAGCATATAGCTGTCATAGGAACGATCGGTCGAAAAACTAGTCTTAGTGAGAAAAACTTTTTTGTTTTTAATGGAAACGCCTCCAAAATACGCATTTCTTAGTTTACTATCTTTTTCCATGATTTCTCTAAGTTTGGTCGAAATCGGATGACTATAGCATATAGCTCCCATAGGAACGATCGGTCGAAAAACTAGTTCTAGTGAGAAAACTTTTTTGTTTTTAATGAAAACGTCCTTTTTATTGCATATTCTTATTTTATATACTTTAACACATTTCTACAAGTTCAAATCGGATTATGCAAATAGCTAGTGAGTTTGTTTTTAATGAAACGTTTGGCATATTCTTATTTTATATACTTTAACACATTTCTACAAAGTTCAATAAAAATCGGATGATTATAGCATATAGCTACAGTATGAATGATCGGTCGAAAAAGAAGTTCTAGTGAGAGAAACTTTTTTTTTTTAAATGGGATCGCCTCCGCGTTCGTAATTAACAGTGTATTATGCTTTTCCATGATTTCACTAAGCTTGGTTGAAATCAGACGAGCAAAATTTTTTTATTTTCATAAAATACAATATAAGTTAATAGGTGCGGATGTCCATGAGGAAGACGAATGTGGAGTTGTCCCGTCTATTGGTTCACCACTAGGAAAAAAGTCCTTCTAGGGCATACGTCTTGAACTTTACTCCTTGAACTTTACCTCAAAAAGGGGGCCTGGCAAAGAGTTCATACCGGATCCAAAAGATGGGAAGTTTTCCTCAATTTCGCACTCAAATTCAAGCAAACTTTCGTCTTACTCATATGCTAAGAATATTTTCTAAATATTTATTTGCAAAAACAAGCAGAATTCGAAAAGCATTTGTGATCGAGAATATTTTATATGGGGAATAACGCAAATTGATTTCTGTCAATTGATTTCTGCACGTAAATTCTTCATAATTCACGGTCCATTGAGGATATTTTTTTCAAAATTTTTGGAGTATTTGGATGGATAGTAAACATTTACCTCAGTGCTCCTTCTGGTTAACCACCTACAACAAGAAACACAAAAGTAAACCGACAGTCAGAAATATTGGATCAAGAATATTAAAGAGGACAATAGATCGTTTCACGACCAATTCTTGGAATTGATAAAAGACATGACAAAACCGTTGAGCTTAAAAATTTAAAAATTAAACTTAAACATTATTACAAAAATTACCTGGTATGGCCTTTCGTTTAATTTCCGCCTCTCATCAAATTTAAATTTAGGCTCAAGTTGGGCTGTTCCCTCTTGATAAGAGTAGCCACTTCGAAAAATCCTTCATGTGCTTTTTCTTCACATGCAATTATACGGGGGTGTCCTGGAAATCTCTAGAGATTTTGGCTTCGGTTGGTTTGCAAAACGCTCGAAAAAGTTAGATGGTGTGTGTATAAGATTATGGTCCAACTACAAAAAAGGGCTGCGTCGCTCGCAAATAATTGATAACAGATTTTGTTCATAGCTGTATTGATGGTTTCAGACTTGCCAGCCCTGTTTGTGTCTTTGCTAAGTTCGCTAAGTTTGCGTAAGTTAGCGAAGTCGCATTGGTTGGTTTGTGTATTGGCTTAGGTTGGTTTCTCCAAATCTCTTAACAAAATACTAGAGGTTTGAAAGCAACCGAAAGAGATTTCTAGGACACCGAGAATTGGTTTTTGGTTGGTTTGGTTGGAAGAGATTTCTGGGACACCGCCGATAAAGTTGCGCACGACGCATGGGCAAGTCCTTTCCGAATACTTCTGAACCTTACTTCGAGGTGTCCAAGCGCGGAAGCGCTTGCAGAGCTGGTAGTTAAGTTGCTTCTCCAGTTGCGGCGTCGTCGGAGAAATCGAAATACACCACCTCCAATTCGTGTCCTGCTTGGAAAGACCAGGAAGTCTTCTTATTCTTCTTTGGCTATTGATGATAACATTACAACCGTTTTACGGTCTCGGCCGCTGCAACTAATGCCCGCCACTCGCCTCTGTCCCGAGCGACATCCCACCTGGAGGACACTCCCAGCTCCGAAATATCTCCCTGCACCTGGTCGCGCCATCTCCGCTTCGGTCGACCCGGCCCTGGCTTGCCTCCTCACTCATGCCGACTGGACACCCGTTTTGCTGGAGCGTTATCATTCACCGCTGTTGTTTTTTGCGCTAGACAAGCTTAGTGTTCCCATAGAGCTTGTACAGTTCGTGATACTTTGGGATGCGAAATACGTCGCCAACTTTTAGAGGTCCTGAAATCCTCCGAAGAACTTTTCTCTCGAACACGCCAATTGCCGCCTCATCCGTTGATGACATTGTCCATGCCTCTGCGCCTTATAACAGGACTGGGATGATAAGCGACTTGTATAGCTCAATTTTTGTTTTTCGAGAGATGGCTCTGCTCTTGAACTCCTTTCTGAGCCCGTAACTAATTTTTTTTGGTTTTTCTTTACAAGATTTTGAATTTGGTTATGTTTTTGAACACTATTTTGTTATAAACCACTTAGATTTGTTTTATTATTTAAAAAGAACCAATGTTTACGAGTAAGTCGTGTGTCTTTCATCTAAAATCGTTCAATAGCTAGCTAAATTATACAATGTTGTTAGATAACGAAATTTGCTCAATATGTTGATGAGTCGTCGACCGTAATATTGTTAATACTTAAAAAACCTTTTTTTAAACGAGAATGTCTCTAAGTACTGTAAAATTAAATAAAACATATCTGCCGAGTCGATATAGCCATTATCCGTCTGTCTGTCCCAATGAAAAAACAGATATCAAAGATGGTAAGTGGTAGTGGATCGACATGTATGGGACATAAACTATTTAAACTTACAGGCAGATCAAGTTTATTTTTAATTTTTGTCATACACCTTCCCGCCCCCGCCTTTCCAGCAGCTTTATATATAGAAGGTTCGTACCTTCTGAACATATTTAGTAATCGGTATTCTTTATCGATCCGGTCCGCCGGAATGGTTTTTGAAACTGCTTACCATAATTTAATAATTTTATACAAATTTGACTAATTAATTTCCGTTCAAGGTACGACAAAGTCGCAAAAAACAATAAAAATCGATATGTTTTTATATGTAGCTCCCTCAATTTTTATCCGAGCTTGCAAAATAAAACTCTGTTGGAATGGTGTAACTTTTGTATTTCTATCGACGTATTATAAACTTCTATAGGATGCATAGATGAAGACAAATGATTTTTTTTAGCTCTATTTACCTCGAAAAAACGGGTTTTTAACCGCTATTTAAAATGTTTATGTGCACGAAAAATTTGTGGTATGCCACAATGTTACATTTAACTATATCTACAACCTTCACTATGTCGCATCCCAGAAGTTTTTTGACTGTCACACCGTGCTATAGTCGGGCTTGGCCGACTTTCTTTCTTGTTGTTCTATGGCTTTGGTTTGACCAAAGATTCATTTCTTATAACTTCGCGTGCAGACAATAGTAGACTACATTTAAAATTTGGTTACACTAGCTCTTCTAGTCTCTGAGATCTAGATAAGCCGGATAGTTATCTCTCTGAACTCTCGGAAAGAGTTGGGACGCTAGTTTTAATAACGGTTAATAAAATGATGGTTAAAATACTCTCGTCAGAAAACAGGATTTTCAACGAATTCGATCTTGCACGGCTTTGATGGCTTGTGGCGTTCGCACGGTGCGAGGACTGCCGGATTTCGCTCGTTTTTGCAGCCCAATAACGACAACACGATTTTCGAGCGAGCCTCATTTCATGATTGCAAACAACTGTTAATGCAGTAATTTTTTAAATGCACAAATGTCTTTTGTCAAATAGCCGTCAAGTTGAAGTGGAGGCGTTCAATGGTTCTCGAGAACGAGAGTGTTCAAAACGTGTACCAAAACAATTACGAGTGCATTAACAATACCAATACAAACTTGGGATTTTTTAAGATTAAGAAAAAAGCAGCTCACTTTCAGGGCTTGGCAAATATTTTAGGGCTGGACTTAGAACCGATTTCGCAACTTCAAGATATGTGCTATGTTTCTGATAAATTCTGAATTTACTCTGTTATAAGTAGACAGCGGATTTTATGCAACTTTTTAAATGAAGACAGATTGAAGCGAAATTCGGGATTTATACTAATTAAATATCCCTCTTTCCATTAAAAACTGCATAACCAAAATATGTTTTTTTTTTTGCATATTTTGCATATGCAAAAAAAAATGCAAATATGCAAGAAAATATGGAAATAAGTAAAATGCTTATAAAAGTTTTAAAATGAATTCGAGTATAAAATTTTGGACTTAAATACATTTTCTTTTAGTTTAGAAGTTGTAATAATGCATTTTCCACCACAAATTAATTCTGTGCCAGTAATTTTAACCTTAAGAGCTCACAAATTTTTTTTTTAATAATTCTTCAGTAAATTAGCCTATATTCTTGTTCCATTGGCACATTTTAGCGATCTTTCTCTGGATCTTGCTTAATCTTTTCTTAGGATTCTGGGTGCTCCGATTTGATTTCTGGCAATATATATCCGATCAGGAGATCGAAGGAAGAGACGGGCGGAGGTTTTTGAACAAATTCCCTCGAACTCATACTCTTACTCCCACAACTGCAGATTTTCGACATCGGTACCAGCCCTGAACCTCGCAAAGCCGTTCTTTATTAAGTAAATGATAAACGCATGCATTATTCCAGCCTATAAAATACCAATGTACCAATCACTCAGCCTGCCCCCATAACAAAGATCATAAACACCACTTTTCAATTTGAAATTTGTATTATTCAAAAATGTCCTTGTTGTAATTATTGAAACAGTAAATAGTTAAGTTCTTTTTAATGTTATCTTTTAGGCCGAAAAGCTTCGTTTAATATCGCATGAAGTTAGCGGTGCATAATTGAATTTAAATACGTCCGCCATGTTTATCTGTCCCGCGTCGTTTATTTCTGTGTCAGGATTTTAAAATATTTCATTAAGCTTATGAAATGAAATATAATCTGGATCTCCGATCCAATACATCCTTCATTTTTTTCGCAGTTTAAAACCAAATTCCCCTTTCACACCATTTAGAATTTGCTTTACTTCAGCCAATAGCTTGAACGTGCTTGTAATTTCCATATTCCTCTGTTCTATGGAGGTAATTGTTTCCGGAATTCTCATAAAATGATGTTTTATAAAAATTAGGGTTGTACGTAACATTGGATTCCTAAGCATTTCTTGAGCGTTTTGTACATACAGGACACAGAATCACAAAAAGAACTCATTAAACCTGGCCTATTATTATTATAATTTATCTGAAATATGTGTTTGCATATAAAATATGCAAAAATGTTGTTAGCGATCTGAGATCGATTTTCAATAAAAATAAGATGTGTGCAATCAGAATTCAAATCGGACAAGCGGTTCAAAATATGCAAATATGCAAAATCCGCTTTCTAGTTATAAGTAAGTTTATGTGACTTATAAAGCTATGTAGAAGATTTGAAATCGGCCCTTAAAATAATAGTTTTTCTTTCTACGTGCGTTTAAAAAAATGTTTTTCCCAAAATCGCGACTTTGTTCTTAAATTTATTCCGAAAATATCAATATAGTCAGAGCAAGTGAAAGTAGAACTTAAAAAAAGTTGAAAATAACAAATCTGTAACCCGCATTTCTTAGAAATCGAGTTAATTCTATGAAACCATTGATTATAAAATTTTAGATTCCTCTCGTCGCAATCGGAATTGGTAAACATTCAGACGTTTCATTCGCGAGTCGTTTCAATTTAATTGAGTAAAATAAGCTAAATCGGATTTTGGCCATAACTTTCGACTTTGGGAGTGATCGGGGAAAACAAGAATGAGGGAATTCTATACCCGGCCTGCTCCACAGCGCACACAAGGTCATTTCGCTGTAGCAATGTGTTATCAGCCTTCTTTAAAAATCTAACATACCGCCTGGCCGATGTTAACAAATCTTAAAAATTTTCTGTTGTACTCTTAACAAATTGAAGTGATTTGGAAAAATCCGTCCCTGTTGCATCGGCTAATGTGGCGCGCGTAAATTTCCGCAGCGACTACAGTCCCTGGGCGTAATCGGAGAGTCTTTGTAGGCTTGGAGTGAAATACAAACGAGGTACGCGTTGGATAACGCATGCTGACGATCATCTTCGGGTTTTGGGTTGTAGCCGTCGTCGTCGCGATTGTTGTTGTTGTTGGCCTACTGTGGAGCCTAAAGACAGCAACACATTCATAATTTCTTCCGATTTGTATCGTTTTTAAACATTTTAAATTGATTAAAATGCGATAAATCATAATCGCCAATGTCTGGATGTCTGCAGTTGGGCACGGGCATAGGGAAGGAGAACTCGGAAACCCTCTCGCAACCGTGTCTGGGGTGATGGAACGATTTATGAGCCTTGAACATAATAAAGTGTTAACGGAACGAGTTATTAAGGTAATCTGAATGCGCATAAGTTAATAAAGCCTGCAGAGACGCAGAGGGAGGGTGATGGTCTGGGATGCGAAGACGATTTGCATGGGCAGCGTCTAAGGTTGCATCTAGGCCCAATGACTCGGGGTCCAGGTTGATCGGACACACAAGATGTCGAAAAATATAACATAAAACGACCACACGTACGTCTCCCATGCTGCACAGCAGGACATCATGAGAGTCGATGACGACGAGATCCGACCAAGACCAGCGAACAGAAACGCCGTGTCTTGTGAGCAGAACAATCAATAAATTTGAACACGTGAGCGAAGGCGAATGTGGACGGCCAACAGCAAAAAAAAAACACAACAATAACAAGAGAAACAGCAGAGCGATAAGTGATCAATGTGCAGTTGTCGACTGATTGGGCAGCAAAAATAAAACACAAGCTGAAGGAGGGGGAACAATTTTAGATATTAATGTTAGTTTTTGTTCAATTAATATGAATTTAATAAAGAAGAATTGCATACTAAGCCACTTGGTGAATATCTCAATGTTTCTCAGTACAAAACATTGAATAATTATTCCAGTAACAATTATTTTGACACCAGAAATACCTTCTAAAATTCAACCCCATAATTAGTGTATTAAACCCTATGTTCAAGAATTGTCGTCTTCTATTCCTTAATCGAAAAATGCATTAATAACGTGACGGGACCTAGAGTTTCAGCTCTACAGTTGAAGTACTACGCCCGAAGAAATCTAGAACGAATTGGCAAGCCATAAATCGGTTTTGATTTTTTAAGGCGATTACTCAGATGAGATAAAAACTTACTTTTTCACAATACTTCACTTAGATTTCAAAACTGTTCAAATGTGGTTCTATTCATGTTAAGTATTGTGCCGAACTAAATTTTTATCTTATCTGAGTATAGGCCTTTAGCACGAAATCTGCTCGAATACGAAAAGACAAACGAACTCGACTTCGAGCTTGTGGGCGAGAAAAGTGCGGGAAACCATAAGCAAAGAGCGCGAACAAAAAATGAGAGTTCTCACTCATGCTCTTCGCGTTGGCTGCAGGTTCAGAGTTCATAGCCATCGATTGAATTTGAAAAGTGAAGAGAAGACGTGCGAAAAAAATAAGTGAAAAGTGAAAATTAAGGTCAAGAATTGGTCAATCTTCTGAAAGCATTCGAGCTTGAAGAAGTATTAAATTATTTAAATGGTAAGAGAGGGATCCCGAAGGTTTGGTTTTGCTGGCTCGCGCCAGCTTTGGATTACTGAAGATCAGGTCCCTTAAACCAAAGCCAATATATTCTCTATGATGAATAACGCCATACGATTTTTTTGCACACGATTTTTCGTGCTGGCTCTAGAGCTGGCTCCGGGCTCTCTTGAAATTTTGTTCAAAAGTCAGAGAGAGAGCGCTCTTGTACGCATACAGCGACAGCCGACGACTGTATGTGTGCACACGCACTGTTAATCTGCCTGGATGTATTCGTTTTATACAGCACATGTGCGCACACATACGCACTTGCTTTTTCCCCAATCGGACTTGATTGCAAGCCAGAAGCACATCCAGTATACAACTTTTGCCACTAAGAATTAGTTGCAAAAACCTGCAATCTTCCTTTCGTTTTTGTATAGGGGCGAAACGCAGCAGGAACTGTGCTATTAGAAGCGACATTTGCATGGGCTGTTGTTGTTCTTCGTAAAAACGCTCGGTTTTCTCTGATCCATGCTGCATGCGTGGCATTAGAATGCATGCTATGCAGATTTTATGCCTTCCAACATGATTGAAAAAAAACGAACGGTCGTCAATCGTTCGGGCCTCATTTTGCAAATTGGTTTCCAATTGCACGGGTGCTGCATGCGTGCCATTAGAAGGGACGTTTGCATGTTGTGCAGACATCTTCGCTTCTAACCTACTGCCATAAGGGACTTGTATCAGTTTTCATACAGATTATATGCCTTCTATCATACTGCAGAAGTTGGTAGTACAATCTACCCAGTAAAAAGAAGTGTGCCAGAAGGCATTCTCTTGGGAACCACGTTCGGACAAATCCGACTGGGGATCGTTGTGTTTACTCACACAAGCAAACGCTTTGTATAACTAGATTTTTACGCTCTCAACTTAACATTATAAAATGTCCACGTTTAAACACAAATTTGACCGGTTTTAATTCAAATGCTGCGAGTTTAAGTAAATTGTTCACTTTTTCAGGTTGTTCAGAATCAAACCAAAACCCGCTGCCACCTCATGTGGCCAATAACAGAAACAACACCAAATAGAATAGCTTAAGCTTATTATTTTCACAATGAAGAGCTAAGTCTTATGCCATATACATCTACTTTTCGAACTATCTCGAGCTACATCTTAGGCCATTTATTAAAACGTGTTGTCACCCGCCGGAACTCTTGTCGGTACTGATCTTGTTCGAGATGGGCGTCGCGCTATTTTTGGTATTGTTATTGGTTATCGATATATGAGCGTCGATATGTTGTTGGCGGTATACAATAGCGGTTAATTCAAATTTCTCGAAATCGCAACAACCATTGTATGGCCGTTCGGCATCTTAGAGATTATATTGGTCTTTCCTTAAACCAACACATTACGTAAGTGGGAGAATTGAAATTTACATACATACACTTTTCCAAAGAAAACAAACGGGTCACGCTTTCGATAATTGTCGCTATGCATTGTATATACATATGTATTCGTGTTGGGATGCGTTCAGACACACTGGCAGGTTGCCATATTTATATGAGCCAGTTGCCCGGGTGTGGCTCAGCGTTTAGTGTGCGCGACCGCTGAACAAGAGGTTGTGGGGTCGATCCCGCCTAGGAACATCTAATGAAAAGTTTTTTCTTTGACTAAACTTAAACACCAGGTCACCCCTCTTTGCTGTTGGCGCCAGCTTTGCATAGAAAGAAACATTTCCGACCAAATAAAGTATATATATTCTTGATCAGCTTGACGAGCTGAGTCTGTTTGTATGCAATTTCCTCCGTCAATTTAAAGCCTATCTTCACAAAACTTTGCACGAAGTCTTGTAGTACAAAAACGCTGCACAAGTATGAAAACCGACCGGATCGGATGACTATAGCATTTAGCTGCCATAGAAACAATAGGTCGAAATATTAGTTTTATTGAGAAAAACTTTAATGTTTTGAATGGAATCGGCATCAGACTTCGTATTTAAACGTTTTCTATGCTTTCTCATGATTTCACTAAGATTGGTCGAAACCGGAAGTCAACATCGCCAAAACTAAGTTTATCCCATAAAAGTCAACATTTCCCAAAAAGTGAGCAAAAGTGCACTTTGAGGCAAAGTAAAACGGATGCGGAGTTGATGTCTCTACAAGGTACAAAAAGTCGCAGCCTTAACAAATCTAAACAAAATTTGGTAGGTCTTTGTAAAGTTGAGTTTTAGTTCACAAAGTATGTTCTTAATTTTTAACAATGTTTAGTTAGCAAAAGCTGACTTCAATAGCTGGTGAACCAATAGGGTTTTGTGTAATCAAGATTTCTGTTATGCGACATTGAAAATTGATGTATTTGTGACCTTATGACAAAAAATTTGTATGCTTTGGACACTTTTGCAAAAGGAATTTATGCCTAAAAATTGGGAAAATTTCCTATAGTGGGTTGATGCGCAACTTGTTTTAGCTGGGTATGAGCTAAAGCAAAGTTGTCCAAATACCTCTTACGCGTGCGTATGGCCCTTAGTTTGTCTAAGAACTGGCTTAAGCTAAGAGACCAGCTAAAAGTCTAAGCAACTGCTTAGCTAGCTTTTCATACCCTGTTCCCATTAAAAATTGGAAAAGGAGGATCATGAAGTTGTGCAAAAATATGTAACAGGTCGAAGGAAGCATTTGCGACCCTATAAAGCATATATATTCTTGATCAGCATCAACAGCCGAGTCGATTTAGCCATGTCTGTCCGTCCGTTCGTTCTTCTGTCCGTCCATCTGTCCGTATGAGCGCGTCGATATCAGAGACTATAAGAGATAGAGCCACAAATTTTTGCACGTAGGTAGGTGTATACCAGATTCAAATCGAGTTTGTTTCAGATGTGGAAAATTCCTGCCTCTCCCCCCTTTAAGAGCAAAAAACTGTCAGAGCCACAATTTTTAAGTTAGACCCTCGGGACTTTATATACCATATATTATGTAAGGCCCAATATTTGTCTATTCTGAAAAGATCAATAAGATCGGACAAAAAACACCGAAGTTATATACGAATCTATTTTGCTTGTGGAAGAGAGTCTTGCATTGTCAGTTGATGTTGGAGTGTGTGTTTGTGTGAGTGTGTGTGTATGTAAAGGAAAACACATTTTTGTAGTCGGGGCACTCGACTCAGCTATCTTACTTGTGTTATATGGGGTTGACCCCAGGTAAATCGAATTAGTTTGTCTGAGTACTATGCTTAAGCACTCAAATTCTCTAAACTTTTTTACCTAAAATTTAAAATTTTAGGATATATTTACCATTTTCAAGGCAATTAAGAAGTAAATATTAGGTTATAAATACCAGTTTCTTAAAATTCTAGGAATTGTTAAAAATTTGTATACATTTTTTACTTTCTCTGGGGGAACTCGAGTTAGGGGCCTTTGAACTGAACACGATTGGAAGGCCGTCTCAACCAGTTGCGCTATCACACTTGTGGTTGCTACATGGCTAAAACACTACTTATATTGAATTGAATCTACCATCTGCCTAAAAATATTCATTGTTTTCGCATAAATAAGACCGCTTGTAATTCTCAAGCCGTCAAGTTCTGGCGGAATACAGGTTTTCGCACTTTCGCACCCGATGGCGCAGTCCAGTAATGCCTCGCAAATTCAGCATGAAGATCTTCAGTCGGACTTGACACCATGAAAAAGGCTCATCTTTCATAATCTTTTTCACCGAAGAAGAAAAGTTCCATTCGCTTTTATTTAGGCGTGAAAACCAAAAAGAATGCAACTTTAAGAACGTATTTTAGCATGTGGTTTTGTTGGCGAAAGAACAAGAATTCTTATTGGTTACGCATGCCAAAAGCAAAACCCAGAAAAGGCACGGTTTCATGCAAAACGTGACTTTTTGCCTTCTAAGCGTATGCAAAAAGAATGTAGTGACCAATTCATACACATTTTTTAAACTTCTATTATACTAAAATAATTATGTAGTGACTTTTCCATGTAAAAAGAAGTATGGAAAATGGCGTTCTCTTGGGAACCACATTCCGCAAGGTCCGACTGGGGAGTTTTTACAAAAGCGCATTTCAATGTTCCATGTCTTTTGCTACATTATCGCTGCAGGTTTGCCGCGAAAAGGCGCACGGCATTTCCATTTGAAGTTGCCACTTCATTTTCTTTAACCTAGTTTCAAGGAGCGATTTTATAATCGGTCTTTGTATGAAAAATCGTCTTTAAATATTACAATTTTCAATATAGAAACATAATTTTAATTCGGTTTATTTCAATGAGATGAACGTTGTCATATTCAGATTATACTATAGTCGGACTTCACCAACGCTCTTACTGCTTTTCTACTGCTTTGAAATTTAATTCTTTTATAATTTTAAAGAATGTTTTGGCTTTTCGAAACTCAGAATTTCGTATTTCAACATGTCGAGCATTAACTGCTCTGCTTTCCCAACTTTCAATCTCATTAAAAAATTTTATCGCCGCAGTCTTTTTGTCATGTTAGTTTCCAAAATGTTTTTGATCTTTAAATTTTTGTTTTAAATGTTTAATTTGTAATTTAATTTATACATATATTTATTAATAAATGTATGCTTTTATGTTGCTTGTTTATTTGTATAGGCGTCTTTTAAGGTAACATTATATTCATATCGATTAAGAAAGATTCACAGGCTGTCCCAAGACTGTTCGATATTTTCCCGGTTCTGAAAAAGCCTGCTGAGTCCTGAAAAATTCGTTAAAAATTACTCATATCTTACCAGAAAAGGAATGCGATCGGATTTTTCAAAATGTTTCTTATTTGCATTAGGCCTGGTTAAGTTAGTCGGGGGTGAAACAGAAACCTCTTTCAACCACATTCCAACCGAAAACCATTTCTTAACTAGCTGCCGCAGAAACATCTCGTCTTTTGTTAGGAGATTTTGGCAAACCAACCAAAATCGACTTCACGAACTTTCGCGACTTAGCACTGTTTTTGTAGTTGGACCATAATTTTATACACACACCTTTTAACTCGATTTTCGAAAAAGAAAATGAAATCTCTCGAAGTTCTGTGGCACCGACGGATTTTTTGAGAGTGATTTCTGTGTCACCCCCGAGTGTGAATTAAAGAACGGCGCTACTTAAATTTTGCTATTTAAATTTGTTTGATATTTGGGTGGGTGTTTTCATTTACACTTCATTAACACTTAATAACAATCGCCAAAGTTAAACCACGATGCGGTATCATCCACATCATCCACCATAATGGGTTCTCTGCGTGCCGTTAATGGTCCATATAAATTATAACGCCTGGACCCAGCAATGACCTCACGATAGCGTCTCACTGGTGTTCGAGCCATATGCAGTTCCATTAGCTCCCAATCGTTAATGTCCCGAAAGACCGAGCGCAGCATGTGCATGCGCCCCAGCAGTTCCGTTTCACGCAATCCCTCGTATTTGCGGCCAGTGCGTGCTCGAAAAGATTTGTAGACTTCGCTCTGATGCTTGGTTTCAGTCGCAGTTTGCAATTCCTTGCGATACAAAGCCCGTATCCCTCTGCCCAGATGACGTATGTGCTCAAAATCGCGTATATTTAGGGCCACCAGGGCAATGGCATCAAGATTGAGCAATTTATGCCCATCAATGTAATTCTCACGAAAAGTTTGCTATCACAAAAAAAGTACAACTTTCCGTTTAAGTTTGATAAACAACAAGTGAAAGGGACTCTCACCTCATATTCGGGGTAACCAAAATTTCTTAACCAATCGGCCACATCATTGATGCTCCATTTGAAAACCTCTGTTCTGGCCTGAGCGTCTACCACAGCAGCACACAAATTAAACAACGAATCCGGTGTAGCCTTAAATGTTAAAGGAACATCTTCTTTGTCATAGTCCACATCGGGAAACATATAGCTAGGATAGCGAAAAGTGAAATCTTGTTCCGACTCCTCCTCCTCATAATCATGTGCTGGTTCACTGATGCTCAAGCACTCCATGGCACTGTCGCTCCGCCGCAAAAGCGATGGTATCGACGAGGACGACGAGCCTGACAACGACTCCATTCAAGCGGATGGCACGTACTGTTGTGGCATGCCCTAACCCAAATTGAATTGGCCCCAAAACGTTTTGATTGCGGTTTACCCTTAAGGAGTGTGGACTCGGTTCGTGTCTGTTTACATTGGAAGTTCCCTATGGTGCTTAGGGTATTTGCAAATGATTGTGAGACTGAAGGCGTTGGAAGGAGTAGAATAATTTGTGAAAAGGAAGCCTCATATATAGAAAAATAAATTATAGCTGATGACCTTGGCTTGGAAAATATTTCGATGAATTAAAACCAGAGCTTTAAAGTCGTCCACCCAATTTATGTCGGGCCAGAATCGGTCAAAAAACTTAAGCACACATATTAATTACTTATAATCTATCTATATATAAAAAATCTCGTGTCACAAGTTTAGTTAGCAAACTCCTCCGAAACGGCTTGACCGATTTTAATCAAATTTTTTTGTACATATATATTAATGGCAGGTGTTAATGGAAGGTTTTTAACTATATTTCATACCGCTAGGTAATTTGGGTGACCGTCTGCAGACAATTTTTTTTGTATTTCATAAAGAAGGCGCCTTTCATGGCGGTTAGAGGCATACGGACATTGCCAACAAACTCCAAGAGAGAGTTTAATTCAAAATTGGTCCTAAAACCGCGAAATTTGCCGAATGATGCCGTTCATCCGATTGTAATGAAATTTTGGGGACGGATCGTACGCTTGCCCAGGAAGGGCGGAAAATAGCCCAAAAGGCGCGAAATTTGCAAAATTCCCGATTGAAACTTTTGGGCATGGTTGGACGCTGGCCCAGGAAGGTTCTGAGTTAAAGAAATGGGCGGGAAGTGGTCACCAAAGCGTAAAATTTGCTAAATTCTACCATTCATCCAATTGCGATGAAACATTGCGGAATGGTGCACTCTTTCTAAGTTGAATAAATGGGCGGAAATCGATAAAAAAAAAATCGTTGGTTGGATGCTTGCCGTCGATGGATTCTAAGTTCCAAAAACAGCGAAATTTGCAAAATTATTAAATGATCATATATATGAAAGCGTTTAATTTTCAGATTACAATGCAGGCTTTGGTAAATGGAAGATGCAGATTGAACAGTCCAAAATGCTGTAAACCAAAGGGTCAAAGAAATCGCAAAATTTGCAAAATTTTATTGAGTTTTGATTATTATTTAGAATGTCAAATATGTAGGGTTGAAGATCGAACTGTCAAAAATATCGCGATATTTTCTTATTTTTACGTCGCATCTCGAAGACAGGAAAAAAAGATTTTCAATTGGATTCCCAGTCATAAATGCATAAGCAGACAAACGGTTTAAAAGTGTTAAACCACTTAGTAGTAGAGAATTGGTATTTATGTTAATAATGTGAGTGTTAGACGATTTACAAGTCTCAGAATTTAGCTAAGCTATGAACTGGACATTTGGAGTTTGGGCTGGAAATTCGTAGTTTTCCCTATATTACCTTCCCTATGAACCTTCGGTACAGACTACTATAACAACCGAAAAATTCACAAAAATATAATATACTAACTATGGCAGACAAAGGTTTGCCGGGTCAGCCAGTAGTATATATATAAAAATAGCACAGTGCAAGTCAAAAAAAAAAGAGACATGACTAAACTCGACGGATCCTCCAATTTCGGGTACTAGGAATCGAATTGCATCATTACTTTTTTCAGTTACCACGAGCTTTTCATACGATTTTTATTTAAGTTTTTTATCAAGTTTGCCACTTTCAAGGGAACATCACATTTTTGGTCGGTGTCAAACTTGAAAGGTGTTGGTTTTTTTGGTAAATGTTTCAGGCTTAAAGTTTTGGGAACACTCCAATCTCCGATATTGGGGTTTCGATGGTCATTCGGGTCGATATGTCGAAAAAACCAAAACCAGACTTCTTTTTTATAGATTTTTTCGCTTATGTTACTCCAGTATTCCAGATTACGGTTACAAACCTCATAACCAAATGTAGACATTGTTATTCCATGTAGCTTTACAAAAAATCGCCATCTCAAAGTCTCTTTACACTAAAAAAAAAAATATACACTAAAACAAATTTTTTTTTATACTCTGCACCAGAGGTACACAGCACCGGTCGCCACGGTGATGGGCAGTACTTTAAAGGAACAGAGTATGTTATAGTCGGGCTTGACCGACTTTCTTTCTTGTTATATATATTTTTATATCATATTGTCAACATAAGCCTGAAAATTTTCAGACCATTGCACTCCTAAGCAATTGTTAATGACTACCTTAACGGATTTGAAAGTTATAGCATTGCTTACTGGCTTACAGACGGGCTATACCAAGAATATCGGGGATGACACAGAAAACTCTAGGGATTTTCTCTCAAGAAATCCGACGGTGCCACAGAACTTCGAGAGATTTCGTTTTCTAATTCGAAAGTCGAGTTAAAAGGTGTGTGTATAAGATTATGGTCCAACTACAAAAACGGTGATAAATCGCGAAGGTTCAAGAAGTCAATTTTGGTTGGTTTGTGTATTGGTTGGCTTGCCAAAATCTCCTAACAAAATACGAGAGGTTTCTGTGGCACCTAAGAATTGGTTTTCGGTTGAAATGTGGTTGGAAGAGGTTTCTGTGTCACCCACCGTAAATGCTCTATTTGTCACTGGGGCATCCGGTACCGTGGAAACCAGCATCAAAAGCGTGATTTGATGCTACGGACAGAATTGAGTCTTTTTTTGCTCTATTAGCAAACCTTATTAATATTCCGCTTATACCGATCGATAAAATTTTACTACCGCCTCTTCATATTAAACTGGGAATTGTTAAAAGTTTCATCAAAGCAATTAATCGAGATGGCGAAGCTTTTAAGCGCTTAAAAAATATTTCCAAGACTAAGCGTGGCGAAGAAAAAAAGAAGGTATTTTATTTAGTCTGTTCTTTTCAGTATACAAACAGAACTAAGTTATTCACTGTTAAATTCAGGTATATTAAACGGACCAGATATACGAAAGCTGATAAAAACGAAGAATTTGGCACCCTACAAAATGCAAAGGAAATGAATGCCTGGGATTCGTAAAGGCAGTCATTAGTAATTGCTTAGGAGTGCAACGGTCTGAAAATATAAGAACAAACATAAAAATAAAAATTTATTCTCGTGTAAATTTTTATACTCTGTACCAGAGGTACACAGAGTATATTAAGTTTGAGCAAAAGTATGTAACAGCCAGAAGGAAGCATTTCCGACACTATAAAGCACATATATATTCTTGATCAGCATCAACGGGCGAATCGATCTAGTCATGTCCGTCTGTCCGTCCGTCTGTCTATCTGTCTGTCTGTCCGTCTGTCCGTATGAACAAACAGATCTCAGAGATGGTAAGAGATAGAGGTTCGACGAGTATGGGACAAAAACTTCTTATTCTTGCAGGCAGATCAAGTTTATTTTCTATTTTTGACACGCCCTCTTCCGCCTCCGAAATTTAAAAAAAAACTTCTGGATTTCTGGATATTTTTAAATCAAGATTATTTATCGATTCGCCAAAGGAATGGTATAGATCGGATGAACGGTTGTTGAGTTATAAGGAAAACAAGCAATAATGGGCAGCACCGGTCGCAACGGTGATGGGCAGCACTTTACAGGTACAAAGTATGTCGGGTTATTGTCGGACTTGACCGACTTTCTTGTTTTTAAATGTAAAGAGACTTTGAGATGGCGATCTTTCGTAAAGCTACATGGAATAACAAGATCTACATTTGTATATGTGGTTCGGGACTGAAAATTGGAGAAATGGAGAATCATGAGTGAAAAATCTATAAAAAAAAAGAAGTTTAGTTTGGTTTTTTTCCACATATTGACTCGAATGGCCCTCTAAACCTCAATATCGGAGTTTGGGATGTTCCCACAACTTTTAGCTTGTGACGTTCACCAATCAAACCAAAATTGTGTTGTTCCCTTAAAAGTGGAAAGCTTGATAAAAATCTTTAAAAAAAATCGTATGAAAGGCTCGCGGTAACTCAAAAAAAGATTGATGCAGTTCGATTCCTAGGACTCGAAATGGGAGGGGATCCGTCGAGTTTGGTCATGTCTTTTTTTTTTTTAAACTATCACACTGTAATTTTAGGACACAATTTTGCATTATAAGCCAGGGCTGCAAGCCAGTCTAGAGACAATCCGCACTGGCTGGGGTTTTTGGAAAGTCCGAACCGAACTTGAACCGAATGCAAAAAAAATTCGAGAAGGGGTTCGGATTAATGTTTCTTTTTAATTGTAATGTTAGTTAAGAAATTTAATTGCATTTTTACGTTTTCTTACATTTTTAGAAACTGCTATAAATTCTGTCCAAACCAAATATTTCTGACCATAGAACAAAAACAAATTGCATAAAAAAATATGGCTGAATTGTAAATTTGTCCAAACTTATAAATACAATTATCAATGATTCCTTATCTTGTTCATATTTTGTCCCTTATGGGCGTCTAAACCGCTGAACCAATCTTCACGAATTTTTCACAGTATGTTCATGTCGATCAGGAAAGTGTCATAGGCTATGTCTCATGTCTGTAAAATGGTCCAAAAACCGCGAAATTTGCAAAATTTTACCATTCATCCGATTCCAATGAAAATTTGGGAATGGTTGAACGCTTGCCCGGGAAGGTTGCTAAGTTGAAAAAATTTGCGGAAAACGGTCCAAAAAATTTACGCTTTCGCTAAAACTTTGAGAAATTTATCGATGCTTGCCGGGGAAGGTCTCCAAGTAGAAGAAATTTGCAAAATGTTCGATTGTTATGAAACTTTGGAGAATGTTTGGACGCTTTCCCGCGAAGGATTCTGATTTGAAAAATGTGCGGGAAATAGTCCAAAAACCGCTAAAATTTAAAAACTATACCGCTCCTCCGATTGCGATGAAATTTTGGTCAATGGTTAGACGCTTGGCCGCGAAGGTTTCTAAGGTCCAAAAATCGCGAAATTTGCAAAATTACCTTATGAGTATTTATGGAAGCGCTTAGTGCTTTTGTTACAATGAATACGAACGGCAGTTTGAGAAGCTTTTTCATGGCTAATTACTACATAGCTGGCGCCAACAGCAGAGAGGGGTGACCGGGCAATTGTAGATGGGTAAATAGGAGGTATAAACAAAACATGAGTTTAGACTTTAATGAAAATGGTTAAATAGAGAAAAAGATCAAACGGTCAAAAATGTTTATGGCGACTTGCAGCCAACACTAGCTTGAATACAGACGCCCTCATAAGAATCATAAGGGCCCGGGCGACGCCGGGTATTCAGCTAGTTCTTAATATAGTTCAATTGTATTGCTTCTCATTTTCATAAGGGTTGATTAATAAAAAAAAATGTTGACTTCTAAGTCTAGCCTACAAACACTTTCTTAGCTCTATTTTATTATCTCTAGGTAATACTCAAATGAAAATAATTATCACGTTCTGGTAGAACAATTATTGTATTAAGTGAAAATATATATTAAGTTCCGAAACAAATCGAAATTTGCAGACTTTCACAAAATATTATTTGTCGATGAAAATATAATACAAAATGGATTTAATTGTCAATGCTTCACAAAGAGAGCATTACGCATGTCGTCTATACACAAAGTTTGCTCCCTTTTTTTGATTTCCTTTTTTCCTGTGATTGCATTTGCATATTCGTTTTGTTTAAGCGAATGGCAGGAGCAGGTGGTGTTTGGCGCCGGTTTGTATGCTACGTAACGTCACGACAAAATTTCCTATTAATAATAATAGTACAAACACAACGAATTTCGCTTCACCATTTTCACATTTTCACTTTTGTTTGGGTTGGGTTGGTTTGTACATTGTTAACTTGCTATAATTTAAGGGCACACGAAAAGTTATTTGAAGCGTGCATTGCAGTTAAATGATTTGTTTATTTTGTTCTTTTTTTCTTTCAAAATTTGGGATTTCGATTTATGGCACCCGGCACCGTTACCCACTTTATTAACAGGAGCAAGCGGCAGAGGTGAAGAATTTCCCACAAAGATCACTCAATTCACAGGCCAATTAACCAAATGCATTCCAGTGTGAGCAAAAGAGATACAACATCAATATCAATGTGATCTTGTCTTTTGCTCCGCCCACCTGAATGAAGCGCTGGCATTGGTTAATATGTAGCCACACCATGGCCTCTCTTCCAAGTGTAGGAGCAACAGAACTAACAACGGGAGTATGTATGTGTGTGCGTGTGTGGGAAGTACGGCAACATATGGAGAAATCAGTAAACAGAATCTCAACAGCGATCAACGATGCTAATGACACAGCGGCATGTTTGTGTGTAAACACCGAAACCGTATAACAAGTTTCTTATCCATGTGGAGGGAACAGTGGGAGAAAATAGAAGAAACTGAATGATGCATCTGATGGGGGAGAATTACTTTTCAAAGTGGCGTACGAGAGGGCAGCAATATTTATTTTCGAATTTTCTTTGTCAAAAATTTTGGAATAACACTATATTATATTTTCGAATTCAAAACTAATAAATTCCCAAACCGTAAGGCTTTATTTAGAAATTTTACTGCCTTTTTTTTCAATGCATAGCTTTTTAATATGGTTAACGCTGTTCAGAAGCAATAGTGAAATAAATGAGCTTACCTCCAGTGTTTCCGTTTCCAAAAATCCATTTTGAAATTCGGTCTTAACCTTAATTTTCCATTCGTCTTCAAGTTACGATGTTCATGGCAAAGCGTTTGAACCATTTTAACCAGATTCTCTCATCAGTTCTTAGCAACATGAAACTTTGCCAGTTCCGGTCGATTGAAAAACAGGATCTGAGATTACATCTCATCGTGAAGGTAGGTGGAATCACGTATTTATTAGTAGTTTAGTCAAGTTTTATTAAATTTGTGTGAGAGATCTATCTATCTATCTTGTAAGAGTTCAGTATGTTCTTTAGGTGCTTTATTCAGGAATCAGACCTCCCTCTTAATTGGGTGGAATTTTGAAGGTATTCAAGAACAATTAGCATTATATTAACAAGTACAAATGATCCATATCACTAAGCATTTTACCCCATTTTTATTATTACAATTCTACAACCATTCCCACTGTCACTTCCCCACTGTGCCTATACCATCTCACAAAGATTTACTTTAACACCGCACACAATACAAATTCGTATGGGGCAACGCCAATCGCTGGTTGGGTATGCTCCCGGCCGGTTCCTCCATCCTCTATTCAGTTCTGTGTGGGTTGTCGTACTAAACGGTGTGTACACGGTTGTTGATGCTTTTGCGATCGTGCTCTGAGGACTCAAAGCGACAGCGACGGTATTTCTTTTGCGTTCAAGTGACATGATCAGTGTTCCTTAGTGAAGAATTCAAGTGATATACCCAACCAACTAAGCAATGTTACTTCACGAAAGTGCCGCTAGCATGGAACAAAGTGTGCCCGAGAATCTTTGCACTCATGTGTTTAGCGAGTGTGAAATGAAATTGAGTACCGATCCAACGTTAGATGACGATGATCGTGATATGTCAACCAAAGAGTCTCTCTCAAGTCACAGTCCTCCTCCAACCAAGATCACACCGCCCACGAAAGTGAAACTTAGTTTCAGTGTTGATCGTTTGCTGGGCTCAGAGCCAAACACCTCAAGGCAATGCTGTGAGGGTAATGTCTACGACTGCTGCGCTTTTCCCCACTGTTATGGACAGACAAGTACTGATACTGCCAAGCAGACTATCGCGGCTACCGCTTCCGGAAATGTAGCCACAACGCTTTCTTATGCCTACGCGGGATTGGATAAATTCTATCCTGGCTTCTATATGGACTACAAATCGGTACTGAGACCAACGCCAATTCGTGCTGAACATGGTAGGATTACAACATTTTTGAGTAGAAATTTTTCTTGAAGGACCTGCTTACTTCAGGGACACTAAAAAATGTGCCTAGTAATTATAAAGTAAACATACGAGGTGTGTTCAAAAAATATCGCGAATTTTGTGTTTTTTCAAAAACTATTTATTTATTCATGAATATCTATTTTGTCCCCTTCAAAGTAATCCCCATGAGATATTATACACTTGTGCCAACAGTTTTTCCAATCCTCGAAGCACTTCAAAAAATCATTTTTTTTATCGTGTTCAGCTCCTCCTTCGATGCCGTCTCTATCTCGTCAAGCGTAGCGTAACGTCGTCCTTTCATGGGCCTCTTCAGTTTAGGGAACAAGAAAAAGTCACAGGGGGCCAGATCTGTGGAATACGGTGGCTGCGGCATCATTAGTGTGTTGTTTTTGGCCAAAAAGTCGCGCACAAGCAACGATGTGTGAGCAGGGGCGCTATCGCGTTACCACAAATCCGGGCGTTTCTGGCGGATTGCTTCGCGCAAATCGCGCATAACTTGCAGGTAATATTCCTTATTGACCGTTCTTCCCTGTGGCAAGAACTCATGATGCACCACGCCCCTGCAATAGAAGAAAGCTGTCAGCAAAACTTTCACATTCGACCGAACTTGGCGCGCTTTTTTCGGTCTTGGTTCGTGCGGCAGCTTCCATTGAGATGATTGAGCTTTGGTTTCCACGTCATAACCATAAACGCACGATTCGTCACCAGTTATGACCCTCTGGAGCAAATTTGGGTCGTCGCGGACAGAGTTTAACATCTCATTAGCAATGTTCATGCGATGCTGTTTTTGGTCTCAATTAAGGTAAAAATCGAAGACGATCCAAAACACGTGCAAGCGAAGTAGCTGTCAACAATTAAGTGAACATTCAAAATGGCCGAGCTTGTCGGCATAAGTGAGAGACATGAGTAGCAACATAACGCCACAAAAAAAAAACTAGATTCGAACATACGTAACCCGCGAAAATTCAAAATTCGCGATACTTTTTGAACACACCTCGTATAAGGGAATTGTAACGTCGATTTAGTATTTTAGGGCTATCACTTTAAATATTGGTGGTACCCCGGCTTATGCGGAAGGTTATTTAAAATCAATCCTGCCGAACCTATATATTTCATAAATTCTGGTTAGATGCCAGCAAGACGGCTCACAAACTTGTTCCTCAGTTATAACGCGATCGAGCAGATCTGCTTAAAGCTTGAATTAGATAACAAGATTATTACTACGCATAAAGCTTGCAAAAAACCATGTTTTTTTGCGCTTAAATGTATGCCAACTTTATTTACATTAACAATTATTTATATGAAAGAGATAAATCGGTGTCATTTATGGCAGATTTAAACCTAGTCCACACAATACAATCACTCGTCTGTCTTACTCGTTAAAGGTGTACCAAATAAATGAGGTTTTAGGCATATATAAAATAAATAATTTTCTAAATGATAGATATACATATAAACACAGCATACTTCGATGGGCAAAAATCATGATTTTTTATTTTAGCATAAACGTAGTATATGTAGCACCTTAAGAAATTTCGTACTGAAAATTGGTTTAACTAAATACAACTAATTATTTAGTTTTCGTGATAACAGCCAATATAATTTAAATCTGGTAACGGCATTGAACAAAACATATTTTGTCGATCATTTTTGTAATTCTAGTTAATCCAAAATATTTGGAGAAAAGATATATACAATTTAGCAATACCGCTTATCTATATATTTCTTACGAGGGCCGTCCCAGAAATGGCCGACCTATCACAGTAGTGTTGGAAAATGTTCACAAAAAATATTAAAAAGGGGAAGTACCGACTATTAAAAGCTTAAGTTTGAAGTTTGGTGCCTTTACCTTGCACAGTTTTTTTTGGTCGATTTAAATAGAGAACGCTTGTTATTGATTTGCAAACATGGACAAAATTGGTCATCGTTATTTGATACAATACTTTCATATAAATGGTCTTAGTCCAACCAATATTAAAAAGGAGCTGGATTCTACCTTACGTAATTCTGCTCCCTCGTTTACAACAATAAAATATTGGGTGCCTGAGTTTAAGCGAGGTCGTTTGAGCTGCGAAGATGAACATCGTAATGGGCGTCCAAATGAGGTGACCACTTCAGAAATGGTGGCCAAAATTAAAAAATGTGTATTGAGTGACCGGCGATTGAAAGTTCGTGAGTTAGCTGAATGTGTAGGCATTTCAAAAAGTGCTGTACATCGCCTATTGACCGAAAAATTGGACATGAAAGAGTTATGCGCAAGATGGGTGCTGCGTTTGCTGACTTCAGAACAAAAACAGCGTCGTGAGGATGTTTCCACCATGTGCTTGGCTATTTTTAGGAAAAATAAAGCCGAATTTTTGCGCCGATTTATAACCATGGATGAAACATGGGTCCATCACTATACTCCTGTGACGAAAGAACAGTCAAAAGGATGGACTGAACGCGGATAATCGGCACCAAAGAAGGCGAAGACTGTTCCATCTGCTGGCAAGGTCATGGCGTCGGTTTTTTTGGGATGCGCGCGGGATCATTTATATTGACTATCTCAAAAATGGAAAAAATATCAACGGGGAATATTATGCGAACTTGTTGCAGCGTTTACATGATGATATCCACGAAAAAAAGTGTTGTTCCATCATGACAATGCGCCGGTTCACACCTCTGCCGTTGCAATGGCTAAAATTAATGAATTAAAATTTGAATTGCTACCTCACGCCCCTTATTCGCCAGACTAAGCTCCCTCTGATTATTTCTTATTTCCAAACTTAAAAAAATGGCTCAGAGGAAAAAGATTTGGCAACAATGAAGAGATGGAGTCCGAGGTTAATGCCTATTTTGAAGATCCTCACAGTTCTTATTATAAAAAAGGTATCGAAAGGTATTGAACATCGCTGGGAAAAGTGTATCGACCTAAAAGGATCCTATGTTGAAAAAAAAAAATGATAAATTTTTGTGTTTTAGTAGTTAGGTCGGCTATTTCTGGGATTATAATAAAGTAAAATTAAATTGTAAAATGGCTTGGCACAGCCCCAAAGGGTCAAAGCCGAGCTCCTCTCAATCTCTTGGCTTGTGCGCTTCTAATTTTCGCACAAGAGAAAGGGAGCTACTCGTACAGTTTATCGCCGAATCCGAACAGCAGTTTGAGAAGCTTTTGCATCGCTAATTACTACAAAGCTGGCGCCAACAGCAGAGAGGGGTGACCGGGCGTAATGTTTATTCAAAGAAAAAACTTTTCATTAGATGTTCCGAGGCGGGATGGAACCCACGATCTTTTGCACAGCTGTCGCGCACACTAACCGTTGAACCACCCGGCCATATCTATACCTTAAATTCATTTTTTGAAAAAAAAGGTTGGAACAAGAACTTAAACTTCTTGTTCTGTACTTAAGGGCTATTATAAATTGTATGTAACTCAGGAAACAACACTCACTCTATTAACGATACAAATGATCAGTATCAACAGCTAAGTTCACAGCTAAGTTGTTTTTATGTCTCAAATTTACTATGAAATCATCTTTTATGTGGCCGGTCGTGGTGATGATTCCGCCACACTAGAAAGATATTCATAAAAACTACTAAGCTCAAAAAACAACTCGCCCCAAAAAGGCCCATTTTCGCCCTAATTTTTATAAAATCGCACTAAAAAAGGGCCAAAGGCGAGTCACCATATTTTAAAGAAAAACTTTTCTAAAAATTAAAGATATTTGTTCCTCAATAACAGGGTGAAAAGCCCAAAAAAATAGAAAGCTTTTATAAATTGTATGGCTATTTTTCTAAAAAGTAAGCAACAATTTTCTCAAATTTAAGGTCTCGAAAACACACACACAACTGCGCTCTCATTTACTTTGGGTGATTGATTTTTATATTTATAAAATTTATTTAATTATTATATAAACTTAAAATTTTGCTACTTACCTTTACTGGGATTCATACTCAGGACCTCGACATACTACATCAATCGCTTACACCGACGTCTCAGCCATCACCACCACAGTAGTCAATTCTGTCCAAGCGTCTAAATAATATTAAGAATGTTGCCCAAACCATGATGGAATTGTCAACGAATTCAGAAAGCAGGAATTTAGTTCAGGGAAGGGCAGTTATTTCTATAGAACGTTGATGTCGTGGGTTCAAATCCCAGTTGGAGCATCGTTTTTTTTTTTTTTTTTTTTATTTAACTAATTTTTTCAAGGTGTTTTTACCATTGTCAATATTTTTTCAATGCATTAAACGATCTTTTTAGCCCATTTTACTATTTTTAAGCAATCAAATTCCTTTAATTTTTTTTCTTTAATTTTAAAGATTCAGGCTATATTTACCATTTTTAAGGCAATTAGAAAGCAGACTCCTAAAATTTCAGGAATCACTTTTTTTAAGTGAAGTCCTGGTGCAACAAAGTTTGCAAGAAGACGAAATCAACTCGTGCTCAACACATCTGTACAGCACAATTTCAACGAATATTTTCTAAAACCAAAGGCACAATTACCCTAAAAACCTAAAGCTTAGAAAAAACCCCCATTTTCTAAATCATAGAAAAGTTTTTCTAAACAATTTTTATTTAGGGTAGCTTTTCTAAATATGAGAAAACGTCTTCTAAATTATAGAATTTTTTTTTTTAGTTTTATGGCGACTTGAATTCTAGGGTAATTTTCTAATAAATAAAAAAATTATTTTCTGAGTGTAGTTTTCCACTGCATTATCAATCCAGTACTATAGTCCTCTATTCCAAAGGGACACAGAGTATATTAAATTGGGATGCAAGCCACTCGAAAAAAGTACTGGTTCGGTTCAGTGGTTTACACAGTTTCATTACTTGGTTTTTGGAGCTAACTGATCTGCGGCTTGGGCTCGGTTCTGTGGTTCATAAAGGTACAATATAAAATAAGTGCTATGATTTCGAATATCTTTAGAAGAATGTCCAAAATTTATGAAGTCGGATTTGTAGAGTAATGCACTTCGAAAACAGAGAATGTCGGCTAGGAAAGAATTCGTACCATGCATCTTACACAGCCTATTTATCGCAATATATGAGAAGACACTCTACTAGCTAAGATTGAATTTAGGTAAAGAAGTTGAAAATATTGTCCACTAGGGGACGACAAATCAATTATCAACTTTTAAGAAAATAATGCATATAAATGGCAGGTATATTAAGAGATCGGCGTGCAATTGCATAGGACTTACAGGATTACATGTTGTAAAATTTATGTCAAGTCATCTATCAGTGATTTTCTTTGTAGAAGGTCGAACGGAATGTCGTAAAAAATTATCTTAGGGAAACGCTCAAAATTCTCAAATTACTCAGTATCATTGGCCAGAGGAGCGATTCGCGTCGTAAAATTCGTAAGAGAACCAAACCGTACCGTTTTTCTTTGTAGTTTTCGTTTCGGTGTAGTTTCTATGTAGTTTTTGTTTCGGAGTTGCATATCTGAAAGAAAGCCGGTTCGGTTTTCGGTTCGGTTAACCAGCTGAAATAAGCGGTTCGGTTCGTTTTGGTTTGGTTCGGTTGAGAACCGGTTTGCATCTCTCAAGTTACATTTGTGCCAGTTTTGATTTTGGTCAAAGCGGCTGTCAGGCGTCTCAAGGTTTAGGATTGATTATAATTCAATAATCAGCAGAAATCAATCAAGATTTTGTACACATGGACAGCAAAGGATGCTCAGAAAGTACTGTTTCGAAGGCTTTCCGTCGCATCTCATCATAAGCTTTAAAAATTATTCTTGATTAGCATCACAGATCTCAAAGATGGCAAGAGATAGAAGTTCGACATGTATTGGGGATAAACTTTATTTACTTGAAGGCAGAGCAAGTTTAAAGCGATAGCATTTTTTAATCTATAATTAAATAAATTTCCTTCGCTATATGGGATGTCAGGTGGACCGGCTGAGTCGATTGAACTTTCTCCACATTTTCGATTGTCGGCCTATCCGCCCGTCTGTCCTTTTGAATATAGAAAAACTTTTTTTTTGTAATTTTGCAAAATCTTCTTTTTTTCATTGACAGCGTTCTTTAACTGCGCAATTAGAAATGCTAAGTGCTTTTCAAATTACTATGTATATTTAAGTAACTGGCTCACATTACCTCCTTGCCGTATGAGCTTATAGGGATGGAAGCCGTTACTGAACCGTTCCGAAACCAAACTATTTTAAGCCGCTTATAAATTCCCGTAAACCGAAAAGTTTAATGAAGTTTTGAAATTTTTGATTGGTAAATGGCTCGAATCTTGCTAGTGCCAATGAAATTTTAGAAAATGTTTTAGCTCAGAGTATATTAAGTTTCTGCAAATGTATGAAACAAGAAGTTCATTCATAATTATACTCTGTATCAGAGGTACACAGAGTATATTAAGTATGTAACAGCCAGAAGGAAGCATTTCCGACCCTATAAAGTATATTTATTCTTGATCAGCATCAACAGCCGACTCGATATAGCCCTGTCCGTCCGTCTGTCCGTATGAACGCACAGATCTAAGAGATAGCGGTTTGACATGTATGGAACATATGCTTCTTATACTTGCAGGCAGATCAAGTTTATTTTCAATTTTTGCCACGCCCCCTCCCGCCACCGCAATTTAGAAAAAACGTCATATCTCCGTCAGTTTTATAGATAGAAGGTTTGAACCTTTTGGACATATTTTGAAATCAAGATTATTTATCGATCCGATCTCAGATTGTAGATATTGGACACATACACTATACACTGCCAAATATGAGCTTCAAAATTGTTGGAGTTATTGAACATTTTTTATTGCGGTGGCGGAATGGGAGGCGGCAAATATTTGAAATAATTTTGATCTGCTTACAGACAATTGGAGTCTTCATACAAAAGTTGGTTGCTCTAGCTCTTCTAGTCATACAGATAGACGGACGGATGGATAATGCTATACCGACTCGGCTGTTGATGCTGATCAAGAATAATACATATACATTATGGGGTCGGGGATGCTTCCTTCTGCCTTTTACACACATTTGCTCGACTTAAGTATACCCTTTTTACTCTAGGAGTAACGCGTACGAAAACTTCTGTTTATACAAAATCGTTGCATATCTGGATTTTTTCATATTTGATGTCAGCAAGCATTCTTTCACTGAATAATGGGTATATTGAATTCGGGCATTGCCTACTTTAACTTACGGTCTGGTTTTTAATGTTATTGTTCCACAACTCGGAAATTATTCAAAATTACGAGCTTTCGAACATATTTTCAAAATTTGTGCGAAATTTTATGACCATATCTTATATTTTTTAATTCTCAGCGTTCCTAAACTCAGCCGTTATGAGTGTTCTATGCTTTCAAAAAGATTTGAAATATTTTATCAAAATCGGATTACTAGTATATCTTATATGCCATAGAACCGAGCGGTCGGGAGATGGGTCTAAGTGAAAAACTTTTTTGTTTTCTATGTTAGCGATGCCATTATAAGTAATATTGGTAGATTTGGTAGAAATCAGTATTTCAAAATCAGCACTTGCAAGGGCATAGACCATTTCGAAAATTTCAATAGTTTTTGGGCCATAACTTCTAAGAGCGCGATGATATCAAAAAAGAGTAAATGTAGTAATATTGAAAATTCAATGGTCTATTAGCATTTTAATTTGGTATCTTAAGAACCAGAACAAAATATTGGTTTTGGTTTTTCGTGATCGTTATTCAATTAAGTCTACGTAGAGACAAATAGGGTAATTAAAAACTCGTTTTACACACGTTTATGCAAATTTCTCTGAAACATGACCCTCTGGGGGAATACGGACAATTTATTTGAGTTGTGTAATTAGTGTTGGGTAAAGTTTGGTAATTTCACTGTACATGTTCACTTGCTCTTTTCTTTAAAATTAGCCAACTCGCTTAAATTACTCAGTTGCTAAGTCGTTCAGTTGTTCAGTTTCGCAGTTGTTCAGAAGTTAAGTTGTTCAACTGTTCAGTTGTTTAACTATCCTTAAGCCATGGTGATGGCTAGCGGTTATTTGTATTCACTTTAATCCTTTGTTTCTAGTCCCACAGCAGCATGTGGCCTATTTGTTAGCCACCTACTTAAATAGTTCTAAACGAGAGTTATTGAACAAATCTCAAAGAAGATATTAAAGAACACGCTTTCTAGTTCCGTTAAGTGAACAACTCAAGTTTGTTAGTCAATGTTGTCTTTTTCGTCCGATAGCTAAATTTTGTTTACAGTTATATTTGGGGTAACGGTTATAGGTGGCTTGACCAGTTTCTATAAAGTTAACAAAAAGCCGAGGCTGAAATATTTGGGGACTCCAAAAGATGCCTACATGTTGAATGTTGTCTGTCAATCAAGAATTTAACTTGCATATGTCCGATTTAAATGCTAAAAATTTGATCGTGATTTATAAAAGTACAATAGGGTTCTTATACTTACTTATGGAAAATTAGTTTTGGCGATAAAAAAACAGCTGACGACTCAGACGACCTAAAATATTCATTGAAACCAAAGGTGCACACATAGTATTTTGTCCAGCCACAACAACCACAAGAAAAAGATACGTGTATATAAAACCTGGCTTTCGCTGAGGGCTTTATCCATTTATGTATTTATGTTGCTTTTACTTTTAAGTAGTTCCGTTTGAAAAGGGCCTGCCTTACTTCCAGCTCGTTACACAATCTTTGACTATATGCTACCATACACTTCCTGCTTTCCCCAACCCCATTCAAATGGTAATCATTCAAGACCTCAGGCTATTTAACACCCTCTTGATAAAAATTGTATATAAAACAAATCAGGCAAAACTGAAAATGTCTTACCGCCGCGTGTTAAACAATGAAACAATTCCAATTCAAAATATATATCTCACTATTTTTCATATAAACAAGATCAAAGTGCACACAGGCAGGCGAGCGCTAGAGTCCATGAGTCGTCGTCAGCGTCCCCATTGATACACAAAACAAAAAAATAAAGAACAGCAGGAAGTAACGTAAATACAAGGAGCCGAAACGAAAGATACCAAAACAGAAACCAACTAAACGAATTGTTTTCGTCAAGAAACATTGAAACAGTTGTTGCACAATATGGCCACAGATCAACTAATAATTCCAATAAAAACAAACGATTTATGGGTAGCATTTGTTTCAAGTTTTTCTCTTTTTTCTCGCTTCCAAGAATGTAAATTTTCTTCATTTTTGTGCGTCTTTAATTTGCAGTTTATAATGATGAGCATGTGGCGAAGAGGTGCTCGTTTCTGTGGGAGTGTGAAATTTTGATTGGCAAATGGGGAAACTTCCTCAAGTGATCGTTTGATCGTTTTTAGATATGATTTCACAAGAATCCGAAATGTGCTTTTTTGTTAGACAAATGGTAGAAAAAACTTTAAGCTTTGCTTCAATATCTGTCTGTTCAAAGAAGTTAAAACTGAAAGCACAGGATAGCTCTGTGATAATTTCATAGTTGTAAGACCAGTCAGCATAGAATAGTTAGCCCGTTGTGCTGATCGTAAATACAAAAGCTGGGAAAAGAACGGTTAGTCAGAAAATACTCACAGTCACATGCAAATGCTAGCTCGCTTACTTAACCAGGTCTAAAGCAAAATTTACCAATTGTTAACGTTCGGAATTGTCAGTCTCAAGGTTTTCGAGATATGGTTAAGCTTAGAAATTGGCTTATACTATATGTACTTTTATATTGAAAATAATATTGCGAATTTGTATAACTTAACAAGTAAGAACATCGGTCAAGCCCGACTATAATATACTGTGTACCTGTGAGGTGCTGGCCATCGCTGTTGCGACTGGTGCTATACATAATTGATTGTTTTCTTGTTTTCCTTATAACTCGACTATCTTTCATCCAATCTTTACCATTTATTTGGTGGATCGACAAATAATCCTGATGACAAAATATGTCCAGAAGATAAAAATTTTTGATCGATTGTGATGGATGAGTCTCCATCACAAAATTTGTATGATGGACTAGTCTGATTTTTTATCGATAGCACATAACTGTCAATAATAAGTAAATAAAATTTCGTATGCAAATCAAGTAATCAAATGCAAAACTTTGGAGTCTGTCTTGGCAATGGTAGAGGAGAAAAAGTAGAAGAAACGACTTTTCAGGTAGACTTAGCTTGTTCCCATTAAAATAAATCGTTTATTTATTACTCCTTACATTCGCAGAGTCTTTTTCGCGTGATCACACTAAAGGCGGTGTCCTTGAAAGAGCCAATTTCCCAATCAGGTCTTTAGCGGAAACTGATGTTTACCATTAGGTTTCTGGCAAATCAAGAGTCTTTCGTGACTGTGGTTGATCTCTTTAACATTCCAAAAAGTTTCGGACACCAAGTATTCCAGAATATTGAATACCTGAATACATTTTTGCCGGCCAAACATCGCACAGCAAATCACAACTATTGCAATATTTGAGCAGAAGTCTAGAGGCATACCAGGTGTTGTAGGTGACATAGATAACTGTCTTATGTTTAACCATTAACCAGTTCTTTCTCTAAAAGCCGGTAATTTGTTCATTTTAAATGTTTTTGTATATTTTTGAAATATTTAGGGGGGAGCCTGCTTTAGAAGCTTAAAAAAATCGATTTTTCCGAGGACTTGTATGGGAAGGAAAGAAATATTCGATTGAAACGAAAATTTCAGGTTTTATTGTTATATATTTCAACAGTCTTCTCAAATTTTTTCATTAAAATATATGTCATATTATGCCTGGTACAAGCCTATCGCCGAGACGCCTCGAGTGTGCATGTGTCGTGCGGCGGGAAAGATGCAGGTCGCAATTTCCATCAGAAACAATAAAACCCAAAAAATTTTCTATTTTCAATAGTATAGCTTCTAATTAAATCAAGAAAATTTAACAAAAAGGGAGAAATTCAAAAAATTTTCGCAAATTAAAAAAAAAATTTTTTTTTTTTTTTAAAAAAATTCACTTCAGATTGTTTAAAAAGTGGGTTAATCATAACTTTCTTGAGGTTTTTTAGGTTCAACTAGAAGAGAATTTAATCCCGAATACAATAAATTTTGTCTCGTTTCGATAGGACGTTTAATTTTTTCCCTATCTTTCCCGCCAATTAGGAAAAATCGTAAAAATGAAAAACCGAGAAGTCGCACGTCAATGCGATCCGGCCGCTCGTATACCTGCTCGACGCTTGCTCACTATGTCTCCTGTAACTTTAAAAATATTTTGAATTTGCTTCTGAAATTTTTGGATAGTTTGGGTAGACATTTATGCAAAAAAAAACATACGATTTTTTGAAGTCTCTAAAGAGGCCTCCCCTTAATAAATATAAAAAATAAATGCCAAATATATTTTAAGGTTTTTATTTATGAATGATGGCCTTAAAAATACGCATAGAGACTACCCTGCGCTTCTCTTGAAAACCTGGGCAGTTTGGCAAATGCGGCCCTAGAAAACTTAGCTCTCTCTGTAAATTCCTGAATATGATGTATCTACTGGGCATAGGCATACTCTCAAAAGCAGCGCAGTCTCACACGCACAGAATAAGCTGTACAAGCGCCGCTGCGCTGTGTGTTGCAAAACTGTGATTGTCTTTTTTAGAGGGATTGCGCAGAACCTGACCGTCAACACCCAATTACACCACTCCCTTTCTTTACCACCATTTTCCTCTAAGCCCATTGTTAGGCATCGAAGTAACTAATAAAACTAAATATACGAGGTGTGTTCAAAAAGGATCGCGAATTTTGTGTTTTTTTCAAAAATTATTTATTTATTCCTGAATATCTATTTTGTCCCCTTCAAAGTAATCCCCATGAGATATTATACACTTGTGCCAACGGTTTTTCCAATCTTCGAAGCACTTCAAAAAATCATTTTTTTTTATCTTGTTCAGCTCCTCCTTCGATGCCGTCTTTATCTCGTCAAGCGTAGCGTAACGTCGTCCTTTCATGGGCCTCTTCAGTTTAGGGAACAAGAAAAAGTCACAGGGGGCCAGATCTGGGGAATACGGTGGCTGCGGCATCATTAGTGTGTTGTTTTTGGCCAAAAAGTCGCGCACAAGCAACGATGTGTGAGCAGGGGCGTTATCGTGGTGCAAAAGCCAATTTTTGTTCTTCCACAAATCCGGGCGTTTCTGGCGGATTGCTTCGCGCAAATTGCGCATAACTTGCAGGTAATATTCCTTATTGACCGTTCTTCCCTGTGGCAAGAACTCATGATGCACCACGCCCCTGCAATCGAAGAAAACTGTCAGCAAAACTTTCACATTCGACCGAACTTGGCGCGCTTTTTTCGGTCTTGGTTCGTGCGGCAGCTTCCATTGAGATGATTGAGCTTTGGTTTCCACGTCATAACCATAAACCCACGATTCGTCACCAGTTATGACCCTCTGGAGCAAATTTGGGTCGTCGCGGACAGAGTTTAACATCTCATTAGCAATGTTCATGCGATGCTGTTTTTGGTCGCAATTGAGCAATTTTGGTACGAATTTCGCGGCGATCCGTCTCATGCCCAAATCATTGACAAAAATCGAATGGCACGAGCCAATCGATATGTTTAGGTCCTCAGCAACTTCTCTAACGGTGATTCGACGATTGGCCAATACCATTTTCTCCACTTCATTAATTTTTTCGTCTGTTGTTGAAGTGCTCGGGCGTCCGGCACGCTCTTCGTCGTTCACACTTCTCGGCCTTCTGAGAACATTTTGTACCACCGATAAACGTTGCTTCGGTCCAAGGTAGCTTCTCCGTATGCCACAGTCAACATTCGGAATGCATCCGTGCACTTAATTTCGTTTTTCACACAAAATTTGATACAGGTTCTTCGATCCATTTTTTTGAATAGGTAAAAATCGAGAGACGATCCAAAACACGTGCAAGCAAAACAGCTGTCAACAATTAAGTGAACATTCAAAATGGCCGAGCTTGTCGGCATAAGTGAGAGACATGAGTACCAACATAACGCCACAAAAAAATCGAAATTCGCATATACGTAACCCGCGAAAATTCAAAATTCGCGATACTTTTTGAACCTATGAGCGCGTCGATCTCAAGGACTATTAGAGATAGAGCCACAAATTTTGCATTTAGGTAGGTGTATAACATACCCAGACCAAGTTTATTTCAGATTTGGAAACTTTCCGCCCTCTACTATTTAACCGCAAAAAACTGTCGGAGACACAATTTTTAAGTTTGAGCCTCGAGACTTAATATATATCAAAAAATACAGTATATCTATCTATACTTAGAAGATCCCTAAGACCAGACCAAAAAACTCAAACAATTTTGCTCTATGGATCGGGTGTACACCATCGTCAGCTGTCAAATCACATAAAATCAATGGTACAGGGTATTTTGGAGTCGGGCTACTCGACTTTAGCTCCCTATCTTGTTCAATTTGGTATCAATACTCAGCAGCGAAGTAGCTTCCGTTTAAAGGTTAGGAATGTCAAACAGCTCCCTGACTAATGTGATCATTCAATTATCGTACATCTAAATGTTGATTTACGTCAGCAAAATTCAGCCATGATATCATTTCGATAGCATAACATTCACCCCTGCAAATTACTTACCTTCAAGTCTTTTTATGTTTTTCAAAACAAATTAGCGCCACATTAAAATAAATTTGCTTTCTGCCCATTACCCAAATTTATGAAAATTATCATCAAAATTAAATGCTTTTCAAACACACTTGGCCAAAAAGAAAAATAAAAAAGCAAAATGAAGAAAAATAAAGGAAGGTGAAAATGGAAAGCCTATTAGTACATGGCATAAAATTCGACATTTCCTCAATCAACACAATCCAGAAGCCAAACAAACGATCCCCTAAAATGTTTCATCAATCCTGGACTCACATTAAATAAATTAAATTCAAAAGAACAAACCCCGAAATTAACACAAATTTATGAACGAATTAAGAATCAACCTTTAAAAATAAACTTACACCTGCAAAAGGCAATTGAAAATTGGAGGAGATACAAAACGATTTCAGAATGGAAATTTGTTTATTTGCTTGAGCAATTGGCCCGTCATTCAGGGGGCAGCGCATACAGATAGCTATCCATCTAAGTGGCCAAGTATAATGAATTGTTCCGCTGCCGGTGAGAGGAAAAAAGAAATGAAATTTTTGGTCCAAAAGGAGGCTGGTGTGGTTGATGATCTCTGGATAGATGGGGCGCCCAACTACTGTGACTCAACCCAGCATAGCTGCCGTTTAACTTAATGACTGACTGACTGAATGATTGGAAACTATGCGGTATTTTTAGGGGCCACAGCAAAGGCCAAGTATTTACATAGCCACCCACTGTGGAGGCTACCTGCCGTGTCCGAAAAGTTATTCTACCATTTTTGCTCCAAGTTTGCCTCTCCGCATACATTTTGTGATGGATTGATCGCATCGCATAGCACATCATAAAATCTCTCTCTTTTGTTTCTCTGCCATCTCCGTCTCCCATATTGAGGCTATTTGTTGTTACTGATTGTCTGGCCTGCTTGGCTTGGGTGTTGAGTAGTTTTTGTTTGATTGTTTTGTGCTTTTTTTTCCTGGCAGGCGAGCGATCGATCGATCGATGGATTTGTTGAAGATCTTTGTGTGTTATTGTGGCTGCGGGCTTTGGGGCCATAATATGGCGCCGCTTGCTTAATTAATTTACAATTTATATGCTAATCCAATTGTTGTATGCAGTTTCATGGTGATCGCTAATCAATGGTTTACATGGGAGGATTAGTTTTGTCTAGCCGTGTTTGCCATACATAAGTATGTATAGGTATAATAATAATAAAAGAGTTCCCAACAGCAGGAGAATCAAAAACGTTTTAAGATGATCATTTAAAAAACTGTTTAGCCAAAATCATAATCGAATGGACTGATTATCAATGATTGTGGTGGCATTGTTTATAGAGTGTAATGGATTAGTTAATTTAAATACAATAACTGCAGATGTTGATAAGTTAAGTTAATAGCTGTTACTAATAGTGAAAGTGTTTTGGACTATTCACTCTTCTGATATTAAAAATAGATTTTTAATTTAAATAAATAAAAGAATCTTAGAACGCTATTTTTCAGCAAAATGTCAAAATGTTTAAAAATTTAAAACTAACGTAACTAACTATTTACTTGTAGAACTTAGATGAAAAATAAATATTAATTGATGTTAAGTATGAATCAAGTGAATTTCTAGCTTTTATCATTCTTTGGGCTTGTTACCTTCTAGTTTTCGTTCAAGAGAAAGCGACCTGCAACGACACGCCAAGACCAAAAAGCAATGTTTGAGCAGCTTTTCAAAAAACTTTTGATGAAATATTCAAGAACATGATATAACCTCCCGCACTCATCTGGCCACATTATAATTTTTTAAGAGCTATAGGAGAGTTTAAAAAAAAAAACACATAAAATTCAGAAAAATGCATGAAATCTTTATTTGAATCGATAGTACGGTCCATATGTTTTAATGTTTGAAGATTATTTGATGCAAATATTGACGTGACTGCGCCTCAAATGGTCCATCCGCTTAGTCCAATTTTGGCATACTCTTTCCAACATTTCGGCCGGTATCTCACTAATAAATGCTTCAATGTTTTCTTCCAATGCGTCAGCTGAAGCGGGCTTGTCTGTATAGACATGAGCTTTAACAAAGCCCCACAAAAAATAGTCTAAAGGCGTTAAATCGCACGATCTAGGCGGCCTATTGACCGGTCCCAAACGTATAATTTCACCACTTCCTCTCGCGTGCTGTGTGGCATGTGGCACCGTCTTGTTGAAACCACCTGTCATGCAAGTCCAGCTCTTGCATTTTGGGCAAAAAAATTGGATATAATCTCAGGGGGGGGGCTCACCATTCACAGTTACGTTACGGCTCGCATCATCTTTGAAGAAGTACGGTCCAATGATGCCACCAGCCCATAAACCGCACCAAACTGTGACTTTTTCTGGATGCATTGGTAGCTCTTGCAATGCTTCCGGCTGATATTTACCCAAAATCGACAATTCTGCTTATTTACGTGCCAAAAATGAGCTTCGTCGCTGAACGCAAATTTTGGGGGAAAGGGGGGTTCCGGGGCGAGAGAAAATTTACCAAAAAATTCTACGTTGCGGTAGGTCGTTCGGCTTCAATTCTTGCACCAGCTGTATTTTGAAAGGCTTCACACCTAAATCCTTCCGCAAAATTTTCCACGTTGTTGAGTAACAGAGGCCCAATTGCTGCGAAAGTCGACGAATCGATAATTGATGGTCATCATTAACACTGGCCGATACAGCTGCGATATTTTCTTCAGTTCGCACTCTACGTAAGCGTGTTGGTGGTTTAATGTCCAACAATGTAAATTTGGTGCGAAATTTAGTCACAATAGCCCGAATAGCCGCTTCAGTGGGTCGATTAAACTGACCATAAAATGGAAGAAGAGCGCGATGAACTTTCTTAACAGAGCACGCATTTTGATAATAGAATTCAATAATTTGCAAGCGTTGTTCGTTTGTAAGACGATTCAAGGTTAAATTATAGACCAAACTGAAGATGTTTGACAGTGAAACAAAACACGAAACGTGCGTGAGCTGTTTAAACTTGTGTTGCCAAAAAGATAATCAGGACCGTAAATAATGATTATTTTTATTTTTTTTAACTAAAAAATCACACACTTCTAATGGACCTAGAAAAAATGGTTCACACCATAATCTTATTTTCTTAATCTCTATTACTTTTTTTAAATTTGATTTTTACGTTTGGTTTTATTTTTTGATCAAATATGATTACGGTCTGTTTTATAAAATTACTCATTATTACACTTTTTAAATTAAAATATCTTTCCCCCCCCTTCCCCTTTTCTTTCCCCTCTCTTCCCTTTTTCCTCTCTCTCTCCCCCCCGCTCCCCCCCTCCTTTTTTTTTTATATAACATAATGATTACGGTCCCTGAAGATAATGCTAAAAATCACCCTTTACATATTCTAATAATTTATTTCAATTAGATGTGATGTATTCGAATAATTAACTTTTGTGCCCAGTTTTTAACCCGGTGAAGCAAGTTCTGCTTATAATGTGGGGGTTCAATTGCAAAACTGATTAATCTACGCCTTGCTGAAACGTCGTAGGTGTAAATGGGTATAGCATTGGCCTGTGGCTAGCCTAAAGTCATTATATTCTAGTTGTATAAAGCGAATACTTACTTTTGTCAAAGCAAAACATGTACCGTAGTGTGTCCGAAAAATTTTTTTCTTACTTTCACGGGAGCACCGGCATTTTCTGAAAGCTTATAGAGTAAAGTATTTTTGAGATTTTTTCAGATTTTCCCCTAAAATCAAGTATTCCGTACTGTTTTGGAATTTTACCTATTACATGGTCAATAACCAAATTTTCTTAGTTTTAAAATTAACATATTTAAAGAAAATGGTCCAAACTTTACTTTTATGAGCATAAACCATATATTACATTTTTTCGTAAATTTTTTATAAATTTGATAGTAATCGCCTTATAACATTTAAAATTTCTATGGAGGCTAAAAAAACTAATAATGCAATTTGAAATATGGGTTATTTGGTTTAAATTTTAATTAAAACAATCTTAATTTTCTATTAACGTTCCAAACTTATACTCTTTAAAGCTTTGTGATTCCAATAATAATAATTACACAAATGCCCATAAATCGTGAACCAAGACTTCTTTGGTGAAACCGATGCTGCAAATGCCCATATATAGTACAGTCCTATTATTATTTGTCATTTTTATATGGGCCAGAAGCAAAAGCCACATTGCTGCCAATAAAACGGAAAGAGACGACCAGCACTGATCTAGCTGTAAAATTCTTATTCCACTGTTTGTCGATTGGTTCCTTCTGTTTGCTCGCTTCTTTCAAAGTCAGTTCCGTTTAGGCGACGAGTTTGTGCACATCGAACAGACTTGAATAAAACTAAATATTATTTAAGGGGGGCTCTACGTTGCAACCCAGTTTTTTTTTAGCCTTTTTTAAACATAATGGAAAGAAAACTATCAGGCCTGCTCCCATTTCCGAGTGAAATTAAATAGTAAAACGATCGAGTGCTTGGTTAAAATCGATTGTATTTTCGAGAAGTTCGAATCGTTATCGAATTTTATTCAGCTTGGCACTTAAGTCGGGGTTGATCGAAGCGCGGTTCGACGTTTGCCTCACAGGGAGTTTTAAATAAATGTTTTAATCAACAGTCTTTGATACTTCATCTTGACATTTTGACATGCTAATAAAGACTCGATGAAAGCTGTTCCGTTTCGTGGATGAAAATACGTCGTTCCGTCGTTTTCGTTTTGTGTTCCCGTTTCGTGATGAATCTATCTTTTCGTGATGTTCAATCGTATCGATTTAAGCGGCACTCGATCAGCACTGCGCATGCGCTGATTCGGAATAGCAAACAGCTCGGTTTCATTTCGACCGTTTTTCTTTCGTCTACATGCAATTTCTGAGGTAGAAACTGTATGAAAAATGATTTTAAATCAAATTGAAGGCTCCATATATCTATAGATACTTCAAAATCTCCACAATATTTGACATGTCAAAATAAAAATATTTACAAAATGCAAAGAATCACCGTTGCCAAGAAAATTGGCATTTACTTTTCATTCCACGGAAACGGGAACAGCTACTAATTCCGATTCCGCATGATCTGATCGAAATCGAAAACGGGAACCGGCCTGATAGTTTATTTCTTTTTGCCTTTTCTTTTTATACCCTGTTCTCATTCAAAATGGAATAAAATTGTGCAAATGTATGTAACAGGGAGAAGGAAACGTTTCCGACCCCATAATGTATATACTATAATATATACTTTATGGGGTCGGAAACGTTCAATAATCAATAATTATTGATCAGCGTCAAAAGCCGAATCGATATAGCCATGTCCGTCTGTATGAACGCGTCGATCTCAGAGACTATAAGGGATAGAGTAAAAATTTTTGCATGAAGGAAGGTTTATTTAAAATGGCTTGACTCAGCCCCAAAGAACAAAAGCCGAATCCTCTCAATCTCTTGGCTTGTGTACTTCTAATTTTCGCACAAGAGAAAGGGACCTACACTTATGGACAAAATAAAAGGTGTGTGTTTTTTATCTTTTTCAACTTTTTATTTCCAATTCATAACTTCTCTAATCTCAACAAATCAAAGTTTTTTCAAAACTTATATTAACTATCTTTAAACAAAAAGTAAAAACAGTTTCACAAGCCCTTCAGAATTAAATATTTCCTTAAATCCGCCAATTTTGGCTGGATACAATAATAGGTGTACGAAGTTAAATGTTTAAATTAAATCACTATTTCTTTATTTTTGGTCTTGTTTTATATTAAACTAAGTATCTGGCAGCTAATAACCGGTATATCCGCCATTATTTTTAAAGACTATCTCCATTCGTCTTGGCGTGGAGGATATTAACTTGTGACAAGTTCCAATTGGCATGTTGCACCATGCTCTTTGGACAATATCCCAAAGTTGATTTTTATTTTGTCAAAAAGTCTTTCCGACCTTTTTTTTTGAGATTCTCGATGTGATTGAGGTTCTGGGATTGACTTGGCCACTCAAGAACATCACATTTTGCTCTCGGAACCAATCCTTTACTACTCGAGAGGCGTGCTTCGGATCATTATCCTGCTGGAACTTCCATTAAAGTGGCATATTATCCTCGGCATATGGTAGCATCAATAACAGCAATAGATCTTTGTATACGAATCTGTCCATTGTTCCGTCAATACGATGAATCCAACCAACACCATATCATGAAAAGCAGCCCCATACCATTAGGCTACCACCTCCATGTTTCACAGTTTTATATGTGAACTTGGGATCAAATTCATTGACTTTCGGACGACGAACAATTCTTTTGGGATCATTTCGAATTAAATTTATTTTGGTTCCGTCACTCCAGAGGATTTTACGTCATTTTTTCTCACCCTCCGGTCCGCATCAGGTTCTACGTTCTAATGTAAACTTGTTCAATAAATTTGCCGACCGAAGCAAAGGAACCCTGCGAGCAATCCGACCTGCTTGGTTTGCTATTGCCAATCGTCGCCGAACGGTCCGTGATGACACAATATTCCCAATTTCATTGGCAATCGTCCTGGAAGACTTAAACTTAAACAATCGTCCGTCTTAGATGATGATTTTCTAGGTGCTCCCCGAGATTCATCTATTTTTTCCGGTTTTAAGGCATTGATTACGAAGTTTTGAGAACGTTTCATTAACATAGCAATGGATTTATTCGTTTTTCCTTCATCTCGGAGTCGTCGAATGTGCCTTCTCTCCTCCGCACTGCAGTGACGCCCGCGGCCCATCTTATACAATTTTAATGGTTATTATGTCCCCATTTAGTTATGTTTTCCTAATACCTTACCTTCTGCAACCAAATAATTGTATTTATAAACTACAGGTTAATGTTTTGCTTCATACACCTATTTTATTGACCAGCCGAGTTTGCAGTCTAACCAATAAAACAATCCACAATTCTTCCCAGCAAGCTAATTAATTCCGGAAATTCATTTTAATCGATATTAAAAAAAAAAATAGGGGAAAGTTAACTTCGGCTCGGCCGAAGTTTTGTATACCCTTGCAGCTTCCATTGATAACAAAAAAGTTTTTCTAAGACTATTTTTGGGACATTACTTTTCTATGGGATCTATACTATAAAGATGTCTGATTTCTATTAAACTTGGTGAAATCATGGAAAGGCATAATACACTGTTAATTGCGAAATTTGGAGGCGATGTCATTTAAGACAAAAAGTTTTTCTCACTTGAACTTCTTTTTCGACCGATCATTCATACTGCAGCTATATGCTATAGTCATCCGATTTTGACCAATCTTTGTAGAAATGTGTCCAAAGTAAATAAAATAAGTGTATGCCAATGATAAGGACGTTTTCATTAAAAAAAAGTTTTTCTCACTAGAGCTAGTTTTTCGACCGATCGTTCCTATGGGAGCTATATGCTATAGTCATCCGATTTCGACCAATCTTTGTAGAATTGTGTAAAAGTATATAGATTAAGTGTATGCCAATGATAAGGACGTTTCCATTAAAAACAAAAAAATTTTTCTCACTAGAACTAGTTTTTCAACCGATCGTTCCTATGGCAGCTATATGCTATAGTCATCCGATTTCGACCAATCTTTGTAGAATTGTGTAAAAGTATATAAAATAAGTGTATGCCAATGATAGGACGTTTTCATAAAAAAAAAAAGTTTTTCTCACTAGAACTAGTTTTTCGACCGATCGTTCTATGGGGCATAGATAGTATCCGATTTCGACATCGTTGTAGAATTGTGTAAAAGTATATAGATTAAGTGTATGCCAATGATAAGTGTATGCCATCATCTATATACTTTTACACAATTCTACAAAGATTGGTTGAAATCGGATGACTATAGCATATAGCTCCCATAGGAACGATCGGTCGAAAAACTAGTTCTAGTGAGAAAAACTTTTTTTTAATGAAAACGTCCTTATCATTGGCATACACTTATTTTATTTACTTTGGATACCTTTCTACAAAGTTTTATCAAAATCGGATGACTATAGCATATAGCTGCAGTATGAATGATCGGTCGAAAAAGAAGTTGAAGTGAGAAAAACTTTTTGTCTTAAATGACATCGCCTCCAAATTTCGCAATTAACAGTGTATTATGCTTTTCTATCATTTCATCAAGTTTAAAAGAAATCAGACATCTTTATAATATAGATCCCCCAGAAAAGTAAAGTCCAAAAAGTAGTCTTAGAAAAACTTTTTTGTCAAAGTGAATGTTAGCAGGCTCAAGGTCGAGGTTTGATTATAGTTCAATAATCAACCAGAAAATTCAACAGAGAATACATTTGAACATGAACAGTAGCTGTGGCTGTGTAGACGGCCGTTTCGGCTGCCGCCATGGCAAAGCCTTCGTCAGTACACTTTCAGTTGCTGTCACACCAACAAGCCATTTGCAAATCCTATTTATACTACAAAGGCGGCGAATAAATTGTTGAGAATTCCAAGTGCACAAATTTGCACGATCTTTCAACTAGCTTTTAAGCTAGAATTTCAAGTGCACAAGCTTGCACAAACTTTCAACTAGCTTTAAGCTCCGCTTTTATAGGGTATATGAAGGTATATGCATTGGCATTGAAGGTTGTTCAATGTATCTCTGTTGTTTATGGCCACTATTTTAATTACTGAGAAATTCGTCTCAGAGTGTGATTAAAGTGTGCCACGATTTTCTTGTGTGCATTTATTTAAAGGGAGTATGCTTCCCTTTTTGTATAAATACCAAGGTATTTTTATTGTTTGTTTAATAGGGAACCGTTAAGGTTTTATAACAAACATCACGGCGAGCCAATTCCGTTATTGTATCTGAATATGGGTTTAACGACCTATTTTGATTTTAGTCAAAGTGAATGTTAGCAGGCTCAAGGTCGAGGTTTGATTATAGTTCAATAATCAACCAGAAACGGCCGTCTACACAGCCACAGCTACTGTTCATGTTCAAATGTATTCTCTGTTGAATTTTCTGGTTGATTATTGAACTATAATCAAACCTCGACCTTGAGCCTGCTAACATTCACTTTGACTAAAATCAAAATAGGTCGTTAAACCCATATTCAAAAACTTTTTTGTTTTCAATGGAAGCTGCAAGGGTATACAAAACTTCGGCCGAGCCGAAGTTAACTTTCCCCTATTTTTTTTAGATTTGGAATATTTATACCCTTCCCCCTTTAACCGCGAGAAAACTGTCTGTCTATCTGTATGAACGCGTCGATCTCAGAGACTCAGAGACGAGATGGAGCCACAAATTTTTGCATGTAGGTAGTAGGTTGTTCAGATTTGGAAAATTTCCTGCACCTCCTCCTTTTAACCGCAAAAAAACTGTCAAAGTCGCCATTTTTAAGTTAGAGCCTTGTGACTTAATATACATCAAGAAAGACCCTATATCTAGCTATTCTTAAGAGATCAATAAGATCAAAACATATGAAATCAAGGGAACAGGGTATTTTGGAGTCGGGGCACTCAACTTCTGTTCCTTTTCTTGTTCATACTAAACATGAGATTTTTCCATCATAAAGCCGAGTAAAAACAATCCTTATCCAAGATTTCTAAATTATTATTAAGATTGCGACTAAAATCTTGGGTTGAGATATTCCCTGCTTTGTGCATTTTTGTTACCGTTTCGTCTCGGTTTCGAGACTATAATCTTGGTTTTAGACTAATTTTTTTCTCAGTGTGGAAACCCATTTGAACATAGTTACTTAAAGTACTTAAGTTGGAAAAAATTTTTTGTTTTGCCTAGTGGATTTTATTATTATACGTTTTCAAGCCGATTTTAAAAGCGAGACACAAATCTGAAAACTGTATTGGGAGGAAAAAAGAATCGGTCACTTAAATTTTTAACCTTTACACATATCAGGCAACATCTTATCTAATTCTGAACAGATCTGGGATGTTTAGTCGAAATTCAGGGACTTTTGAATATCTTGATATATCCGATACTAATTATTAAAATTATTACCTACCTTCACTTACTTCCTAATAATAATTCGAGCATTTTTTTCCAATTGCCTATATTTCACATAGCTTTATTTATTTTAACAAGCCGAGTTCGCACATCCTCTTCCCGTAACAATAGCTCTCCCTCTTATATCCGCGGGAAATAATATATTTTTCAATACAGTTTACACATTTCCTTAATAAAAAATCTGAAAGAAAAATATCATTCCGCAAAGTAAAATTATTAAATTTCAATTTGTTGTGAGTAAATTATTTCCAATGAAATAAGGGGAGAGGAAAAACGAACGCATGTGGAAAATATTTAAATGAGTTTGTTTATAATAAAATTTTCACTTAATTGGAAATAATCAGGCATTGTTTATCCAACGAGATTCAGGAGCGCCCAAAACAACAACAACAAAAACAATTATCAAATCTCGTAGTGAGCGCAAAAATTATTTGGGGTAATCGAGCACGACATGGGGCACACGAGAAGGAAATTCCGTTTTTTGTAGTTTAAATGTTTTTTAAATACCTCAGCGCACTTTTAAACTAGTTTATGCCTCTTTTATTCGATTTTCATAAACTGTGTGTGCACAAGTTGTTTTGTGTGCTCACTAATTATTTTCTTGGAGCATTTTATTTACTCGAAAAAATCTAAACGGAAATGCACCGCTGCCAGTACTTGTAGATACAAAATGTATCTGCAACTGCATCAGCACACGCCATCGTATCTTAATTGGTCCGGGTAAGGCATTTGGTTTGTGTCAACCGCCGCCTTTTTGTTATAATGAGTTTCCCATCGACTTTCAACACCTTCCGGGGGCCTTCGGCTCAGCGAGATCTTCTTTAATTGCTGCTATTTCAGATACATTTGTAAATATTGGGCGCCCCAATCGCATCTGAAACCCGGTAAATATCTTAATGAGTTGTGATAATTTTCGAGGCGCGATTTTAAATCAGTTCAGTTGAGTTCACTGCAGGTATTGGCAATTGGATGCGGATGCATCTGAAGCATATGTTTGTGGGCAATAAATTTATGGCATCGTTTAAATTGTGGCGATTTATTTGCACAGGTTTTTCAAGAGGTTTTCAATATTTATAGCTAGGCGGGTATTTGTGAGTTTTTCGAAATATTTTTAGGCGGTAAACATTGGGCTGAATTTCTCAGTGCATGGCAAAGAGGAGAGGCTGAAAGAGTTGATAATCTAGTAGCCATGTGTAAGATGCACTGATCAGACTTTTCAGTTACACAAAGTATAGGCTATATAGGGTGGACCGAAAACATTCACCCGATGTTGGCTTATCGATGAATCTGAATAATATTCATATGGGTCATTCTTTTTCAAACATAACCTTTTTCGTACTCACTATTTTTGATATCAACAACTTATTTTTGCAATACTCGTCCACGGACGACCAAGTTCGCGGATCTGTTCGTTTTAATCATGGAGAATCAAATTTAAATGACATTCAATAAAAATTGTTAAAGAATGTGTGGTCTGATCTAAATAATTTTTATCTGTCAAAGTGCGTTCCGTTAAAAGTAACATCTATACATCTATATGAAAGTGAAAGTATGTTTGTATGTTTGTCCCTTATGGGCGTCTAAGCCGCTAAACCGATCTTCACGAATTTTTCACAGTAAGTTCATGTCGATCAGGAAAGTGTCATAGGCTATGTCTCATGTCTGTAAAATGGTCAAAAAACCGCGAAATTTGACAAATTATACCGTTCATCCGATTGAAATGAAAATTTGGGAATGGTTGAACGCGTGCCCGGGAAGGTTTCTAAGTTGAAAAAATTTGCGGAAAACGGTCCAAAAACCGCGAAAATGGCAAAATTTACGTTTTCCCCAAAACTTTGGGAAATTGATCGACCCTTGCCCGGGAAGGATTCCAAGTAGAAGAAACCGAGAAATTGGCAAAATGTTCGTTTGTTATAAAACTTTGGAGAATGTTTGGACGCTTGCGCGTGAAGGATTCTGATTTGAAGAAATGTGCGGGAAATAGTCCAAAAACCTCGATAATTCAAAAACTATACCGTTCATCCAATTGCGATGAAATTTTGGTCAATGGTTAGACGCTTGGCCACAAAGGTTTCAAAGGTCCAAAAATCGCGAAATTCGCAAAATTATACTGTTCAACCGATTGCAATCAAAGTTTGGGGAATGGATTGATCGCTTGCTCGGGAGGTTTTGAATAACCTGTCGGCCCCGCCAGGGAGCAAACAACGAACAAAGTCAACCCACCCACCACCCCCAAACAAACCACCCCGCACCCCCACCCACCCTGCACCCCACACAACACCCCCCACCCCGTACCAGAAAACATACACCAATATATTTGGACCCACGAAAAACCCCAGCAACACAACGTGGTCTCACTCCGTCGATTAAGGAGAAATCGGGTAATTGGAAAAAGCAGGGTTTCTGAGTTGAAGAAGTTTGCAGAAAATTGTCCAAAAACCTCGAAAATTAAATAATTTGCATTTTCGATAAATCTTTGCATAGTGGTTCGACGCTTGCCCGGAAAGGTTTCCAAGTAGAAGATATGGGCGGAAAATGGTCCAAGAACCGCAAATTTTGCAAAATGTTCGATTTTGATGAAGCTTTGAGGAATGGTTGTGCGCTTGCCCGCGAAGGTATCTTGCCCGTTTAACCGATTGCCATAAAACTTTGGGCAACGCTTGCCGCTTGCCAATAATCGCGAAATTTGAAATAACCTTATGAGTATCAGATGTCTGGTGAAATTTAAATTTTGCGTTAATGTAACTCCCAGGTATTTAAATTCTTTTACGACCTCCAGGCGTTCTCCATTTAGATGCCAGCTCTTGTTACTTGCTGCACGACCTCTTCCGTCACGAATGACCATCACTTTAGTCTTATCGGTATTTATCAGTAGGTTCCAACGTTGGCAGTACGAATAGAGCGAGTCAATCATCTCCTGCAGTTTGAGAGGCGAGTCTGCCATTATCACCATGTCATCAGCGTACTTCAAAACTTTTATCGTATGATTGGCAAAGGCGATACCGCCTGAAAGAGCATTTGCTGTGTCGTTGATATAAATCGAAAAAAGCAATGGACTGAGTAAAGTAAAAGTAAAATGGCTTGTCAAGTTGACACAGCCCCAAAACGGCCAAAGCCGAGCTTCGCTTAATCTCTTGGCAAGTGCGCTTCTAATTTTTAGCACAAGAGAAAGGGACCTACAGCTTAACGCCGAATCCGAACGGCAGCTTGAGAAGCTTTTCATGGCTAATTACTACAAAGCTGGCGCCAAAGTTTATTCAAAGAAAAAACTTTTCATTAGATATTTCGAAGCGGGATCGAACCCACGACCTCTTGCACAGCGGTCGCGCACACAAGCCACTGAGCCACCCGGCCACAATGTAGAAAACCTAAAAATAGCTTTGAATAAAAACTTTTATAAACGCAACCTTGTTTTTGTAGTTGAACCATATCTAATTCACAAACCCTCTAACTAGACTTTCGAATAAGAAAATTAAATCTCTCGAAGTTCTGAAACACCGACGGATTTTTCGAGCGATTTGCAAGCCAACCGAAGATTTCAAGGGATTTCCAGAACACCCCTATATGTATTCATATAACAGGGTGACACGCCATCTTCTTCCAACCACATTCCCAACGAATTCCAATTCTTAGGTGCCACAGAAATCTCTTTCGGTTGGTTTAAAGCCTCTGGTATTTTGTTAGGATATTTTAAAAAACCAACCAAAGCAATACGTAAACCAACCAAACCGAATTCGAAAACCAACGCCATCTAGCACAGACACAAACTATGTTTCCAGGGTTGTCAATTCTAACTCAGTGTAGGGCGAAAAATTTTTTAAAAATTTTACCATTGTTATTTTGATATAATCGGGTGTGTCGCAAAAATCTCTAGAGATTTTCGTATAAGCGGTTTCATTTCGAAATAAAAGTGCTTGCCTGTATATGTGAAGTGTCTTCAAAATGTTAGGCTACTAGCTTAGATGACAAAAGTTGAGAGATTTAAAACTGACTGCTCAAGGCCAAGTTGATTGGCTGCGAACTGTATTCCTTTCCTAAAATCTAGTAGCCGACATTATTCTTGTCACTTTGCATATAAAGTCTATACGAAAATCTCTAGAGATTTCTGGGACACCCCCGAATGATTTGAAATTCATCTGAAACTCAAATGTACTATAATATATTTTATTTAGAACGCAAAATATTCTACAAAGCCATAATAAACATCAAAATAGTTATGATAAAAACTGTTATAAATTATTTGCAAGAGACGCTAGCCTGTTTATGTAGTTAGACCATATATATACGCATATCTTCTAACTAGACTTTTGAATAAGAAAACTATCTGTGACACCGACAAATTTTTCGAGAGATTTGCAAACCAACCGATTTGTCACCCCCGTTAGTGTGATGACTTAACCCTGATTGACCAATTTTAAATGGACGATTAACTCACATCCTAAGCTGTGGGAGCTTATTAATTTCAGTAAAAACAAAACTTTTTAAGACCTTAAATTTTCTTTTATCAAACCAATAGCAACCACATTTCCCACGCTGGCCACAAACGCACTTCTTCGTTTTCATCAGCAGCATCATCATCAACAGCAGCAACATCTTCAAACGCATCCGCAGCAACATAAGCCACCAACAGCAGCAGCAGCATCAGCGGCAGCTGCATTATTAGCGCCTCTACACAACCTCAAGTCCTTGCAATTGACACAACAACAAAGATTTTTAGGCAAATCGACACAGCAGATACTGGACATTCCCACAACAACTGCAACATCATCGTCGTCCCTCAACAACAACGGCCACAATACACATATCACCAATCTCAGCCATGGCAACAATGGCAGTGGCGCCAGCAACAACAACAACAACAACAATAGCAATGGCAAACGGAAACGATCTTGGTCACGTGCCGTCTTTACAAATCTGCAGAGAAAAGGCCTAGAAATACAGTTTCAGCAACAGAAATACATAACCAAACCAGACAGACGAAAGCTTGCCGCACGCCTGAATCTAACAGATGCACAGGTATGTTAGAAACTTGAAAATAAAAGGCAATTCAATTAACTATTTCTTATTTTTGCTTGTACAGGTTAAGGTGTGGTTCCAAAATCGCCGCATGAAATGGCGACATACTCGGGAAAATCTAAAAAGTGGTCAGGAGAAGCAGCCTCCGCAACCACAACAGCAACAGCCAATGGCAGTGGCTAAGCAAACGACCGTCTTGGGAGCTGGGACTCCTCTTGAGACTCTGGACTACAGTTCGGATAGCTGTTCCAGCGTGGAACTAAGTGAGCAGGCTGATGATGATGATAATATTGAAATTGATGTAGTGGAGTAACCCATGCAAAGTGCAGATATACTTGTAGCTTGAAAGGAGATTATTAGTGAGTGGAACACGAATTTAAATTATTGAAATTTTTAAAGTAAGTTTAAAATAATATTTGAAATATTCAAATTATAAATTATAACACAAATAAATGTTAAAATGTGCCAAAAATCGAACAACAAAAGAAGAAAATATTCTCTGCAGTCTTTTGGGAGTTGCAATTCCTAAATCTTTTTATACCCTGTTCCCATTGAAAATGGGAAAAGGGGGATCATGAAGTTGTGCAAAAGTATGTAACAGGTAGAAGGCAGCATTTGCGACCCTATAAAGTGTATATATTCTTGATCAGCATCAACAGCCGAGTCGATTTAGCCATGTCCGTCCGTCCGTCCGTCCGTCTGTCCGTATGAACGCGTCGATCTTAGAGACTATAAGAGCTAGAGCCATTTTTGCATGTAGGTAGATGTATACCCGATGCAAATCGAGTTTGTTTCAGATTTGGAAAATTCCTCCCCCTCAAAAAACTGTCAGAGCCACAATTTTTAAGATAGACCTTCCAAACTTTATATATATCAAGTAAGGCCCAATATCTATCTATTCTAAAAAGATCAATAAGATCGGACGATACGTGCGTGTGTGCCTATGTTAGAGTGTGTGTGAGTGAGTATGTGTATGTGTGAGTGTGTGAATATGTGTATGAGAACACAAGAAGTCAAGGGAACAGGGTATTTTGTAGTCGGGCACTCGACTACAGCCTCGACACAACAGCCCCAAACCAAATCAAGTATGTTAGTTTCTATTATTTGCAAATTAAGTCCAATTAAATTTAGCTTTTCATTAAATATTTAAAGTCTTTCCCTTAATTCCCCATAAAGTTAACCCAGGTTTATCTTTACGGCTTATTAAGGAGAAGAGGCTAGTAACCAGGATTATTTAACGATCCGCCAAGGGATTGGTAAATATCGGATAAACGGTAGTCGAGCTATGAGCAAAAGATTGTTTGCTGCTGCAGCGCAACAGCAGCGCTGCTTTTAGCTGATACAGAGATCTGCATGAGGGCACAGCAACTACTAGTGCATAAGTTCTTGATATTTTTGCATCCGAGTGTCGAAAATACTCCAACAAAATGTCGCTGTCTTTTACATACTCATGACATTTTTGTGCTTTGCATATGCAGTAGCAGAAAAACTCGCTCTACTTGCCACTTATACTTGTAAAAGCTAAGACGGAGAATTTCTGTGTGCGTTCTCAGATCAGTAGTCAAAACGCTCACAGCTCAGAACGCAAAACAATTCACAATTGTTATTATGCTTTGTGCACTCTTGGTGCAAAAGCTAAAGCTCGGTCCTTAAAAAAAATCTTCGTGTTACCTGTAATGATTGTACCATGTCAAAACACATACCACAAATCAGACTCCAGCTCACGCAAACACCCAGCACAGAAATACTAGTACGAGATGAGTGAGTATATGAGCTGACACGACATTTGGACTGTCGAATCATACGCAAGACGAATTTACAATGAGTATACTCGAGTCAAGAAAACAGGCACTCTTGTAAATCTCTGAGCATACACTTTCGTTGGTACAAAGTAGAGTCGGGCTTGACCGACTTTCTTCTTTTGTGTTTGTTTTCTGAGTGTACAAGTATTCTGTTGAGAATATTGTGCCTAAATTTCCATTGTAACGAAGCAAAACTATCGAAGAAACAGCGATTCAAACTTCCGGCCTCATGTAAAAGTTGATTTTTTAAGAGCTATAGGAAAGTTTTTCAAAAAAAAACACATAAAATTTAAAAAAATGCATGAAATCTTTATTTGAATCGATAGTACGGTCCATATAATTTAATGTTTGAAGATTATTTCATGCAAATTTGACCGTGACTGCGCCCAAATGGCACATCCGCTTAGTCCAATTTTGGCATACTCTTTCCAACATTTCGGCCGGTATCTCACGAATAAATGCTTCAATGTTTTCTTCCAATGCGTCAGGTGAAGCGGGCTTGTCTGTATAGACATGAGCTTTAACATAACCCCACAAAAAACAGTCTAAAGGCGTTAAATCGCACGATCTAGGCGGCCAATTGACCGGTCCCGAACGTGAAATAAAATGTTCACCGAACTCGCCTCTCAATAAGTCCATTGTTGCGCGTGCTGAGTGGCATGTGGCACCATCTTGTTGAAACCACATGTCATGCAAGTCAAGCTCATGCATTTTGGGCAAAAAAAAGTTGGATATCATTCCACGGTAGCGCTCACCATTCACAGTTACGTTACGATTCGCATCATCTTTGAAGAAGTACGGTCCAATGATGCCACCAGCCCATAAACCGCACCAAACTGTGACTTTGTCTGGATGCATTGGTAGCTCTTGCAATGCTTTTGGCTGATATTCACTCCATAATCGCTAATTCTGCTTATTTACGTACCCATTGAGCCAAAAATGAGCTTCGTCGGCCAACTTCCCAAGAGCCCATTCACCAAAAATTCTTCGTTGCGGTAGGTCGTTCGGCTTCAATTCTTGCACCAGCTGTATTTTGAAAGGCTTCACACCTAAATCCATCCGCAAAATTTTCCACGTTGTTGAGTAACAGAGGCCCAATTGCTGCGAACGGCGTCGAATCGATAATTGATGGTCATCATTAACACTGGCCGATACAGCTGCGATATTTTCTTCAGTTCGCGCTCTACGTAAGCGTGTTGGTGGGTCAATGTCCAACAATGTAAATTTGGTGCGGAATTTAGTCACAATAGCCCGAATAGCCGCTTCAGTGGGTCGATTAAACTGACCATAAAATGGAAGAAGCGCGCGATGAACTTTCTTAACAGAGCACGCATTTTGATAATAAAATTCAATAATTTGCAAGCGTTGTTCGTTTCTAAGACGATTCATGGTTGACCAAACTGAAGATGTTTGACAGTGAAACAAAACACGAAACGTGCGTGAGCTGTTTAAACCAGTGTTGCCAAAAAGATAATAGCTAAAAAATCACCCTTTATTTGTGGAAGTGGAATTGAGAACAAGGCTGATAGTCTCTGAAATCGACGTGTTCATACAGATAGACAGACTGTTGACGCTGATCAAGAATATATATACTTTATGGCAGGAATGCCCAAAAAAAAAGCATAGGGCAGAGCACTCACCAATACTCACAAAGAAAATCACATTGAAATTGGGTATGGCAACAACAAAATCACACAAAGAAAGAAATTAAAGAATCAATGAAAAGAATAAAGCAGGTTTTTGTTCTACGCGGCGCACACACACGAATTCGTTTGCATGTGTGTCGTTTTCTATACGTCGCGCCCTGAGTGTATACGATTATTGACTTCCTATCTTTGGTGCAATTACAAAAACCAAACGTAGCCAAAGTGCATAAGGCTGGGCATCGCTGCTATATGGGGTCGGAAATGTTTCATTCTCCCACTTCTAAGATAACAGGGTGTAAAAAGTATAATTACGCATCCTTGTGTTATTAATATATCAACCACAGAAAATTTTGTTTTTACTGCGCTAACTAATTCCAGTCGATATTCGACGCAAGGGGAAAGTGGGTTTTGTTTTTTGGGGGTTAAACCCCCCCATGCTAAATACTAGACTAAGGAAGAAGGGTCAAAAGAATTATTTTGTAAAAACCCCCTTGAGAAGATTCGGCATACGCCACTGCATTAACATGATTCATTTGGTTAATTTACCTCTAATTGCTCATTACAACGCCCTGGTATGGCTTCTATTTTGAAATGGAATAAGTTTGTCAGGTTAAGTCTGAGTTTTCTTTTCAAACCAACAAAATGTGCAAATATCTGTGTAATATTTTGGCATTTTCTTTCTTTGTTATTTTTCTACTGTTTGTAATTTTTTATGAATGGGTTTGCATAGTGCAGATAATCGATTATGTTAGAAGCAGGGTTGTAAAAAATCCTAGTAAATATAATACATATTAATAATCATGTTAATAATAAAAAATAATATTCAATCAGTTTCAGAAAACCTTCTTTACTTTTTTGATATCTTGTTGGTTTTATATGGTCTAACTGGAATTTACCTTAATTTTTTGCAATTAAAGGTACGTAAATAATTTTAACCAAAAATTGCTAGTGTATATATATTTATTCACAGAATAAATGCTTTTTGCATTTTTGGATAATTTTAACCCTAATAATTCAGCTGTTTAATGTGGTAATTCAAATTGCTGGTATCGCCGACTTGAAGATCCCCTACGCACTTGTGCCTTTAGTCAGTATTCCCACAGGTAGGAGTGCTTTTCTTTTCTCGTTCATTTATACTAAATTTGTTTTTTACTTTGACAGTTTTTGTGGCTTATGTATGGCTTTTGTTTATACGAAATTATAGAAATTTAAAAGAGTTGCCAGTTGATATAAGTGAGTAGTGCTACATTGAATGTGGAACTACGAGATAATTTCAAAGAAGCGGAGAATTTTTTGGATCGTCTCAACAGTTGAACTCGAATTGGAATTAGTGACATTTTTGAATCTGTTTTGAAAAACCTTCTTCTTCGTTCGGCTTCGTTTACGACTCCAGACATTAAATATCTTAGGCCTTAGGCGATTTCACACATTCTGGATAGCTGCTAAGTATCAGATACGGAAGTATCCCAGAAATCTCTTCCTACCAACTTCCAACCCAAAAACCAATTCTTGATGACCTAGAAATTCTCTTTCGGCTGGTTATAAATCTCTAGTGTTTTGGGAAGAGACTTAGCTAAATTCGCCCTTTCATCTTTTTAGATAAGAAAAATAAGTTTTGGAAATATAAACAACATTATTTTACTGGAAGCAGTCTATCAAATAAATAACATAATTAATTTGATTTAATATTGAAATTTGCCTTAAATCATTTTTCGGGAAACCAACCGAAGGCTGCCATATCAACCAAAACCGTCTTGCCACATGGCATTTCTGGAGTCATCTATCTACCTCAGTAGACATTGCTAGCGCCACACTGGAAATATGACAATAACAAACGGCCTAGGGTTGCCAAGTTATGCCTTATGATTGGCGCAGAAATATTTTTCAATTTTTACCGTGACTTTAATTTGAATTATAATATTAGATTTCATTTGAACATTAAACAATACAATTAAATTAAACTAAAGTAAGCCAATCTTTCATTTCTTCATAAACCATTTCGAGATTTTTGAATTTCGCACCAAATTTACATTGTTGGACATTAAACCACCAACACGTTTACGTAGAGTGCGAACTGAAGAAAAAATCGCAGCTGTATCGGCCAGTGTTAATGATGACCATCAATTATCGATTCGACGCCGCACAGTGGCCGGATTCGCGAATTTGGCGTTGCAAAAATCGTAACTTTTGAACGGAAAGAGATATTTGAAAAATTTCAAAGAGGCGATGATAGAAAATTCCTGTAGCTTTAAAATAAGCGTACGTTCAACTTTGTAGGTCCACAGGGTGTTTCAGCATCAGTTGCCAAAGTAGATAGTTTAGTACACTAAAAAAGTTGCATGAAATCAAATACTTTAATTTTTTTTAAATCGATCATTTTAAAAATGAAGTTTTTAAACTATTTAAAATTAACAAAATTTTACAAAAAGATAATTTTTGCTTACTAAAAAATTTTTTCCCGTACAAAATTAGTTCTAACTTGGGAATGGTTAATTTTCTTCTAAAATGTTGTCAATATAGGTATTCATATCATTAGTGCCTAATAGACTTTATATTTCTGGTGAATATTCGTTGGTTAATTCCTTGATTGTCCTGCTGTGTCTGAGAGATGAGATACGGTGATCAGATGAGGCCGACAACATGTTGAAAAGGTCCGAGTTTTCTTGATGTCGAGATATTTTGCACGTGTTCGCATACCTATATTTATTGTAGTCCTTGTTTTTAGATTCTTAGGCATCTTCAGACAACCCTCCCATTAATAAAAGTTTTTGTATTAGATGCTCACCATGATCTAATATTTTATGGACTGTAAGAGTAAGTTTTTTCTCAGGATACTTTGTACATAAAAGATCTCTTGTCTCCTTGGCATATTTTTCATATTTGCATGCATCAAAACTTTTGCAGCAGCTTAAGACATTGAGAATGATTATAAACCGTTTGATGACATCTAGATGAATTCCTGTTATCTGAGCAGTTGCCTCATCGCTGTCGAAGAATCTCCGGGGTGTATTTCCATCATTTGTGCAGTCGACTCTTAGCCCAAGCTCCGCCAAAAACCTCTGCTGTATACCCTGTTGCCTTCTACTTTCTAATAATTTTGTGTTGTCACTGTCATCAGAGTCGACTTCTTGTCGTGGAAGAGTATATGTCAGTTTGAGCATGAAGTCCATTCATCTGATCCTCGCATGCAATGGAAAAATTCCCCATTCATAATTATGCTCGTCCCTTTCCGAAGTCTCGAACTCCTGAAAATCTATTTGCTTCCTTTTGCAGATGACACATGTCAGAGTTGATTTGGAGCTTGTAATGTCGTTCAATACTTTTCCATCAACCATAGTCAAAAACTTTGAAATCCAATCCAACGATTTTTTGTTCTTCTTCTTCCCAAATATTATTTACCTGCAGACTAAATCGCAAATATCTCTATAACGTATAATCCGGCAAGTTTCGGCAGCTGCAAATTTTACAATACATTAATAAATAGACTAATATTTAATACGTATGCTCCGAAACTACTGAACTCTGCTGAACTCGATGTTTCTGGGTCTATCAAAGTTAAAAAAACTCAACCAAAAATAGTGTCCACATAAGACGTGAATGTTAAACATTCAACTTTGAATTAATAAAGTTTTTTTAATGCATTTACATTAAGAATTGATGCATCTTTTCAAAAAAATCATCCAAACTTAAATCAGTATTACCGTTTGGTTTTTATAGGATCTCAAAATTGACATTTAAACCCAAAAAAATAAAAAAATTCAGCAGTTTGAAAAACTGTTAAACTTTAAACCACTGTAAAACCCAAACTAAGTGACCAAATTCAATAAACCAATGTTTTTTGTTCTATCTGGTGTTCCCTTTATTGAATAAAATTTACTTTGGTCAAAAAATTGACCATCAAAAATTTATTTTGCCAACGCTAAATTCGCGAATCCGGCTACTGTGCGCCGTTCGCAGCAGTTGGGCCTCTGTTACTCAACAACGTGGAAAATTTTGCGGAAGGATTTAGGTGTGAAAACATTCAAAATACAGCTGGTGCAAGAATTGAAGCCCAACGACCTACCGCAACGTAGAATTTTTGGTGAATGGGCTCTTGGAAAGTTGGCCGAAGATCCACTTTTTTACCGAAAAGTTGTGTTCAGCGACGAAGCTCATTTTTGGCTCAATGGGTACGTAAATAAGCAGAATTGTCGGTTTTTTTATTAAATATCAGCCAGAAGCATTGCAAGAGCTACCAATGCATCCAGAAAAAGTCACAGTTTGGTGTGGTTTATGGGCTGGTGGCATCATTGGACCGTACTTCTTCAAAGATGAGCGCTACCGTGAGATGATATCCAACTTTTTTTGTGCCCAAAATGCTAGAGCTTGACTTGCATGACATGTGGTTTCAACAAGACGGTGCCACATGCCACACAGCACTTGCAACAATGGACTTATTGAGAGGCGAGTTCGGTGAACATATTATTTCACGTTCGGGACCGGTCAATTGGCCGCCTAGATTGTGCGATTTAACGCCTTTAGAACATTTGTTGTGGTGCTATGTTAAAGCTCATGTCTATACAGACAAGCCCGCTTCAATTGACGCATTGGAAGACAACATTGAAGCATTTATTCGTGAGATACCGGCTGAAATGTTGGAAAGAGTATGCCAAAATTGGACTAAGCGGATGGACCATTTGAGGCGCAGTCACGGTCAACATTTGCATGAAATAATCTTCAAACATTAAATTATATGGACCGTACTATCGATTCAAATAAAGATTTTATGCATTTTTTTAAGTTTTATGTGTTTTTTTCTGAAAAACTTTCCTATAGCTCTTAAAAAATCACCCTTTATTAAATTTATAAGAATATAGTGAAAATCTCGTTATTCACTTAAAAAATGCTACCAAAAACAACAAAAAAATGGACAAATATGTTTGTGATTACCTAGGGAAACACATCATCTTTTAAAAGCATTTCGACTCCTTTGATTCGGATATTTTTATGGCACAACGACTTTACTTCGAGGCTCCCCCGTAGACTCGCTGTCGCTGACTTATTTATTAACAATCGACAATTTTTTTAAAGATACTTCAGATTTTCGAAATTTTTTTTCAATTTGTAAACTAGTGTATATCGGCCAAGCCGAAGAAATCTTTCATCTATCTTTTTCATATTATTTTTAACAAGAAAATTTAACGTTTTTAAAATCTCAGCCAGTTTATTATTATTCTACCAGAAAATCTATATATTACTAGCTGACCCAGCAAACGTTGTTCTGCCATATAAATTGTTTACCCTCTGAGTTATGTATTGACAATGTCCGTCTCCCTCTAACCACCGTTTTTTCTATGATAGAATAACTTTAAGTAAAGTTAAATGACGCCTTCTTTATGTTGTTGAAATGCTGCTTATCGCCCTAGCGGCCAGTGCAGCCCACAAAATTGTTTGTTTTCTCTATAACTGGACTATCCGATCTTTACCATTCCATTGGCTGATCTTTGACTGTCTCCGACAGTTTTACTGAGAGAAGGTTTGTACCTTCTGAACATATTTAGTAATCAGGATTATTTATCGATCCGCCAAAGGAATGGAGAAGATCGGATGAACGATAGTCGAGTTATAAGCAAAACAAACAATTTTATGGGCAGCACTGGCCGCGACGACGATGCTGCTCTTCGCACACCTTAGTACAACCTATGACAAGTACAGAGTGTATTAAAGTCGGGCTTGATATGAACAAACAGATCTAAGAGATGGTAAGGGATAGAGGATCGACTTGTATAGGACATACGTGGGGACTAACAAAAGTTTGGTAAGTTGGTGACTTTTTAGTCGATTTTTAAAAATCCAAAAATTGCAGATTCTTAGTAATTGTTTTACTGGACTTGGCTTAAAATTTCAGAAAGATCGGTTAAAATGAAGACAAGAAAACGCAAAATAGCTGAGGATGACTCAGATAAAATTTCACCACCAACGCAAACATAAATTCGTCATGTGATTCTTTACGGTTTTCGACGTTAATTAAAGCCAGTACAAATATTCGATGAATGCTACATTGCATATGGGACGATTGGACCATCTCTCAAAACTATTTCAAAGTAGTTCAAAAGATTCCACACGGGACATTTTTCTGTAGAGGACGAGCCGCGAGAAGGTCGACCGAAATCTTCGAGCGACAAGATGAACGAAACCAGAATTAAAACTAAACTAGACGAAGATCCTAGATCAACACAGGAAATGATTGCTAATGAACTGTTCTTAAATGCCATGGACGTATCTCGAATATTGCATCATGATCGGCTGTACACGAATAATTCTGCGAGATGGGTTCCACGCATTATAAATACCGTGCAAAAAGAGGCTCGAGTGCAGTTTGCCCAATATTTTCTAAATAAATTCGAAAATGGGCAGTCTAGGAACTTTAATAAAGTCGTTACTGGTGACAAAGCTTGGTTCTATAAGTACGATCCAGTCCATGATATGGAGCCCAACTGGAGCAAACCCACCCATAAAAGCTAAGCAACAAAAGTCACCAACAAAACTGATGATATCAGCTTCAAAAACTGTAGATGCTATTTCCCTGGAAAAGGGTCAGACCTGCTTACCAAAAGTTTTCAAAAATTTATTGGAAACCTCAAAGGAGGTGGAATTGCGGCGCTATTAATTACATCATGATAACGCGCCAGCAGTTGCGGATCTAGGGGGGGATCTGCTAGTTCACAAAATATATGCAAAGCACAATAAATGTGCAGTAATCAAGAATTTCTGAAAACTTTAGGAAATATTTCGACTTTTGCATAAAGTTATCAGCAGTGAAATGCACTTCCGAAACGAAGAACTTTGAAATAAGCGTTAAAATATGAACGATTGTTCAAAATAATGTTGGATATTCAAATTAATTCTTATTCTCTCTTCAAGGTGCTTCCTTTTTATATATTCCGGAAACGAGTGGAATTGCCGCAAATCGAGTTGATTGCTGTTCCGAATTCCGCAAATCGACAAGAGTTGTCGTTTTCAAAACGTGCGCTGCAGAGTCAGCGGAATAAAAAATAATTAAAGCATTAAACTACTTTCCCAATATGAATAACTAAAAATTCGAAATTAGTTGAACATTTTTAAGATCCTTTAACATCATTACTTAAACTGTTTTAAGTTTACTTGAACTGTTTTAAGTTTAAGTATAATTTAACAGAATTTTTTTATAAACTTCTATAAAATATTGCATGAAAAACCAAACCGAGCGGCCGTGACCAAACCGAGCTGTTCTGAATTCCACTTTACTTCTTAGTCGATTTCGCCCTTCAATCGGCGGCTGCTAGGATTGCTGCATATGAATTTATTTAATCGGACTGCCCTTTTTCTATTTCACTTAGCTTTGATTAACCATATTTGATATGACATATTCAAATGAAATATTTAAATACTGGTTTACGTAAAAATAAATGAATTTAAAGAGTGATTAAGAGCTCTATAAATTTAAATTAGGGAGATGATGACAACTCTGTCTGCTGACGATAAACAAACACGTGCGCAGGCCAGCCTGCCAGCTGTTTTCGAAACCGAGATCAAAAAGTCGAAACGTAACCAAATCGTTCGGAATTGGGAACAGCAAATAGTAAAACACTCGTTTTCGTTTCGTTTTTACTTTTTGAAAACGTTCGGAATTCGGATCAGGCCTGAATATCTTCTGAGATCGTTTTTTAAATGTGGATTTGTTTACCACGTTCGGTAGGAACACTTACATTTTAATAAGGTTCTCAATTTTGAAACGCGAAATGCCATTAAGCAAGATATGAATCGAAAGTTTATTGAATTTCCAATAATAGCGCTTAACATTGTTTTCAAATCGGCTTAGTAGTTTGAACATAACTCGCAAAAATTATTTAGAAAAATAGATTTTTCTGCTGCTCGACGCGACTAAAAATTATTTTCTAAAAAATCTTTATAATACCTAATTGTCAATGGACTCAATTGTTCCCAGCTTCGAAATTAATCCATAGATTTTCTTCACCAATTCATACCTTATTTTCATAGGAGAAATGTGATTTTTATGTAAAGAAGAACAAAAAATTTTATTTTACATCCTATTTTCCCTAAAATTTCAAATATTTTCAACAAAAAGAATAAAACAAAACATTTCTACTGAAAAGTTTACAAAAATACAAATTTCCTCGTAGCTCAACTGGGGACCGCGATTTTCATCTTCTAGTTTTCGACTTGTAAAAAAATTAAAAATTCTTCAACTCAACAACTCCATAGCTCAATTTTTTGAAATCGATTTTCGAGCTGAGCATTCCAAGCTACACTAAAAAAGTTCTAGTAAAAATGGGTCTTTTTGGCTGTAAGATTTTAAAATGTACACTTTCGATTTACGAAGGTATGTACTTGTAAAAGCTCTTAATGCCCTACTGAACTGTTTTTCAGTGCACAATTTATTCCCATTTATTGGATTTCATTATTTCTTTTCTGAGATTGAGATTCAGTTAACAATTTTTGAATATTCTGAATCTATAAATTTGAACATCATACAAAGAACACAGTTTAAAAATTGTGGAAGGTGCCAAAATTTATGAGAACGACGGAAACAATTGCAGAGAAATCGAGCTGACACAAGAAATAGTTCTGTGGCACAAGAATTGCGAAAACTCAGGAACTAAGGACATAAATTCGAAGAAATTACATTATTTTCTCCGAATTTTGCAGTTTTGTTGTAATTTTCGACGATCCTTGCCACTGCTGACCGAACGTTTTCTCTGCTAAAATGATAAGTATATGTTAGAATACACACCTAAGCACAGACTTAACACGTTAGCGTTGGGAAGCATACACAAAGAAAAACAAGTTAAAATTGACAGAGTATTGCAACAATGGTCTGGGAAGTATCAAGTATATATGATCGGATATAAAGTTTAAAGAATAATTTGAGTGCAAACGCACCTAATAAAATGTTAAGAGATTCTGTTCTTTTAATCGAGCTTAATTAGCTCTTATACTGGAATTAGCAAGCGAATACAAGTATTTGAACGAAGAACGCAAAGAAAGTTAAATAAAATAGAGTTGAAAACTCATGAAGCAAAAAATTCGGAATCCAAAGTTAATTACACAGGGCAACAAAATTCGACTTTTTCCAATATCTTGAAGGGTTGGTAGTGATTTTAGATGATCTTCGTGTGCTAAGCCAGACTGCGTTTTCACAAAATTTTCCATCACGTCGAGATTTTTAGTAATTTGAGCTTAAAGTTGCTTAAAGTGCCTATTTTGACCCTTTTTAGAAGCGTTTTTCGGGGAATCTACTCTATTGTTTGGACTCTCTTTGATACCATCGGAAAGTACCACTCCTTAGCTTTAAAATGAAATATCTCAAACAATTCTGTATTTAGTATTTTGTTGCTGGTTTATTACAAATGACCAGCCTACTTTACTTTTGGATTCTTACACAAGTGCTAAAAGAGGTTTATCTCCATTGAAAAAATCGCAGAACTGTCTGGGATAGTTCATTTTGAAGCTAAGGAGTGAAACTTTCCGATGGTATCAAAGAAAGTCCAAACAATAGAGTAGATTCCCCAAAAAACGCTTCGTTTTAAAATAATTTTCTTGAGAGTTGCTTAGTATAAGCAAACATTATAAAAGCAAGATCTGGTTTTAACTTTATCAAAATCGAATTCAGGAAATCGGTATCAAATATTAAATGTATCCTTTTCAGTAAGACGAATTTATCAATGTTTAAAACTGATTTTCTCAATCAATTTGATACCTCATCCGAGTGAAAGACTGTTTACATTTTATTCAAATATTTTCTGATTATCTTCTCTTTACATTCGTCTTATTGCTTTACCTAGAATGCACATTGAACTTAATTTCTATAATTCCACAACAGAATAGAAATTAAACAAAAAACAATACGCAATGCCATTCTCATATTCTACACACAAACAAACAACAACATCGAAAATTTAATTAAGGGAATACCGCTGCGATCAGCAGAATTCGAAACTACGACAACGAAGCAGACGATGATGAAGAAGACCTTCTAATCTAGACAACGATAAAAACCGATACTACGACAGTTGGTCAAGCGCGAGGGTGGGAGGTTGGGGTTTGTTAAGGGGAAGCCAAGCGAACAGAGAGAGGTAATTAGGGAAACAGTGAGAGTAAATTGTTGATGCACGACATTGAAATATAAATGGCACTTACAAAATTTGAAAAGTGAGTATATTGACTATCAAGCGTGGCTTGTAAAAAGTTATCGAAAGCACTTTAAAAAAACCGCTTGTATAATCCTGAATTTATTCTATATACTTATTACAAAAATTTTTGAATGTGTTTTTTCAAAGTAAAGTAAAAGTTGACACAGCTCCAAGACCGAGCTTCTCTCAATCTCTTGGCTTGTGCGCTTCTAATTTTCGCACAAGAGAAAGGGACCTACAGCTTAACGCCGAATCCGAACGGCAGCTTGAGAAGCTTTTCATGGCTAATTACTACAAAGCTGGCACCAACAGCAGAGAGGCGTGACCGGGTGTGAAGTTTTATTCAAAGAAAAAAAACTTTTCATTAGATGTTCCGAGGCGGGATCGAACCCACAACCTCTTGCACAGCGGTCGCGCACTCTAGCCGCTGAGCCACCCGGCCACCTGATATCTATAAGATACTGACTATAATTTCTCATAATTTGATTACAGAAATCGGTGTGATCTTGCGCAAAGTGTACATTATGTTTGTATCAAAATAAAGTGTTTATTATAAAAGCTAGCTTTGTCTAAGGTCTTAAGATTAAGACATAATTTCTAGTCAACAATCCACTGTGTTTTGTAGCCACAATTGTGACAGATGAGCAGTTTTTGACCAGCTGATTATGTCAATACAAAAAAAAAAATAAAGGTGGACAGTTCTGGTAAAAAGCTTCTTTAAATTATGTTCTAAACTCTTAAAACTATTAACCCTTACATTTAATTTGATGAAAAAATCATATTTTGAGCGGTACCAGGTAATCGACAAGGACATACAGCACGATCAACATCCAGTGAAACCTGAAAATCGGACAGAATAAATCAAATCATTCGGATAATTGAATGTTGTTAGTCTGCGTACAGGTTGATCCTCACAAGTTGCACAAGAAATTCTTAGACCAACTAAATGTATTAAAACTCGGAGGCCACTATTCGTAGACCACTGAATAATACCTGGTAAGAGTACTATAGGATTATATGTGGGAGCCATATGGTTTGTACTAGGTGGTCCTCGTCTGCACCTATTTTCGTGTTCAGAGATCGCTTAATTGTTCCAATGTTTCTTGCGTTGCAGCTCTCTTTCTTTGGTATTAAAGTTTCAAATTTCAATATATGTATACATTCACTTGAAAGCCACAATTAGGTTGTAGGAAGAACTTATAGCACTTAGAAACTGAAAACTCTTACGAACTCTGTAAGAGCATCCAAACTTCGCTGAGCCAGTTATTAAATTCCACCAGATGATATTTATTTGCTTTTGACGCTCACTTTTCAGTTGCTTGAAACTAAGCGCACTGTTCGGTTGACTTTCAGTTTTTGGTTCTGGAAATGTGACTGCTGAAATTAACGAAATTAAGTACTGCAAATTTTGTATATAAGCATTATGGGCAACTTGCAAACGCGTCCATTGGAGTCTCGCAATGTGGGAAATCGGCGGAACAGTGAGTAGTAGAGTGTATTAGAAAAGCTAGGAAACTATAGATATCACTTATTATATTTAGGTATCCTGTGGAACTTTCGTTATCCCAGCTCCATGAGGCGTCGTGAAGATGTGGCGGTGATAGTACACAATTCACGACTGACAATAGTGGAGTGGTTAAATCTCTTGGAGTTGCAGCAATATGAAACTAATTTACAAGCTTTTAGCACAGTGGATGATGTGGTGGATATAACTGATAAGGATTTGAAACGTTATGGAATACGCAATGCCACTCATCGTCAAAGAATGCTGAACAGTTTGCTGGGTGTGCGAGCCAAACGTAGACAATCTATGAATCTAGATGGTGAGCTACAGATTAAAACACGTAATATGGTTTAAATGATGTAGCGATTCTGTATTAGCTCTGAACAGTGCTCCTCGTTCGGTGCCACGCCGAAAGAATTCCTGCCCATTGGTTTATCTAGAAGAAAGTTCGTTTGATATGGCTGGAAGTGGTGATAGCGGAGGAGGTGGAGGTAGCGTGATTGTCACCAAAAGCGGAAAAGTTCTTAAGCAATTGACGTTTGATGAGACTACAACTATGTAAGTATGCAACGATTGAACTTATTAAGTTGGGAGGCCCGGCGACTCAGTACAATCCCCTGGGAATAACTACACTCAAGAAAAAATCAAGAATGCCATTAATAAAGTGGAGAAATTTAAGTACAAGCGATCTTTAAAGCTCACTTGGTTAAGAATCACTAAATTAGTTAACGTATTTCTCATATCACTTTCGATTTGGTATTTTAAAATCCTTTTAACTTGAAATACATTTATTGTGATATAATTTTTGTACTCCTAAAATGGGTATTATAATTTTGACCAAAATTTTGCAACGCTAAGAAGGAATTATCTCCGCCCACATAAAGTAAATATATTCTTGATCAGCATGACGAGATAAGTCGATTAAGGTTTGTCCGTCTGTCTGTCTGTTTCTACGCAAACTAATCTATCGAGCTAAAATTTTACACAGCCTGTTCTTTTATCTGCACACTACTAAGGTCCATATCAAAATTATAAGACACTTTTATAACTTGCGTTTCCTCCCTAGCAAAATCTTTTTGAACTGGAATATAATAGAAACAAAAATGACGAAACAAAACAAAAATGACGAAACAAAAGAAAAACACATACGCAATGAAGATTTACCGTTGGTTGCGATTTTTATCATTACTTGGAAAACTGCCGTTAATTTTGCTTTCAAGTCATAGAAATTTGCTAGCTTGCAGCTGTATCAGAATTATAAGACACATAACGAAAACTAAGGCCAGACTGTTAAAATCAACTCCATTTGTAATTTTTTTTTGTTCACGATTGTAATTTAAGCAATTTGAAATAAAATGGGTCGATCGACACTGCTTTGCGAAAAAGAAAATGGCTTAATTCTTGCCTTTTCAAAGTCCGGCTTGAACATAAGCCAAATATCACGTGAAATCAGTCGCAGTCGCACAGTTATTGCCAATTTTTTGAAGAATCCTAAAGAACACGGCAAAAAACGTAGTACTGGACGAAACCCAGTGTTAAATGACCGTAGCAAGCGACGCATTATTAACAAAGCGAGAAATTCAACCGACTCATGCTCCCAACTTGCTGCACTCAGCGCAAAAAATGTGTCCACTATGGCGGTCTGGAGAGTCTTAAATAAATCAGAACACACTGTGAGAGGTGTACTTAAAAAAATTCGTCATTTAACAGCCAGCCACAAAGCAGCTCGGATCGAATTTGCACTAGAAAACTTGTCAACAAACTGGCCCTCGGTAATTAATGTCGCATTGTTAGTTTTCATATATCTAATCAATTTTTTTTGTTTAGGTATTTTTTTCGGATGAAAAAAAGTTTAATCTAGATGGTCCAGATGTAGTTCGTCAGGGAGCCCCTTTTCTTTTCGAAAATAAATTTTGGTGACGGGTCAGCAATGGTATGGGGAGCATTCAATAAGTTTGGAAAGCTGGATTTGCAATTTACGAGCTCCAGAATGAATAGTGCAGACTACATTTGAGTCCTAGAAAATAGTTTGCTCCCCTATTTAAATGAAACCGGGAAGCTCCCTATATTTGCATGCAAGACAATGCCCGAATTCACACTATTCGGGTCACAAAAGCTGCATATATGATTAAGGATGGAAAGCATCTAAAAGTATTTTACCCTAACATGATTTATGTTACTTGTTTGGCTAACGCGCTCTACAGGATTGCGGAGACTGTCCGTGCATCCAATCCTGATATAAATAAATATGAGTCCAGCGAAAAAAAAGTGTTTTTGAAATCTCCAATTCGGGCAAAACAATATAAAGATGTATTATACATATATAATGTTACCACCAGAGCCAGTCATCACCCGATGGGGAACTTGGCTTGAGGCAGAAAGCTTCCATGCTGAATATTTTTCCGGAATTAAGTCGGTAAGTAGGTATAAAACATAGAAAATAATTTGAATTTATTTTTGTTAATGCTGCAGGTACTGCAGTCGTTTGATCCAGGTGATGCCGAATGTGTAAAAGATTCACACGAGCTGCTTAAAAATTCTAAGCTGGCTTTAGATCTGAATTTCATAAAAAGACATTTTGAGGAGCTGCGACACATAATTAATTCTTTTGAAGAAAAAGGAATCTTGCTTAGCGATGGCATGCAGCTTTTTCAAAATGCTAATAATCAGGGATTAATACCAGTACCGGAACCGGAACCGTTAACCGAATTAAACCGTTTCAAATCACGTACCGGAACTGGAACCCGAACCGATACAAATTTTTTTTGAGAACCGAATACCGTTTACCGTTATTATTGGAACCGATATAACCGGATCGAAACCGAAACGTTGGTACCGGTACTGTTTCGGTTTTTTTTTTACTTTGCAGAGTAGTTTTGGTCAGATGTTTGTAACGCAAAGAAGGGATCTTAAGACGTCCTTTACACGATGTTAGATATTCTTGCCACTTTTCTGGCACCCCTCTTGCACGAAAATCTCGCAGCTTCTATAAGGTGCATAACGAATGTTCATGTATTAAACATGTACATTGTACATGTGCATGTATTAAAACCAGTGACTGGGACGTCAGTTTTACATGCGCCGAGAACTTCAACACGGGCCAACGCCACATATGTACATAAATACATACATATGTTCAAATTATCGATCCTTCCTTTGTAAGACGAGTACTCTTATCGCAATATTAGTAGAGTATCCCTTACTAATATACCAACACATGTACATACATACGTACATAATTGTCTTTCATCGTTTATTTGTTAAGATTTTTGAAAAGTGTGAGACTCAGTTCGCGAAATTGTAAGCATATTAGTACCAACTAAGGTGGCCACAACTAAATTTCAAGCCGAAAATCTAGTTATGGGTGATTTGTATTCCATTTGGTTACACTACACTACAATACGTCCTTTCTACCGAAATTACTCGTTCAGGAAATAGAAAATCGAGAGAAACCTTTTTTGATAACAATGCTTTTCTAGGTGGCAAGGTATAACGTAATGCCAAATCTTGAGCAAAAAAAAAAAATCTTGTATTACTCATTCAACAAATATTTTTGCTCAAATTTCGTCGGTTGCTAATCAATCACCTCTTAATGATTATCTGAAAGCGGCGACGAAGTTGATGCATATGTGATGTTGCAAGAAAAGATATTTGGTGAAAAAATCACATTAGTTTTGTCAACAAAAAAGCTGCTTCGAAAACATTAAAACATTCTAAAATGGTGGTCGGCTTTGGCCCTTTGGGGCTGTGTCAAGCCATTTTGCATTTTTACAATTTCTGTAAAATAATGCGAAATGTGAAAATCGATTTTAGTTTTACTTAAAATGTCAAACGAAACTTTTGTGTTGAATATTGTTTCTTTATATTACAAAGGAATAAAATGATTTGGACTTATATCAGCATTTACTTTTTACAATACTTAACATTTTTAGTTATACCGGTATGTACCGGTACGTACCGGTATACCGAAATAAAAACCGGGTACCGTATCGAAACAGAAAACCGAAATTAATTAAAAACCGAAATAGAACCTTTTACCGAAACATTCATTTCGGTTCGTATCGGTACCTGTACCGGAACCGAAAATAGTTTCGGTATTAATCCCCGCTAATAATTTAATCAAACAAGTACCGGAGAAAATTGGAAAGAATTAAAGGAAAATTTTAAAAACATAATTAACAGGAACCTAGATTACACCATAATAAACCCTAAGCATGAGGCTATAGAGAACTATACATATTTAGTTGACAACAATACACAAGACAATGTAAGATAGTATAAATATGCACCAATTACATTGTGTGATGTGGAGAGAAGCTTTTCGGCTTACAATTTAATATTTTCCGATTAAAGATATAATTTATCACCTATTACCATGGAAAAACTGAAAATTATATATTGTAAATTGAATTATAATTAATTTTACGAGCCACACATATTTGCTATAAACTTACACACAATATTATAATGTAAATAAAAACCAAAAATCACATATATGAAAAAATATGTTGACATATTTTGACCTATTTTGACCAATTTTAGCATATGCTTTTACCTAAAAAAAGGATATTTTGGATAGGATCATCTTAAAAAATTGCCAATATTTATATTAGTCCAACGACAAAATTTCGAATTTTTTGGACCAAAAACAAAAAAACCTAAAATCCGATGTCTACTGATTACGCAAAATTTTTTCAGTCAAGTGGGCTTATTTAGACTTATATCGACTTTTTGTGTCAGTGTTACGTTGGAAGGTACCAGGGATATGCACGAATCGCCTGGTCTGGGAGCTAGTAATCGAAACAATATTTTCCACACCATCCACAAACGTTTGATTGCATTCAAATTACTCTCCCTTAGCCGCATTTCCTGAAAAATATTTCAATAACAACATCTCTGCGCATGCTCTCAAAATTTCCCTTAAAAAGGAACTTGCTTAAAGCGCCGGAGAAATGCTTAAACAAAACCCAAAACAACCCAACCAACCCTCACAAGGACATACATCTTGTGTCAGGGGATGCAGAGCAAAGTTGGCCAGTGCAGTGTCCAGACAAGTAGAAGGAAAACTAAAACCTAAAACTTAAAAAAATTGTTTCTTCTTTGTTCTGGGGCTGTGATAAAAAACTAAAAACATTAACTAAACCGAAAAAGAGATTGAGTTTTTTCAATTTTTTTGATACATGCATAAAGTATAAACTAAACAGCGCTAATAATTTTATGGGGCGTGTCCCTTAAAATTTCTCAAATGTCTGTGGCTGTGAGTTATTGCGGTAGTCGAACATAGGCGACATTTAAATTAAAACACTTTTCAAAATTGTGATTTTATTTTTGTCCAACAACTTCATTCAAAATCTACTAAAAATCGTTTTGTATTTTTTTTGCACTTGAACTTCATACAATAAGTTGTTCCTATACCAAGGACCAATTCTTGTGGGAGTAAATTTCCCACTTAGAACCGCTTAAGGGGAATGCCCTGACTCAAAGCAACAAATTACCCATAATAAGTGAAATTTTCTCTACTTTTCTCACACTTTATATTTGGCTCCAGCTATGAGGAACTAAGGCCACCGCGCTCTAAGTGCAACAGTCCGTATTGGGCCAACCTTGATAGCGAGATGGACAACAATTGTACTAGCAACGCCTCCACACCTAATGCCGCCTCTACCCCGAATCCCAATGAGCAACAGGAGGCCATAGCCCTAAAAAAGGCTCTCGAATGGGAACTAAGTTTGGATGCTCGAGAGTTGCGATCACATGCCTGGTATCATGGTGCTCTACCCCGACAAAGGGCCGAGGAGATTGTACAGCGGGAAGGTGATTTTCTGGTCAGAGATTGTGCCTCGCAGCCAGATAACTATGTACTCAGTTGTCGCAGCAAGGCAGCGGTGTTGCATTTTGTACTGAATAAGGTTAGTTGGAAAATAATGAATCATCTTTAGAGAGCACTTTAATCAATTTTTTGTGGGTAAGCAATATAAAATAATGAAAAGTCTGATATAGCGAGTTGTGGTTAGTTGCGGGTTTTAGATTATTCCCAAAGTAATTTGATTGTAGTATTTTTATCAGCTTTTGCGCTCAATATACACTTTACTAATAGAGTACCAGGGATATAGAGGCAAATTATTAGAAAGATTTTTTGTTAAGATTTTGTGAGAAAAAATTATTGCTACTTAGTACAAAAGTACCCATTGAAAAATTTCAAAAATTGAGATTATGTTTATAGAAGTTATATCAGAAATGAAGGGTCTACTTCCCGAATTTTTAATAAAGGTGAATTTCGACGAACTATGTTATATATGGGCATTTCCATGATGTCGAACGTGTCCGTCGTCCGCATTGAAACTTAACAAAAAGGCAATATTTTTTTATTTTTATTTTGACAATAGGCTTAAATTACCACTCTATATAAGCCCTTATTTTGGTGCTAAAGTTGATTTCGGGAAACTTTTCGTTTTCAAGATTATTGAAAAAACGGGGGGGGGGGTCATTTGCACGGGAAAAATACAGATGTGCTTTTCGCAGGCAACAGTTCAAACGCCGATATTAGTGAACTCTGATGCAGCATTTTCATGCAAGGATGCAAACCGGTTCTGAACCGAACCGGTTTTGAACCGAACCGGCTTTCTATCAGAAATGCTGAACCGAACCGAAAACCAAAAAGAAAAACGGTTCGGTTCGGTTCAGTTCTCTGATGAGTTTTAAAACGTGAATCGCTTTCCTCTAGCCAATGATACCTACTTATTAAGTTCGTTTTCCTAAGATAATTTTAGTTTGACCCTCTACCAAAGGGACCACTGATAGACCGAATTGATCGTTAGAAAGCTTTTAAGGATGACTTGACACAAATTTTACAATATGTACTCCTGTAAGTCTACCGCAATTGCAAGCCGATGCATAGTACGTATTCTCTTCTTGCCGTTATTTTCCGTTTTCGAAGTGCATTACTAGAACTTATAGACGAGTTTTACTTATAGACGAGTTTGGACATTCTTATAAGAATCTTAAAAATACTCAGATGGCTTATAGGAATTCAATTCCCAAAGAGTACGAAAAGTCACATTACAACAGAAATCATAATACAATCGAACTCCTCTATTACGAACTTCTGTACAATGAAGCTTTCTTTATAGCGAGTTAACTTCCAGAACCCTGCAATTTCGTTCAATATTCAAACTATATATAACAAAGCTTATTATTGTCCTCTTAAGATTCGCTATAAAGAAGTTCGACTGTATTTCATAATATGCCTTTATGAACCACTAAACCGAACCGAAACCGCGGCTCAGCTAGCTCAAAAAACCATGTAATGAGCCGAACAGGCGTTACAGAAACTGTGTGAACCACTGAACCGAACCATTACTTATTTTCGAGTGGTATGCATCCCTGTTTTAATGTGACTGATTTTAGAATATAGTGAATTGATGTCTCTTTAAAATGGTTTTGATGTTACCCAAAAATAACTAATACTTTTTTCCAAATTTGATCTACAGCACTTTCGCACGGGACAAGTAACTAGGGACTTATTTTTCCATCAAGAAATTTACTGTTGAGTTTCAATGGTAAGGTCTTCTTTCGACTGTCCCACGGTCGGGAAAATTGTTAACAAGTCTCATTTTGGTCCATCTATCTGCCTATAGTCTCTTTGAACCAAAACTACGGACTCCAGAGCGTGATAGCGGCGGACAATCCAAATTCTTGTTTCAGTGTCCCAGTTATCCATTTTCCACAAATTTAAAGATCAATCTACAAAATAAAAAGACAAGTAAGGGAGCTGCAGTCTTGCTTGCGCGGCTGTGCATTCGAAAATATCGAATTGGTTTATAAATAAATGTAAGATAAGTTTACATTAGTTCAATTTATTTAATTCCCCCATAAAAATTGAAAAAACATGGTGTTTTTAAGTACTTTTAATTTTTGGGTCCAGGTAGACCTTTCTGTGGAAATGCCCATATACGGGGGTGTCCTGGAAATCTCTAGAGATTTTGGCTTCGGTTGGTTTGCAAATCGCTAGAGAAATCCGTCGGTGTCCCAGAACTTCGAGAGATTTCGTTTTCTTCGAAAGTCTAGTTCGAAAGGTGTGTGTATAAGATTATGGTCCTACTACAAAAACAGTGATATATTGCGTGGGTTCCTGAAGTCGCTATCGGTTGGTTAGTGTATTGGTTGGTTTGTATATTGGTTGGCTTGCCAAAATCTCCCAACAGAATACGAGAAGTTTGAATGCAACCGAAAGTGATTTCTAGGACACCGAGAATTGGTTTTGGGTTGGAATTTGGTTGGAAGAGATTTCTGGGACACCGCCGACAGACTTTGTCAGGTACAGCATGCAGATTGTCTCTACCGACTTTCTTACTGGTTTCATATTGAACGTTTGTCAAGTTTTTATACACTGTACCAGAGGTACACAGAGTATATTAAGTTTGTATGTAACAGCCAGAAGGAAGCATTTCCGATCCTATAAAGTACATATATTTATTCTGGATCAGCATCAACAGGCACGTCGATCTAGCCATATCGATCTGTCCGACCGTCTGTCCGACCGTCTGTCAGTCCGTATGAACAAACAGATCTCAGAGATGGTAAGAGATAGAGGTTGGACGTGTATGGGACAAGAACTTCTTATACTTGCAGGCAGAACCAGTTTATTTTTAATTTTTGCCACGCCCCCTCCCGCCCCCGCAATCTATACATATATATAAAAGTGAAAGTATCTTTCTATGTTTGTATGTTTGTCCCTTATGGGCGTCTAAACCTCTGAACCGATCTTCACGAATTTTTCACAGTATGTTCATGTCGATCAGGAAAGTGTCATAGGCTATGTCTCATGTCTGTGAAATGGTCCAAAAACCGCGAAATTTGCAAAATTACACCGTTCATCCGCTTGCAATGAAAATTAGGGAATGGTTGAAAGTTTCTAAGTTGAAAAAATTTGCGGAAAACGGAACAAAAAACGGGAAAATTGCAAAATATATGTTTTCGGGAAATTGGGAAACTGATCGACGCTTGCCCGGGAAGGTTTCCAAGTAGAAGAAACCGCGAAATTTGCAAAATGTTCGATTGTTATAATACTTTGGAGAATGTTTGGACGCTTGTGCGCGAAGGATTCTGTTTTGAAGAAATGAACACTATACCGTTCATCCGATTGCGATGAAATGTTGGTCAATGGTTAGACGCTTGGCCGCGAAGGTTTCTAAGGACCAAAAACCGCGAATTTGCAAAATAACCTTATGAGTATATTACAATGCCGGCGTTGGTAAATGGAAGCTGCAGATTAAACGGTCCAAAATTTTTGATTGAGCCTGGATTATTGTGAAGATTTGAAAGACGGCAATTGTAGGGGTAAATAGGAGGTTTTAAACAAACGGTCAAAAAAGTCACGAAATTTTCAAAATATTCATGATTTTAGATTATCATGAAGACGTGTACATATATAGAAGAAAAGATCGAATGTTTATACCGACTTGCAGCCTGCACTGGATTGAACATAATCGCTCTCTTAAGAATCATAATAAACCGGGCGACGCCGGGTATTCAGCTAGTTTAGAATAAACGTCATATCTCAGTCAGTTTTATCTTGGACATATTTTGGAATCAAGATTTTTTGTATCGATCCGGGTTATAAGGAAAACAAACAATTATGGGCACCACCGGACGCAACGGTGATGCGCAGAACTTCACAGGCACAGAGTATGTATGTTATAGTCGGGCTTGACCGACTTTCTTTCTTGCTTTTCACTTGAAAGGTGTATTATAATTTTGCTAAAAAAGATAGCAACGCATATCCTTCATCTCCGACCACATAAAGAATATATATTCTTGATCAGCATAACGAGCTTTCTCTCTCCATCTGTCCGTCTGTCTGCTTCTAAGAAAACAAGTCTCTCAGTTTTAAAGCTATCGAGCTGAAATTTTGCTCAATGACTTCTTTTTACTTACGCTGCTATTATGTCGGAACTGACCGGATCAGATGACTAGTTCTTGTAGCTGCCATAGGAACGATCTGTCGAAAAATGGGTTGTAGTAAGAAAAAGTTTTGATTTCAATTTTACCGCTCTTAACCACAGCCATTATTAATATTATTAGGCATGTTCTTAATTCCACTTCCACTTCAACTTTTCTAAAACGAAATTGTTTGTACGTACGGGCAGACGGACGGACAGATAGACTTGGCTATATCGATTCGGCTGTTGATGCTGATCAAGAATATAAATACTTTATAGGGTCGAAGATGCTTCCGTATGCCTGTTACATGTTAGGTTAAAAGAATAAAAATCATAGTAAGAACATAATGCAAAATTTATTTTTCTTTCAGTTGGTGCTGCAACCGGAAACTGTTTACGAGCGTGTCCAATATCAATTCGAGGAAGATGCTTTTGATACCGTTCCCGATTTGATCACTTTTTATGTGGGCTCTGGTAAACCCATATCGGCAGCATCAGGAGCCTTAATTCAGTTTCCATGCAATCGCACATATCCACTCTCCTTCTATGGCCACAAGATAGTGGGTAATCAATTGCATACCCAAATGCTGGCTGGATTACGTGGATTAAGCCCATTAAGCTCGCCCATGGGTAGTAATGGGGGAGTGGGAGGAAGTGGCTCTGCCATTTTTCGCTTTGGTCAATTGGCGACCGATTCCCAACAACAGCCACAGCAGCCAGCAGCATCGTTGGCTTCACCTGCTAGCCCACATTGCTCACCACCAAGAGCACGACGCGAAGTTCCTCCACCTCCAAGGCTACCCGGCAAGAAGCAGCAGCGTTCCCAGAGCCTGACTCCGGCTCAGGCTATGGTTGTGAGCAATTCAATAAATAAGCAGCAGGAGCAACAGCAGCAGCAGGAATTGGTCAATGGTAATGGTCTGGCTCGCTTCCAGACCATAGCGAGATGTAATCCCACGAGCGATCTGCAGCCGCTTTTTGAGAACAAATTTACCACACACTCGTTGCCACGTCCGAGTACCTCGGCAGCTCAGGCTTTGCGACAACAGGCAGCGGCCAGGATATCCAGCCTGGCCAGAAATTGCAGCTTGGATACTCCCTCAGACTCGAGGCCACCCAGTCCGCCACCTAAGCCACGAAAGGAACCAATAGCAGCCGTGTTGGCCTATCAGGCAAGTGGCTCGGATTCAGGCAATGGCTCAGGGGATTCGGCTTTGGGAGATGTCAGTGAGATAAGCATACAGCGAGGTGTGATTATTAAGAATCCCAGATTTATGAGCAGCTCGGCCTCTAATGGCACCTTAAAGAGCTTTACGGAGTTTGATGCTTTGGCGGCGGAAGAGCAGCTGTTCACATTGGCCATTGAGGAGGTTAGAGTGGTGAGTAGATGTAAGATAATTTACATTATGCAACAGACAAAATGTTCTTAGCCTATAGCGATTAGTTCCGATGTATTATGGCTACCAGAAGGCGAAAAAAACGTTTGAAAATGATCTTTTTAAGAGGTAAACTTATAGTATTGTCCATGCACTAAGCTACGAGCTGAAACCCGGATTCGGGAGCTGCTCTTATCTCTAAACTAAGAGACGAGCCTCGAGAGCCAGCCGTCGTCTTTTGCTTATGAGCCACAACTCACGATTCTTCGTTTCCAAATCAATGTATTGAATTCGTCCATTTTACACAGGCATTTCATAGGAAAAGGTCAATTGTCCCCGATAGCAGCCGTTTGCAACCAGTTTAATTCCAATTGTCCGCTGCAGCAGCCATTTCCAACCAGCTTAATACCAGTTTGCCTTTGTGTAGCCTTATGACTGGGCCCAATATGCAACCTATGCTGTTTGAACTGTACATTCTTTACAGTTATCATGTGTTATTTCACAAATCATTCCACAACCACAGTTTACACTGTATTTATTGTCCCATGATTCAAAATTTTTCCTGTTTACATTGACTTTGCATTAACTTTGACTTAATTCTTGTATTTCTAAACTTTTTATTAATTTTCGCTTCTAATTTTGTCCGCACTCGGTTAATTTTAACTTCAGCGGCTTCAGCACGAAGTCAGTGATAAATTCCAAAATAAACACCAAAACCTTTGCCATCTGCACTCACCCAAATCTAGCTATTTTGCTACCAGTTAAATTCTAGTTGCTTTTCAACTATGTGTAGGGTAGTTTTTTTTATGTTACTAGTTGACAGTTTTCTGCAGGGCACATACAGAAAGTCGAGAGCTAGCAGCCGCTGTTCGGCCATGAGCTACCAGCTCTCGGTTCTCGAGAGCCAGTGGACGGCTTTCGTTCGAGAGCAACTGATATTGAGTCACTGCCATTGAGTCTGAGATGTTTCTTTATGTTTTTGTAAAGAGTTATGTTTGCGGCTTATCTGAAATCATAACTTTTTCTATGCTCCCAGCTCTCGATCAGCGTCTCTTGATTCTGAGCGAGAGCAAAAAAGATATAAGGCGCTTGGCTCGAAAGAGCAATTTCGAACCCTCGTTTTTACACACCTGCAAAAATACTTTTTAAATGATATAATCGATTGAAAATTTATAGAATATACAGCTATGCTTCCGTCTTCACTTTTGCGAATCCGAAAATGGAAACATTTAAATTTGAGCAAACTACCATTAGAATCAAAAAAGGTTCAGCTTAATACCAAGAAAAAGTTTTTTCACATAGAGCTTTTTATAACTCCCGATATTAAAATCCATATTTTTCTCTTCCTCAGTCTAGCAAATTTGACTTTGAAAACTTTAGCACCCTGCTTCTCCCCTCTGTGGAGAATAAGCCACTGGACGGTGACGCTTTGAACACGTTTAAGATGATGCTCCTAGAAACTGGACCCAAATTACTGGCCGAGCATATTACACGCATTGATATAACCTTGTTTTTGGATGAGCCTGCAAACGAAGTGGATTATTATCTCAGTTGTTCTGGCTTGGAGCTATTGACTTTGCCACATGGTAAACTCTTTCGTGAGGATATCATAGAAAGAACACAATGCATTAAGCTTATGGTAGCAGTGACCATACTTACCTGTCAAACGGATTTGGATCGAGCACAGTTGCTTAGCAAGTGGATACAGGTTGCGGTTGAGACAAAGACAGCGTTGGGAAATCTATTTGGGTTTTGTGCCATTATGCTGGGACTTTGTATGCAGCAGGTGGGTCTAAGAATCTGGTTTAATTGTTCAGATATTTATACCCGTTACTCCTAGGGTATAAAGGTTATAATAAAGTCGTGCAAATGTATATATGTAACAGGCAGAAGAATGAATCTAGGACACCATAAAGTTTATAAATTCTTGATCAGAATCAACTACGGAGTCTGACTGTCCGTCTGTATGAACACCTCGATCTCGGAGACTAGAAGAGCTAGTCCAAATTTTGTATGTGGAATCTTATTGTCTGTTCATATTTTGCAGTTTATCTGCCAATATCTTTAATTTGTGAAATACAGCTATACAAAGTTATTAAAAGTTATGAAAACGCTGCATACTTTTCTGCGCCGTATGCGCTGTTTACTAACAAAATGTAAAAATGCTTACATTAATGTTAATGCTCTGTTAATAAACATAAGAGAAGGCTATTAAAAAGAGCTCGTAAATAACAATTGAATATTTTTGCCTTTGCGGTCTGCTCAATAACAAAACCCAAAAAAACCCTACACGCTTGCTCTCGCTCTGAGCAGAACACTTCGTTTCTCCTTCTTTTTGTTTTCAGTTGACTGTTCTCAGTTGAGATTTTCTTGTTTTGCTCATTCAATAACAATTTATAGACAGCGATTCGACTGAGCGCTCGCACATTAAGAGTCAGTAGATGAGCAAAAAGCCGAACGACTCACTTCAAAGGGTCTTTTTTTCTTTTATTTGCTTTGTGTGTGTGTGTCTTGTGTGAGTCGTAAGCCCAAACAGACACCTCACTCGCACATACACACACACAAACGCAAATGACTTTTATCTTCTTCGCTCGCAACGATTTGCTCAGTGAATGAGCAGAACAAAATGTAAACAAATCCATTGGTTGTTCGTTGAACACTGAGCGATTCGTTTATGAGCCGATGTGAACGGTTCATCTCTGACTTTTTGCTCAAAGGGTCCATAAATAACTGTTATTTTTGGACAACGAAAAACGTTCAATTGTTATTTGCTAGCTCTGCTATTAAACAGTAATTCCCCTGAGTAACGGGTATATCGAAGTCGGGCAGCGCCGACTTTAACGCTCTCGTTTTTATTAATTTCTTCCCTTTTCATTCAGATTCAAAAACTCGACCAGGCCTGGCATATTCTGCGACAAAAATACACGGACAGTGCTTTCACTTTCGAGGCCAAGCTGCGCCCAACTTTGATAAGCATGAACGAGGCCTCCAATCCGCAGGCACCAAACACCACTGTACCACATGTCCTGCTCTATGCTCTGCTTATCGATCGACCTGTTTTAGATATTATAAATCATTCAAATATCGATGATCGTCCGGCTTTATATAACACCTGCATAGCTCCTTGGGAATCAAAGGCTGATGATTTTGGCATGTCTATCAATTTTCAGCATTTAGATGCTTCGAGGGGCTTTCTTAAGAACTTGGACTTATATCGCAAAAACGCCAAAATAATTCTAGAAGAAGCCAGCACCAGGCTGGACGAGCTCTTGGCTGATGCTTTCCGGTAAGTTTTTTGTTATAATCGCTCAACTAAGCAGTATCCTTAATAGTTCTACATACATTTTTCAGCACCGAATTTCATGTGAAATTTCTTTGGGGCAGCTCTGGAGCCACTGCTAAGCCCGAGGATCGTCATGGCAAGCTGGAGAAGGTGCTAACACTGATGGCCGACAAATTTTGTAGCGTCAGTGCCTAGAAATAAATATAAATAACAATATCATACGGACTTTAGTTTCTAAGCCGATAATACTTACTCAATTCGCCATTCACGTTTCCAGCTCTCTATCTCTTTGACACTCTCAAACTTCTCCAGACCCTCCGCCAATTTGAATTTCGTGCTGTTCTACCTCAGCCTATAAGTATATATAATTTTACAGAAGCACTTTATGTTACAGTTCAAATATTTAAATAATTTCCTTAGTTAAGCCTACTACTTAGATATGTATATGATGAAACACTCAATATATGGACGGGAATCAAAATAGACACCTATATTTGTTTTAGTAGGGATTCAGAGCTCTCTAAGAGGGTCAAAAACTCACACACTACCAAAAGCATTTATACATCTAGTACTGCATACTTACTATATATTATATTCGAAACCAAATAAAAATAATTTTTTATTACTATAGATCGGACAATATGCATACATTAATCAAATACATCACTTATACAACACAATTAATATATATATGTCGTAATTTTTGCAATTTTATAAGTGATAAAACGGCAAACAAAGAAATAAAGCAACTACTGAATCATAATTGGATAGTATGTATTACTTTTTAACGTCTGAATGAAGGGTTCATAATCTGGGCTTATCACGAAAGCTACTAACAGAGTTCAACAAATTACTAAATGGAAAAAATCGACTTGACGTGCTAAAACTTAGTTCTGCTTATCTAAAATGACAAGTCAAGTGAAGTAAGGACAAGTAAGCAGTACGTTCCATATTATATACGAAGTGTGTTCAAGAAGTTTCGTAATTTTTGTTATATTGCGGAAAGCATTTATCAAAATATGATTAGAACTGATGCACTCGATTAAAGCAGAACTTTTAATATATTCATATACTTATTAAAACTTCATTAGGGTGTTGACGACCCCCAGTTGAGCTACTGAATTGTTGAATTTTACATTTTTTTTTAAAAACATGTCAGTTGAATTGTTGTGTTTTCTTCTTCTTGTTTTGGACTTGTAAAAAATTTATTCCTCAATTCAACAATTTAGTAGCTCAATTAGGGGTTGTGAACAACCTGAATGTTATTTTCCATATCTCTTCTAATAGAACCCCCCATTACGATTGTTGATAAGTAAGCCCCCACTGAACGAATTAACCCAATTATTATCTGCAGATTTCGTTGGTAAGGACTAGCCAGTAATTGGTGTTTTTATGGTCACCCACTTTTAATCTTAAATTTGACTGTGTCAGTAGAAAATTGTTATTCTTATAATAATGTTAACAAACAATTATGATCTCGAAGTTGAAGAGTGTACCGCCTTTATCAGGCGTTCAAGTACCCATTGAACACTAACATTATCAAGCCATTTGGAAGTCGTGTCCAAAGTACTAACTAAGCGAAACCCATTAGGCAGTGGATCCGCTTTGACATTGTGCTCCGGTCAGCGCTAGTGAACGGTTGGTTGGGTTGCTGGTGAGATTGAATGAGCGAGCTTTTGGAAGCTTGGACTGTTTATTGTTTTTTGTGTTCATTGAACTCTCTGAGCCCGGCCATAGAATGAGCGGCGGTTGTCGTTGCACTCGTAAGTTGACGCTGGCCATGAGCGGATGTATAATTATTATAGTGATCGCCCTCACCGTTGGTCTGGTCGTGGGTCTTGGCGGCGGCGATGAGGGGAAACGTGAGGTGAGACAATATTTGGAAACAGACAAAATACGCTTTCTTTGAATTTTAATTTTGTATTTTTGATTTTTGGACAGGACACACCCACATTTGGCATAGATCATGAGGCTAACACCTTTTTGCTAAATGGTGAACCATTCCGATATGTCTCGGGTTCATTTCACTATTTTCGTGCTGTTCCTGAGGCTTGGAGATCTAGATTGCAAACTATGAGAGCTTCAGGTCTGAATGCTTTGGATACGTAAGTAGGGGACTGGAAATAAGATTAATGTGAAGTGTTTAGTGATTGATGGCGGTGATGTAATGCGAATACAACTCTTAAATTTTTAATCTTATCAAGAATTTAACGCATTTATTGAAATTTGAAAATTAAAATCAGGAAAAACCAGCTGCCGTGATACAGCGGTACTGACAACTAGTTCTTGGTCTGGCCTCGAGAAGGCTACTACAAAAAATAGTTGGCTTTACACAGCCCACAGGGCCAAAGCCGAGCTCCTCTTAATTTCTTTGCTTGTGTGCTTCTAATTTTCGCACAAGAGAAAGAGAGCTACATATTCGTGTCTTCAGAAACCCTAGATTTCAAACGAGACACGCTAAGAAGGCGCCTAGATTATAGAAAGAAAACTGTACGTTTGAAATGACGGCGGCAGTCAGTTTGAAACTCCAACAGCCAACAGCCATTTGGAGCACGAAATTTTCGAAGAAACTTTTTTGAAAATCTCTAGTTTCTGAAATCCGCCGAAAATCCCCGAAAACGGCAAATGTTGAGTAGTTTTTCACGGCTAGTGACTTCAAAACTGGACCAACAATCTAGTGAAGGTTGCCGGGAGTATAAGTTTTATAAACGTTTTTACCCGATGCGCGATCGAACCAACGAGCACTTGCACAGCAGGCACTCACACTACCCGCATCACCACACACGTCCTAGAGAAAGCTAGTACCACCGGAAATAAAAGTTTCTCCATAAAAATAAAGGCTCCATTTAATTATTTTCATTTTGAGTTTGGCAGCATTTTAGGCTAGCAAAAACCTTGATTGAAGCCATCTCAAATGAAAAGAAAAATTCATTGAAACTGTACCGATACTATGTTTCTGTTCTTTCCTGATTTGTTCTCGAATACAAGGGGTATTGAATAATTTCAATGATAGGATTCGCCTTTGGTTCTCAGCTATAATTGGTTGTTTGCGGCAAACAGTTCCGATTCGGGCCCAGATTGATTTTTAAGCAGAAAACTACGTTTAGAAAAAAGCAGATAGGCATTTCCGAAAAAGGGCCCACCGAATCATTTTGTAAAGTTGGGCCGACGCAACCGAAAAAAATGTATAGGCCAAATATCGCAGACGTTTAACTAAAACGGCACAACTTAAAATGGCATTACTTTCAATATTTTGCACGTTTTCCTCTTTTGCTCATTGCAGCCTAGTTGCCATGGCATATTGAAGGTAGATTTAACTGATACTTGAAAGCAAAGAACGGTAAAAAATAAGACTATCAGGCCTGTTCCGAATTCCGAAAACGAGTGGAATTGCCGCAAATCGAGTTGATTGCTGTTCTCAATTGCGAAAATCGACAAGAATTGTCGTTTTCAAAACGTGCGCTGCAGAGTCAGCGGTATTAAAAGTAATTAATATTTAAAGCAATAAAATACTTCTCCAATATGATTAACTAAAAATTCGAAATTAATTGAACGTTTTTAAGATCATTTAACATCATTACTTAAACTGTTTAAAATTGAAGTATAATTTAATAGAATTTTTTATAAACATCCATTTTATATTGCATGAAAAACAAAGCCGACCGGTATATTTTTTGTGCCGACTAATGACTTTAAGAAGTAAACTATTTGATAAAACGTGTGCGTTATACTTTTAAGAATATGTAAGGAACATTCTCCTATGTCCACGTATAGTACCTGTATCTGTACAAATTTTCACCTACTTTGAACAATTGCCATAAAATAATTTTAAACTTAGAAAAGACGATCCCCACCTATACCAACTTTTTATTTGGACAATTTCATAAACTCTAATGGGAAAAAAACCCATGATAAACCTCTTTGGGTTATTAATTTTTTTAAAGTTTAAATTGGGTAACGTAAGTAATGAAAGCTGGGGATTTTTTAATTTCACGAGAAAAATACGCGATTTTATTTGCAAGTAACTTGCTTTTTATACATAACTTTTTCTGCTCTTTAAGACGGATGAAAAGTCCTCTCCGTTCAAGAAATATAACGCTTTAAGTTCTACGAACTAAATCAAGGCAGATGTTTCTAAACTGTGGCACTTTCATTTAATAATGATAGATTTTGGTAGACCTTAACGCATGAAAGATGTCAAAAAGTAGAAAACTTTTTGTTTTCAATGGAAGGCCGAGCCAATACTTTCCTATTTTTTTTTTTTTTTTTTTATTATTTAATATATATAGCAGAAATCGCAACAGTTGTTGGCCGTTTACGGCGTAGCATCGAGGGCCGAAAACGATCTTCACACACTTGTGTGAACCGAATGTACCACTTGGCCAGCTGGTATAAAGTTGTATAGAAATCGCTTTTCCTCCCAATACCCAAATATTGGAGGTCAAGCAAATTGGCTTTGGGGTATAGCCGTCAATTTCTGCTATCATTTGAAATATATAAATTAATTATTAAATTTAAAAAAAAAAATTTAAAAACTGAGCTTTAGCATTTAAATATTGTCGGAAACTGTTGAGTTTTTCGCGAAAAAGACCATAATCATATTTTTAGTTTTTTTTTTTTTTTGATCAAAAATAATGATTACGGTCTAAGTTTTATAAAATTACCAAAAAAATTATTATCAGTAGAAAAACGTAAAAACAAAATTTAAAAATCAGCGGAAATCAGGAAGAGATGACCATTGGTCGATTTTTTAAAAAATAAAAATAATCATATTTACGGTCCCGAAATACTTTATAGGGTCTTAGGTGCTTCATTCTGGCTTTTACGTATATATGCACAAACTTAATACTACACCACAATCGCTGAAGCAATTACGAGTATATCTGAATCTCCAAGTCAGTTACGCACATTATTTGCTATCATCATTTCGATATGCAGAAATCCCGATTTTGAGTCGAATGAGGAGATACATGACCAGGCTTTGCTCTTGATTGAAGACATGTGTTACAGTTTGTTTGTCAGTTTAGAAATGCCTGTGCACGATCTGGAGTGAATGATGCATTTAACAGAGAATCGGAGCGTGATCTTGAATATGATTGACATGAATTACACCAACAGTCACGAATTACCCGGAACCCTCAACAGAGGGATGTCTATAATGATATAAGGTCATAGGTGGCTTTTCTTGGTGCGTGGGCTTCGTTTTCTGTTCGGTCTAGATCGACATTGCGGTACCAGTTTCTTCTTCTGGAAAGCGGCACTTTTGATGTTACGGACGGCGTTATTATTGCCGTAATACCTTTAAACTATTGAACAACCGAACAACATGCAACACTGGAGCCAATTTGCCCGGAAAAATTTGGGACGAGGAAAGCGCAAATCCGCATGAGCAACACTTAAGACGTTTTGCCTCGTAACCCCCAAAATATATCGATCGCGTTCTCCACCCCTTGACTCCCAGATGTGCGATTTGTACTCTGCAAATCGGTGTAGAGGACCAACTTGCCTTTACGCTGTGGGTGACCCACCGCACAATTTCAAAGGTTTATTTCGAACAAACCAACCAAAGTGACTTTGGATAAGAAATTGGAGACCAGTGATTTACGCGGCGATAACATAAGGTAGTTTATTTCGTGGACGACAATCTGATTCGCAACCAAATCCAAGGCCAGCCCTTATTTGTTTGTGGTCTGAATTTGGAAAATGCATGTTTTTCTCATAGTCTATTGTACGTTTCATGTTCACGTGTTGGCAAACCAAATAAAAATGTTGAATATCACAAGGTTCTTAAATGTCGTTTTCAGACGTCTAGACCAGAAAAGAGCCTTAAGTTAACTCACTACATTTATTTATTGTTAGGCGAAGTTCGCCGGGCCATATAGTACGAGTATATGAAGAAGCGATGAGTCCTGCCTCAGGTTTTGTGAAATTAAATTCTGAAACTTAAACGGGTCTGTTACGGTTTTCGACTCGATTTTCGTGTAAACGGTAATGTTTCGCGTTTATGTTGTATTAATTTGTATGTATGTAACAAGACTGTCTGAGGTTACTAGATCTTGTCGCAGTTTTATTTCGAATTGAATTCACTTGGTATTAAGTAATCGGTTTCAGTTGCTCAAACGATTTCGAGTGTTTTATACCAGATCTAGTAACCGTAGTCATATTTTTCACCTTCCATACAACGTTATTCAAATTGGATGCAAAATGTTAACGCTTACTCGAAAATCGAGACGAAAACCGGAACAGGGACCAAAAAAATACAAATTCCTTTGTTCACTTTTCGGGCAGTTCATTACGTCGAACTGCTTTTATATGCGCCACAGATGGCACACCGTCCAGATAAATTCTGCACAAAAAATTTTATTAATTAAACAAATGGCCAAATTTCGCGACTGTATAGACTCTGAGTGTAGATTTGGTGAGGTACTACAGTACTGTCGAAATGGGTGGAAAAGTTCCACCATCTTTAGAATCTTTATTTCCCCAAATCGCAGCTTTCACACCCTAGCCACAGGCTAAAACTGCCTAAAATAATGAATTAGGTGTCGTCAGCGAAGGAAAAGGGGTTGTTAATTGTAGTGTAGTCAAAAACGTTTCTTACCCTTAACTCTTCTTATTGATTTATAGTAGTAGAATAATTGTAACGTACAATGTGCGACATACATAACCATAAATCATAGAATTAAGTAAAGTAAGTCAATTAAAAATCAAACGTATTGTTTTTGGGACTGGTGGAATAATTTTTAAGTGTATACTTGTAGCACCAGGAAGTTTCGTTAAATATATCTAAGTCTTACGTAATGGACGAGCAAATGAAATCATCCATTGCACAGTGGTCCAAATTACAAAAATTTTGGCAGAAACTCCAATTAGTGAGGTAAGTGCCCCAAATTTGGTTTGTACACATATTTTGGGCCGCCAAGACATCTTACTAAGACTCGCTCGTTTTATACCACTATTTTATATAGCTGCCATATAGCCGATCCAGCCGATTTGCACCAACTTTGTTGATTTTTAAGCAATTGAACTAAAATTTGGTTTGTACACATATTTTGGGTGCCCAATGCGACTTACTAAATCTGACTCGATTTGCGGCATTAGTTTATAAAGCTGCCATATAACCGATCCGGCCGATTTGCATCAACTTTTTTGATTTTGACTAAAATTTGGTTTGAATACGTATTTTTAGCTTCCTAGACGACTCACGAAATTATGTTGAGTTTAAAACATTATTTCACATAGCTGCCATATAAACGGTTCTTAAATATACCTACCGTATAATGCTTTTCATTATACTTCTTTAAGCTCATCGAAAGCTCCTTAGTCTAAGCACACTATGTCTAGTGTACAAGTTAGTTTAGTTTGAGACGTGCAACGAAGCACACGTAATAAAGAACAACAAATCAACATCGATGTTGATCCTCAACTATTCTCATTGTGGGTTCAAACGATCATAGCTTACTCTTACAACCTGGAAAGGGGCCTCTACGAACACAGGCACCTACCATTTAGCACCTCTACGAACACAGGTTGCTACTTAACTGAGGCTAACTCAGCCTCCTATGGAAGTGGGCCGCTACGAATACGGCTCCTACCTAACTATATAGTGTTAATAGTAACATTAATCCAACAAACTTTTGTTCTAGGAAACACAACAAGTTTGCGGCTAGAATTGCTGAAAACATCACTTTACAAAAACACATATAAACAATGACAAATCACATAAAACAAAAAATGCATGATAACACTTATAATATACACCCCTTCAACTTTGTTTTCCATTTTGATTTACTTCAATATTCGAATTAGTTTTTATTTTATACTGATTTGAAATGTGGTCTTATTTGCAAGGCAAACAATGTCAAAGCTTTTGGTAAAGGATCAGCTGACTTTCAGGGCTGCCTAAATTCGCAGTGTTTCAATATCAATTGTACCACTATGATTTTTGACTGCACTAGGTAATACTATTTTGGAAAAACTTTGGTTTTGCATTACACTTAAAAAAAATTTGTAATTTCTGCCAAAACTTTTAGCATTTGGACAACTGTGCATTGTGGACAAACGAATTACTCAATTATGCCCACCAAGCCGTTTTTAGAACCGTTGAATATTGGTATATTTTATAGGCCTTAGCCATTTTCTTGATTGTACTGCAAAAATCGCTGAAAATAAAGAAAGGTATGTTGATTTCAAATTCAACTTATTACTTTGTTAAGGCAAACGGGTTTTTTTATACATGATTTGAAACTACTCTCCAAGCGCTGTGTACCAATATGTTTAGATGAATGACATATCGCTCAAATCGCCAGAAATTCCCATATACATATCACAGGTTTTATCCCATCTTTGAAATTCGTTAAAAAAATTATTATCTTTCGATTGACATCTTATTTAAATTTTTTCCAATAATTATTTTAAGAACATTTTTAATTGTTTTTCATTTTAATTCTTAGATATGTCGAATGGTCCTTGCATAATCCCCATGATGGCGTCTACAATTGGGATGGCATAGCCGACTTGGTCAAATTTTTAGAGATAGCTCAAGAAGAAGATTTCTATATAGTGTTACGTCCTGGTCCCTACATTTGTGCTGAGCGTGATAATGTAAGAAAGTAATTTCCATAACCATTCCTGTCAATTAATGATCAATTCTCAGGGCGGTCTTCCCCACTGGCTTTTTACCAAATACCCAAATATCAAAATGCGTACCAGTGATCCGAACTATCTAGCCGAAGTCCGTAAATGGTATGCCGAGCTAATGCCACGTGTAAAACATCTGTTAATTGGCAATGGCGGCAAAATCATAATGGTTCAAGTGGAGAATGAGTATGGCGATTACGAGGCCTGTGATCACGATTATTTGAATTGGTTACGAGATGAAACCGAGAAATATGTGGATGGACATGCTTTACTTTTTACAGTGGATATACCTAATGAGCGGTTTAGTTGCGGCAAAATTGAGAATGTGTTTGCGACCACCGACTTTGGCATAGATCGCAGTAAGTATGGGAATTTACGAAAATAAAGATAAATAAAATATTTTGAAAGTCGTTCGGTAAGAACTTATGAGAATTTTAGAGATGCGAACCACTGGAGAATTTTAGAGATGCAAACCACTAGAGAATTCGATTTGGTTTGGTCCAGTGGATTAGACATTTTAAACCACCGGTTCAGTTCGTCACAAAGTTTTTATAGCAGAAAATAAAATTACAATTTAATGGCTCAATTTGGTGGTCAAATGATTATATTCGGATTCTGAAACGGAATAGAATTGCGGTCATCTAGAATGTTAGTCACTTGCCTATACCAAAGAGTATATTAAAATTATCCATATTCGTGTCGTGGAACTAATTTCATAAAGTTACTAACTTTTTCAATGTCCGAAAATTTTACAAATTTCATCTGAAAGAACCACGCCAATTTTATATCTTACATCTTCGGTGCCACATAGCAACTAAAACATGTCGATGATTACACGGTGTGACAAAAAAAATAAAACCAAAACTTCTGGGATGGGACGTAGCGTGGTTTGATATGTTCGTAGATTTTTGTGGCATACTAGAATTTTTAGTGCACACGAAATTTTGAATAACGTAAAAAGACTTTTTCACAAAAACACTCATTTATACCCCCATTTTTTTACAAATGATTTTTATTTTCTTACCGGTTTTGGAAGAAGAAGTTTAGGTCTTTAAAGATGACCTTCGACAGGATTTATTTCTTATCTTGGAGTATTTACTACGTAAGCCAGTTTTATTGGTTTTTTTCGCATTTTTTGTCTTTGGTGACGTTTTTGAACACTGTTTGGTTAGAAACCCCCAATATTTGTTTTATGTTTAAGAACAACACTCTTCACGGTTAAAACTTAGCAACGAATCGAGTTTTTTGGATAACGAAATCATTGGATGAGTGCGATTTGACTGCACGTAAATTGTTGGTTTTTAGGTATTGTTAATATTTTTTAGAATGTATATATCGTCGGTCGGGGTCCGCGGCAGTCCGTCTGTCCTAAAAAATGATCCAGGATGCATTCTATAGCCACTCATACACGCCCCGGCACCCGAATATCGAAAAAACGTCATTTTCGTTTAGATAGAAGGTTCGTACTTTTGGACATATTTGTATCGAGATTCTTTATCGGTCCCAGGATTGGTAGATCGGTGCGTGGAATGGCGGTCAGCATTGCTTTCAGCAGCTACGCAGCATCTAAATTTACACTGAGCATACACTTTTGTAGCTAAAGAGTGTATTATAGTCGGGCTTCCCAAACTTTCCTACTGTTTTAATTAGGCTTTTTAAGGTTTTTTCCTAAAAGTTAAATAACTACCAAATACCGTTTTAATAAACTAAGTTGACGAAATAAATTTTTTTGAAACTGCATACAAAAAATAGTTTTAATATACCTATTCTTTTCTTTAAAGTACGGTGAAGTCGCAAAAAACTGAAAAACCGATTTGTTTTTCATGTAGCTCCCCCTAATTTTTATCCGAGATGCAAGTAATACACCGTTGGAAAGGTGTTACATTTCTCTTTCCTAAGACGCATTGCAAACTATTATAGGATGCCTAGTTTAAGAAATATGATTTTTTAACTATATCAACCTCGAAAAGACGGACTTTTAACCGTTATTCCAAATTTTTATGTGCACGAAAAATCTGTGGTATGCCACAATATTACATTTAACTATATCTACAACCTACACTATGTCGCATCCCAGAAGTTTTTTGACTGTCACACCGTGTTATACAACAAAATATAGTTTTCTGTTAAGCAAACTTTTACAATGACCATCCTTATCTTACCATTTTTTTTTAACGCAGTTCATGAGATCGACGAAATTTGGGCATTGTTACGGAAGTTCCAGCCCACAGGACCGTTGGTTAACTCTGAGTTTTATCCAGGTTGGTTAACACATTGGCAAGAGGAGAATCAACGTCGCAGTGGTCAGGAAGTGGCCGCTGCCCTAAAGTAAGTCCCCCTTAGATTCATTGTATTTCCTTAATTTACTCACTTTTTTTGGTTATTTATCTAGAACCATTCTCAGCTACGGTGCCAGCGTAAACCTGTATATGTTCTTTGGTGGTACCAATTTCGGATTCACAGCAGGAGCCAATTGGAATCTAGATGGAGGTATAGGATACGCCGCTGATATCACCAGCTATGACTATGATGCTGTGATGGATGAAGCTGGTGGTGTAACCGACAAATACGAACTGGTTAAAAGGGAAATTGGTGCGGTGCTGCCACTGCCAGAGATTACGCTGAATCCAGCAAAGCGCTTGTCTTATGGCAAAGTGGAAATGACGCCATCACTGGAACTGTTATCAGCCGAAGGACGTGCTGCTTTGGCCAAGGGCCAACCTGTCGAAGCAAAAAAACCGAAAAGTTTTGAAGAACTGGATATGTATTCGGGTTTGATATTATATGAGACTCCCTTGCCCGCCATGGATTTGGATCCGGCTCTACTGAAGGTGGAACACCTTCGTGATCGTGCTCATGTGTTTGTGGATCAGGAGCTGGTAGGGACTTTGTCGCGAGAGGCCCGAATCGACTCTTTGCCTTTAAGTAGGGGTTGGGGTAGCACTCTGCAGCTGCTGGTGGAGAATCAAGGACGCGTTAATTTCGCTATACTCAATGATACGAAGGGAATATTTGGGGAAGTCAGTCTACAATTGCACAATGGCGGCTTTTTGCCTTTGGAAAACTGGAAAAGTACAGCATTTCCCCTGGAAGAGGCCGCTGTCGAGTCATGGCGAAAGCAGCGCAGCAACAAAGTATTGGATCCTCTCATAGCTCGTCAGCGAATATTACGCAATGGACCGCTTATGTATACGGGCAACTTCAAGGTAGGGGAAGTGGGTGATACTTATCTCAATATGGCTGGCTGGGGCAAAGGAGTGGCCTATGTTAATGGATTCAATTTGGGCCGCTATTGGCCGGTGGCTGGTCCTCAAATCACGCTCTATGTGCCCAATGAGCTGTTGAAAGTGGGTGACAATTCGTTGGTTTTACTTGAGTATCAGCGAGCCAATAAAACATCTTTTGGCGCTGAGTTGCCAGCTGTACAGTTTGATGCAGTAGCTCAATTGGATGGTCAATCCGGAGATGTCCAGCATAAGTGAAATACAATTCAATTACAAGCGTTTCATTGATATTTTTATTAAGAAGCAGTTTTTGATTTGTTTTTGTGCATCAACAACCTTTGATAAGCTTTTATTCTTATAATAATTCTCTTATTATTTTTATTAATATGTATTAATAATAAACCTTGCTTAAAACAAAAAATATTGTTAAAGTGCTTGACTTGAGTGGCCTTATTTTACTTAAGTTTAGCTTGTTCTCAATTGACTTTTTCCGTTGACATTAAAAGCTATATGTTAAATTCTTTTACTCTTAATAATTGATTCATTTCATTTAGATTTCCATATTTTCGTAGCATTGTTTCAATTTGAATTACTATTTAATTAACATTTTCATTGGCAAATGGAGATTTAGTTTAATTTTTGTTGTATATATTTCAGTAAACCATACTGTGAGAATTTTACTTTACTTGTTTGAGCATTCTTTTGAAAGGTAATACTAACACTGATCGACAGATTTATTAATTGAGATTCTCAACTTTGAGGTTTTGAACATTACAGAGAAACCCGAAACCCAGTTCTTAAAAATGATCAATTCCAATTTTATAGTTTTGACATTAAAATTAAATGCCTTTGTCAAATTGAATATTAAATATTTTGGGTCTTCACTAGTCTTCGTAAAAAGGAAAATGGTAAACTCACCACACCCGAGCTACTGAACGACCCTTTTTGGTTCATCATAGAATTTGTTGTAGTAAATCAGCTGATTTTTACAGTTACTTCCCAGCAGTTCGCTGCACTAGTACATGGGTGCTGAGTTTGGTGCTTACTAGTAACCAGAAGTACTCGCAGCTCAACCTAGCAATGCATTTCAGTGCTTACTTTTTGCTGGGCATGTCCTAGCGGGTAACCAATCATCACCTCTTTGCTTTACATGTAAGTAGTGGAGTAAGTACCGAAAACTGTAAGTTTTAACTGTAAAACCGTAAACTCCGTTTACTTTGTTACGGACGTTGCTTTACCAAAAGGGTACTCCTCTCGTGACCCAATGCAGTACTTACTTGTAAAGCGATAAGGTAGCGGTAAGTAAGCCACCAGTAAGTAAGCTATGTAAGTAGTGCAAGTACCTATCGCCACCTCCAGTACTGCAGGGTTAAGACTCAAATCATAATATTTCCAACAACTTTCATACGCCTCAGTGGGGCAGAGAGCTAGCATAAGGTCCATTTTAAAATTATAAAACACCTTGTATTTTGAATATAATTTTCAAGATATATTAACGTATTGCATAAACCGTCGCTCACTCATATTAAACCGATGTAGACAAACGATTCAACTCATATATATTTATTGTTCCAACTGTTAAAGTGTTTTTTTAGCAAAGTAAAGAATAAGTGGCATTTTCAACTTAATCAAAATGATAAGACACTTATAGTTTTAACACTTAAAGTCTATAGGAATGAAAAGAAATAACATTTCAACAAGTTCAAATCACTAATTTAGGCATTAATTGTCGATCCCCTACATCTTCCAACATCAAAAATTCTTCTAAATTAATCATTTTTGTTTTGATCCGAAAAAATTACCTAAACAAAATAAAATTGATTAGAACAATGAAAGCTAACAATGCGACATCAATTACCGAGCTCTCGTCCAGTACTACGTTTTTTGCCGTATTTTTCAGGATTCTTCAAAAATTGGCAATAACTGTGCGACTGCGACCGATTTCACGTAATATTTGGCTTATATTCAAGCCGGACTTTGAAAAGGCAAGAATTAAGCCCTTTTCTTTCTCGCAAAGCAGTGTTGATCGACCCATTTTATTTCAAATTGCTTAAATTACAATCGTGAACAAAAAAAATTACAAGAGGAGTTGTTTTCAACAGTCTGGCCTTAGTTTTCGTTATGTGTCTTATAATTCTGATACAGCTGCAAGCTAGCAAATTTTTATAAATTGAACGCAAAATTACCCGCACTTTTTCAAGCAATGATAATAATCGCAAACAACGGTAAATTTTCATTGCGAATGTGTTTTTCTTTCGCTCGTCAGAGAAAGATTTTGCGAGGGAGGAAACGCAAGCTATAAAAGTGTCTTGAAATTTTGATATGGACCTAAGCTTATAATGTGGATGTCCCTGGAGCTGACAAAATGTGGTTATTATTCTAGATTTATTATTGCTTTGAGTTTTTTTTTTAATAAAGAAAAGAGTTCCGGAATTCAAACAGGGATATTAAAAAATACAAGGCGTATAAAAACTATCCACCGCTTATTCCTTTATGCACGTAACTTAATTTCTATATACGATTATCACGATTCGAAGTATATGTAGTCGATACTTCGACTTTATATTTCACAATATTTCGACCGATTTCTATAAAAGTAACCGACGGAATCAAAAATTTAATTTTATACTATATACCAAAGGTACACAGAGTATATTAAGTTAGTGCAAAAGAATGTGACATCCAGAAGGACGCATCTCGACCCTATAATGCACATATATTCTCGATCAGCAACAACAGACGAGTCGATATAGAAAGGTCAGTCTATCCGTTTGCTTCACAGTGGTTCTACGCTCATGCAGAATAAAATACGTGAGAAGTTTTTTCTTAATATCGATTTAAATCAGTGGTGTCCAAACTCACACACAATCACCAAACTTGCCAAACACGCGTGGCTGCCTTTTCAAATTTTGGACATCGCTGATTTAAATCGATATAAACATAACACTTAATAAGGAAGCTATACTTTTTTAATATGGTCACACTGTTTCGGTACGAATTGGATGAATTCCCGGAATTAATTAGCTTTCTGGGAAAAATTGTGGATTGTTTTATTGGTTAGACTGCAAACTCGACTGGTCAATAAAATAGGTGTATAAAGCAAAACATTAACCTGTAGTTTATAAATACAATTATTTGGTTGCAGAAGGTAAGGAATTAGGAAACTAAAACTAAATTACATTAAAATTTTATTAGATGAGCCGTGGGTGTCACTGCAGTGCGGAAGAGAGAAGGCTCATTCGAAGACTCCGAGATGACGGAAAAACGTATAAATCCATTGCCAAGTTAATGAAACGTTCTCAAAACTTCGTAACCCATGCCTTAAAACCGGAAAAAATAGGTGAAACTCTGGGAGCACCTAGAAAATCATCATCTAAGACCGACGATCGCATGGTTCAGTTGGTTAAACGCGACCCGTTCAAGTCTTCCAGGACGATTGCCAATGAAATTGGGACTATTTTGTCATCACAGACCGTTCGGCGACGATTGGCAATAGCAAACCTACCAGGTAGGATTGCTCGCAGGGTTCCTTTGCTTCGGTCGGCAAATTTACAGATGAGGAACAAATTTGCATTAGACCGTACATCCTGGTGCGGACCGGAGGGTGCGAAAAATAGCGTTATATCCTCTGGAGTGACGAAATCAAAATAAAATTATTTGGAAATGATGCCAAAAGGAATGTTCGTCGTCCGAAAGGCAAAGAATTTGATCCCAAGTACAGAAATAAAACTGTGAAACATGGAGGTGCTAGCCTAATGGTATGGGGCTGCTTTTCATGGTATGGTGTTGGTACAATTCATCGTATTGACGGAATAATGGAAAGATTCGTACACAAAGATCTATTGGAGACGGTGATGCTACCATATGCCGAGGATAATATGGCACTTTTATGAAAGTTCCAGCAGGATAATGACCCGAAGCACGCCTCTCGAGTAGTAAAGGATTGGTTCTGAAATGTGAAATCTGCAAAATGTGGGTGTTCTTGAATGGCCTAGTCAATCCCCAAACCTCAATCCCATCAAGAATCTCTGGGGTGAACTCAAAAGAGAGGTCGGAAGGACTTTTTGTCAAAATAAAAATCAACTTTGGGATATTGTCCAAAGAGCATGGTACAACATTCCAATTGGAACTTGTCGCAAGTTAATATTCTCCACGCCAAGACAAATGGAGAAAGTCTTGCAAAATAATGGCGGATACACCCGTTATTAGCTGCCAGATATTTAGTTTAAGTAAAACAAGAACAAAAACAGTGAAATATTGATTTACTTTTAACATTTATCTTCGTACACCTATTATTGTTTCCAGCCAAAATTGGCGGATTTAAGGAAATATTTGATTTAGTTTTATATTAAAGGTTTTGTGAAACTGTTTTTACTTTTTGTTTAAAGACAATTTATACAAGTTTTGAAAAAACTTTGATTTGTTGAGATTAGAGGAGAAATGAATTAGAAATAAAATGGTAAAAAAGAATAAAAAAACACCTTTCATTTTGTTCATAAGTGTATATCCCAAACAGCTAGCCAAAAGTGTAGGGACTTTTAATAGTTCGAATAGTAGTAGTGGTCCATCTAGTTTTCATTGTGACCGTTTATAAGGGGGAAGTATCCCTACCTCGCTCAGGTATGCATTCCGTTCGTGAGCGTCGAGCGTACCGCATCGTTTACTCGTCACGCATTTAATTTTCCCCCATTTCCCGCCCCCAAAATTTTGAAAAAGCGTCATATCTCAGACAGTTTTATAAATAGAGGATTATTTATAGATCCGCCAAAGGATTGGGAAAGATCGGATGAACGATAGTTGCTTTCACTTCCCTTGGTACAGAGTGTATTATAGTCGGGCTTGACCAAATATAATTCTTGTTTTCTCATGTGTTTTGTTGTTGTGTCGCAAACTTATGTAGTTTACCATTTTCGATTTACCATTTTACAAGGTCTAGTGACATGAAATAGTTTAGAACAAGTCAAGAGAATTGAAAAAAGAGTGCGGGTTTCTGACAATTTCCACCGATCCGTTCTTCAGATATTAAACCAAAATGGGTTTCCTATCAAAAAAAAAACAAAACTCCTTATTGATCAACCCACCTATTTTAACAAGTATCTTAAGCAGATAAATATCTAAAAAACCGAATGGACCAATTTTTGAAATATAAGTTATTCTGTTTTTATGTCGATCAGTTTTATATTTTCAAACTATTTCGGTACATAAGAAACTTTATAATTTTTAAGGTTTTCTCTTATTTGGCTCAAGTTGGTATAAAGGGCAGTGTTGGATAGGAAAACATTTTATATCAAATACTGTTTCTTTTCTAACAGGAATGTTTGAGTAGACAAAGACATCATTTTGTATAATTATATAAATAGTTTTAGATTTTGGTTTGTTCTCATAATTATAACGAAAAAGAACTATGAATTGAGAGTAAATGTATAAAAATACAAATTCATTCACAAAAGATTCAAGAAACTAAACTAAACGAATACAAGAAAGGCTGCCAACGAAAATGGAGCCGAATCGGTACGGCGGTGTTGGATTGGGATATTATTACCGGACCTTCTGTTTTTGGTAAAAGTTCAAAAAAGAAAATTTTGTAGGTATTTCAGGGTTCTTTTCTTTCAACAATTTTATCAAGCGAAGATGCGTATGCATAGCGCAACTTAATAAATGATGAAGGATAAAATGTTATTAGGCATTGTGAAGTGACTGGGGTCCAAAGTTTTTATAAAGGAATTAAAAATTTGGAAAACAAGTTCAGCCATAACTAGAATAGTTACATTAAATTGGTGCCCATCAACCGTCGTTTGCCATATTCAAATGTTTATAAATAACAAAAACATTTTGGTGTTGCAGCCTTTCTTTTACACAAAAGTTAAGCTTTAAGTTTATAGTGTGCACTATAAACATAAGATTAATTAACTCATTAGGATCAATTAGTTGAGTTATGCAAAAATATATATAAATGTGTATAGTTTTTTTACATTTTTCTTTGCAATAATTTACTTTAAGCTCGTACAAATTAATAAGCAAGCTTTATTCACTAATTTCTTGTTTCGTTTTTTTGGGCTTTTCGGGGCCCCCACATAAAAATGTTTTCGTTCAGGTTTTTATAAAAATAAGATTTTATGTGTAAGGTTTGTTTTGTTTTTGTTTTTTCTTAGTAATGGAAAAGTTGTTTTGCATATAATTTTTGTCGTCTTTTCTCTATACATTTAATAAAAATATATCACAGCTGCATTTCAAGTTATTTTTTTTCGATTTCCTATGCCTCTTTCACGTTCTCTCTATTTTTCAATTGTATAGAAAATGTATGCAAAAATTAGCGAAAAATTTGGCAACCTAGTTAAGTCATCGAAGACGGAATGCGTTTGCTTTTTTTTAGTTGTAGACACATATAGAGCTTATGTACTTACGGATAGTTTAGGTATTTATAGTATAGTTAACTAACCGAAGCGTAGATGAGTGGTTGTTGTAGTTGTTGTGTTGAAGTGCTTTCTGTTCGGGTTTGTTCGGATTACTTATCTAACCTCTTTGTTACCTCTTAGAGCTTTTTGTTCGGGGTTGTTCGGATTGCTAACCTTACCTCTTTGTAACCTCTTAGTTAATCGCTTTTAAAGTGCTGTGGGGGCACCAAGGGCCATTTGTCAGTGCCATTTGGATTTTTGCGTATAGATGTCAGCGCGTAGATTCTGAGCAAAACAGATGCCCAAGATCTAAAAAAATATAAAATGGATTAGAAAAGGATCTTTTTTCGAACAAATTTTCGTAAATCAAAATGTAAAACCTGGAAAAACATAACACCAATGGCCGCTGTGGAAATAATAATCAAATTATGCTCAATCCATTCTTCGCCAGCCTGGACACAGCCTTTTTCATAAATAATCTTGGACAGCTCCTGGCCCTGGCAAAAGAATAAAATAAAAAAAAAATGTAGATAAAATTTTTTTTTTGTTAAGTGTTTTCAATTTAATTGTTACTTAAGAGCAACTTACATTGAATTGGAGTGTGGATCAAAAAATTAATGAATACTGAATTATATTATCGTAGTTTAAAAAAAATGTAAAACCCCAAATACTGTACTACACTGACGAGCAAAACTGAACACGAGTTCAATAGTCTCACTTCAACGGTCTGTATTTTCTCTTCTATTTTATGCATTCTTAAAATGTTAGTCTTGTTTTGTTAGTACAATATTTGGCTCTCTTATCTGAAAATTTGAAGTCATTTAATAAGCTGGAAGAACTATACCAAAAAATATGTAAAAAAAAGTCAAGTGTTACAGTTTTGCAGAATGGTTATTTTTTTTACAAATTTTTCAATAAAAAAATTTTAAGTAATGGGGTCCACAGCCCTTTTGATTACTTTAGCTCCTCTATACGATTTGGCATACTTTGGGTCAGGGTTCGAATTGCTGACTAAATATTAGCAATAGTTTGAAATTTTGACTAAAAACTTACCTATCATTAAGTCAATATTTGTAAATCGACTAAATCCATAAACTTGACTTTAATCACAAATCATAAAAACTAAAAATTAAATAGTTTTCATAAAATATGATTTGATCAACTAGGCTAAGAAATATGAACTAAAACTAAACAAAATGTTATTCATTAGTCGTTTTGTTACATTTGACTATTGACAATTTAGTTGATTCGGTTGATATGAATAAAATATGATTTGATCAACTAGGCTATGAAATATGAACAAAAACTAAACAAAATGTTAGTCATTAGTCGTTTTGTTACATTTGACTATTAACCATTTAGTTGTTTCGGTTGACTTGACTTGACTTGACTTGACTATCAACTGAGTAGTCGTTTCGTTTCATTTGAAAATTTTAATCAGGATACGTTGGAAAACATTTTATTGGTCAAACTCAACCCATCTTTTATCGATCGGGCAGTTAAAGACTTGCCAATTTTCAAACCTGAAGAATAAAAAAAATTAAACAAATTTACATAATGATTGCCTAACCTAACCTAACTAGTAGTCTTTTCTTTAAATGCCAACTGATTTCATAGATTTTCGTTGTCGTTAGTCAAATGTCTCAAAGCGACTACTCAGTTGATAGTCGAGGTCAACCAAAAACAACTAAATTGTCAATAGTCAAATGTAGCAAAACGACTAATGACTAAAATTTTGTTTAGTTTTTTGTTCATATTTCTTAGCCTAGTTGATCAAATCATATTTTATGAAGACTATTTAATTTTTAGTTTCTATGATTTGATTCCGTAGTCGTAGTCAAAAAATCATTTTGGTTTAGTCAATAGTTAAGTCATTTCGAACCCTGATTCGTTTCGTTTCAATTAAAAATTTCAAAATGAAATAATTTTTGTTTTCAATCGTTGATAGTTGTGTTGATTGATTTGGATTTAAAAACATGTACCAAATGCCGCTGAAATTAACTCGTTTTTATGAACAATTGGGAGTAAGCTACTGGAGAGTATTGAAGGCAGAACCACGATGCTATTAGCCAATGAATGTTTTACTGCTTTCTTATTCTTGGACCCACGCTTCAGCCACACTTTAACGCCGGCAAAAAAATGGAACCAGTTGGACTTAAAAAAAAATGTATGAAAGGATCAAAACCGCTGATGGTACCCAATTGAAAATCTATGGAGCCATGTCAAATCGCAGCTTGCGAAATATTCGCTCCCACCAAGTGGAATTGTGGAGCTGTGGGAGAGGACCGAGGACGTCTGGTACGCTATTCCTCCTGAAATGGTGCGACGCTACACCCAAAGTATGCCAAATCATATAGAGGAGCTAAAGTAATAAAAAGGGCTGTGGACCCCATTATTAAACATTTTTTTATTCAAAAATTTGTATAAAAATAACCATAGTGCAAAACTGTAACACTTGACTTTTTTACATTTTTTTGGGTATATTTCTTCCAGCTTATTAAATGACTTCAAATTTTCAGATAAGAGAGCCAAATATTGCACTAACAAAACAAGACTAACATTTTAAGAATGCATAAAATAGAAGAGAATATTCAGACCGTTGAAGTGAGACTATTGAACTCGTGTTACAGTTTTGCTCGTCAGTGTAATTGTTTCTAGCTTCTGTAAAGAAGTACTTTCATTAAAACTAATTGTTAAAAAGTAAATAGTTGCCATCAAAATATTGAATAGGGAAAGCTGCGAAAGTTTGCGAAAACTATAGCTGAGGCGATACAGGCTATTTAATACAGCGCGGGAGGCTTGAGTCCGATCTTCGCTTTCGAAAAGAAAAAAAATTAAATACAGTCGCCAAGCAGCAACGAAAAATCTTTTCGAATTTCGACGTTCAGATTGGGCGTATATTAAAACTTAAAGCACAAACCAACAGAAGAAGGAAATCTCTGGAGTTTTCAGGCCAAAAATTATAATTTTAATAATGAAAGCTGTTCCGCAAAGTATTGTAAGACATTTACCAAAACTTAGCCAGTTTAAATTTAACTGGGCTCTTTAAAAATCAATTAACTTAAATAGCGGCTTTAAATCTACAAAATAGAATTTATGTCTTCAAAATAAAAGAACGTGTTTTATCAGAAAATTATATTTTGGTAAAAAATTGTAACAAAATAAATTGAAGAGCTTTATCTTACTACAGTGCTCGCTCACAAATTAGGTAGTAACAATGCAAGGGCCGATTTCTCATCTTCTAAATGGCTAACATATGTTAGATAAGCTTTTAATTTATAGCCTATTTCCAATATAGCAAATATGAACATATATTTTCACATTTTACCACATATCAAAAAATATGTAACATTTTTCTATAGGAAAAAAATGTACATATTTAATATATGCGTCCAATCGACTGAGCGTCCCTTATATGATAGGTACATTAAAAGGCTGAGCAAATTTAACCAATGTACTTCAAAGGATTCTAGGACCATGCAGCATTTTAAAAATTAAAAGAATGCTAACAGTACTTTAAATAAAAATTAATAATAAAAAAAAAAGTATTCCACCACGGGGACTTGAACCCACAACCTCGGCGTATGTAAAAAATAGTCTTCCCACTAGGCTACAATGCTTATAAATTTTTCTTTGAAATAAATAATACTAAATTCCAAAAAAGCTTTTGGCATTTCAAAAGCTACCTCGTTGAATAAGTTAAATGAAAATGTACATATCATAAGGAATCGCTCAGAAAAAATATGTACATTTCGGCCATAATTCAATCACATATGGGCATTTCCGAAAAAATGTCTACCCGGATTCAATTTGTAAAATTGGGCCAAAGCAATCGAAAAATGTTGAATATGAACCTTGAAGAATATGTTAGGAACATTCTCCTATAACCACCCATAGTTAGTACCAATATCAGCAAAAATGTTCACTTACTTTGAACGAATATTTTGTGTCTAACAATAAATAAATTTTCAAATAGCCATAAAACCGTTTTCTACCTATACCAACTTTTTACTTGACCAATTTTGTAAATTCAAATGGTGAAACACATCTAAAAAGACTTTTGATTAGTAATTCATTTGAATGTTTAAATTGTGTAACGTACGAGTAACGTACAAAAAAAAGGGTTTATCAGTTTCACGAGAAAAATACGTGATTTTATTTGCAACTAACTTGCTTTTCAGGCATAACTTTTTCTGCTCCTTAAGCTGAAATTGCATTTTGTAAAATACGAACAAAATTCAGGCTCTGTGGATTTAAAAATGATAGATTTTATGAAGTAGCGATTGAGTATTGCATAGGATTTCGTGAAATTGAATTATAAAAATGAAAAAAATTATATATGGGATTTCCACAGAAAGGTCTACCTGGACCAAAAAATTAAAAGTACTTAAAAACATCATGTTTTTTTTTAAATTTTTGATGGGAAAACAATTAAATTGAACCAATGTAAACTTATCTTACATCTATATATATAAAACTGTTCAACCTGACTGACTGGTGACCGTCGCACAGCCTAACCGGTAAGAGCTAGAGGGCTGAAATTTGGACAGGAGTTTCCTTATGTGGTGAAAGTGCGTACTAAGACTGGGTTTTGGAAAATTCCACCCGGAAAAGCCGGAAAAGCGTCGGAAAACTTTGTATGGGGAAAATTTTATTTTTTATCCGATGGACTTGAAACTCGGTTTGTAAGCATAGGTATGCAAAATAATTGGACAAGTGTTTTTCCGATTTCGGAAAATCCGCCCACAAGGAAAATTCTCGGAAAATTCGATATGCAAATATCTATTTTTCATCCGATGGACTTGAAATTCGGTTTTATGTAAGAAATTGTTTTAAAGACCGTAGGTCGGAAATTATAACGTCGAAAGTTTGTTGTACTTTTATTTTTTTCCGATTGCTTGAAACGGGAAAATATCTTTGACACGTTTCCACGGAAAGTCGCAAGGAAATTCCCGGAAAAGCGTCGAAAAAGTTTGTATGGGTACATTTTTATTTTTCATCCGATTGACTTGAAATTCGGTTTGTAAGGACAGTAAGTGAAAGAAATTGAAATGCGATTTTCCGATGCTGGAAAATTCAACCGTAGGATCGGGAAGTTCCCGGAAAAGCGTAGGGAAAGTTTGAATGGGAAAAATTGTATTTTTCATCCGATTGACTTGAAATTCGGGTTGTAAAGACTGTTAATGAAATAAATTGAAATGTGATTTTCCGATGCTGGAAAATTCGACCGTAGGGTCGGAAAATTCCAGGAAAAGCGTCGGAAAAGTTTGCATTGGGAAAGTTGTTTTTTTTTCATCCTATTGACTTGAAACTGGGTTTGTAAGCGAAGTATACGAAATAATTGGACAAGTTTTTTCCCGATTTCGGAAAATCTGCCTGCAAGGAAATTCGGTATGCAAAATTCGATATGCAAAATCTTTTTTTTCATCCGATTGACTTGAAATTCGGTTTGTAAGGATAGTAAGTGATCTAATTTGTAATGTTATTCTCTGAAGTTGGAAAATTTGACCTTAGGGTCGGAAAACTCAGCAGACAAAAACCTATTTTCATACGATAGGCTTTAAACTTGGTTTGAAGGGGTAGTATAAGAAATAACGAAATAACAGTAACTCGGGCTGCCGTTTTTCATTGTACTGGCTGTGTGCAGGACCTGGACCTCGACCTGGAGATGGCACTGGACCTGGACGTGGAAGTGGACGTGGACCTGAAAGTGGCCATTGAGGTGTCCATGGAGGTGTCCATGGAGGTGGCCCTGGAGGTGGCCCTGGAGGTGTCCATGTAGGTGGCCATGGAGGTGGACATGGAGGTGTCCATGGAGGTGGCCATGGAGGTGGAAAATGGTCCAAAAACCGCAATATTTCCAAAATTCTTAATCTGGGTGAAACTTTGGGAATTGGCTAGACGCTTGCGCGGAAGGTTTTTAAGCAGAAGAATTGGGCGGAAAATGGTGCACAAGCTGCGAAATTTGAAAAATTATAGCGTTCATCCGGATGCAATGCAACTTTGAGGAATGGTTGGAGAATTGGTGGAAAATGTTATTTGTTGGCCGATCTTTATTAAATTGTGTTTGTAAGCTTTATATTTGAATAGTTCAATACCAAGATCGGAAATGTCAGAAGAGACTTTATTTTTAACCGCGGAAGGGGCATAAGAGTTAATCTCTGCTTTCAGCCGATGTAGTTAGATACGGTCAAATATTTTCCGATTTGTGCTAACTGACGGCGGCGCAGCGAAGCAAGCCGGTATATTTGCTAGTTTATTTATAAACCAATTCGAGATTTTCGAATGCACATCCGCGCAAGCACACTTTTTCCTTCATTTTCATCGTTCTGTTGCAGGTTTTTTCTAAAAAAGCGCGTTATTTTTGGGTAACATCAAACCCATTTTAAAGAGACATCAATTCACTACATTCTAAAATCAGTCACATTAAAATTCTGCCTCAGAGTTCACTAATATCGGTGTTTGAACTGTTGTCTGCGAAAAGCACTTCTGAATTTGTACCGTGCGAATGCCTTTCTTTTTTTTTCAATTATCTTGAAAAACGAAAAGTTTCCCGAAATCAGTTTTAGCACCAAAATTATGGCTTATATAGAGTTATAATTTAAGCCTATTGTCAAAATAAAAATCTGATTTATTTTGACTTTTTTTTAAGTTTCAATGCGTAAGACGGTCACGTTCGACATCATGGAAATGCCCATATATTTCTGCACTTTTCGGGCATTTTCTTACGTCGATCTCCTTTCATAAGCGATGCAGATGGCACACCGGCCATTGATAAGCTCTGCACAAAAAACTGTTAAGACTCTGCATTTAGATTTGTCGAAGTCTACAGTACTGACTAAATGGGTAGAAATGTTCCTTCGTCTTAAAAATCTTTATTTCCCTAAATCGCAGCTTCCTTGTCCTAGCCACAGATGTGAGCCGCTGTCTTCCATCATAAATGTTCATATAACGTATTAAAATTCGTCAGCGAAGAAAGAGGGGATTATAATATGAAAACGAGGATTCTCACCCTTAATTTTTCTTCTAGATTTATAGTAGTGGCAAAAATTGTAACGTACGGAACGGGCAAATGAAATCACCCATGTACCACTATGTTAAGAAGAATGATCTTTCGCTTAAATCGCAAGAAATGAGCAAAGATATGCGTACAAACGTAACGTACGTAACGCAGGAAATGCCCATATTCTCAGTTGAATGAAGAACTTTAAAATAATTTCATATACAGTGGACTATTAGCTGTATATCCGACGACTCCCGGGTCCCTTGAATTGTATGGATAAGAGAGATATGAGAGCGTTTATATTAAAGATTGAACACTTTTGAATTGGTCGTGAGCCATCAAAGTTGGGATTGTTAAAGAAATCTGAAGAGCTTTTTTTATAAGGCGCCTGAATTTCGGACTAAAACTGCTTACCTTATATGGTGAAGTGACTCAAAAATAATCTACTGCTAGATCAGACCACGAAAGTTAAGCGAATTGAAACTGACTCTTCAAAGCCAAGTAAGTCATACGGTTCGCCTTCCTTAAAATCTAGCAGCCGAACTGTTTTTATCACTTCTAATATTAAGTACTGCTAGTATTGAATGAAATGCAATCGTTTATGAATTCTATTTGTTTCTTCAAAATTGCGGGGAAGGAAGGGACGTGACCTAAATTGAATATAAACTTGATCTGCCTGCAAGTATAAGAAGGTTTCGTCTTTTACATGTCGAACCGCTATCTCTTACCAGCTCTGTTATCTGTGCGTTCATACGGACAAACGGACAGACAGACAGACGGACATGGCTAAATCGACTCGGATGTTGATGCTGATCAAGAATGTGTATACTTAATAGGGTCGGAGATGCTTCCTTCTGGATGTTATATTCTTATGCACAAACTTATTATACTCCAAATACCTCTGGTACAGAGTATAAAAACGTAAATGTAAGAGTGTTTTTATAGCTATTTGGATAAGCTTGTCTGTGCTCTTCGATATACTGAAGGAGGTTTAACGACACCTCTTTCTGCGACATCATTCTCAACTTGGAAGTTTTTCACTACTTTCTGCTTTGCAAGATATTCAAGGTCGTCTTGCCACAGCTCTGGGTCGGATTCTAAGAATATCATCGAGTTACTTGAAAAAATGTAGGCTTTTTTCTGTGATGCATTGATGAAATGATTTTTCTAAGGGAGTTAAAACACAGAAATGAGTTCAGGTCTTTCTTCTATAACTTTCCCTTTAAAGACATTTCACCATTTCTTTCTTAACCGTCTCTGTAAGTTTCTCATCAATATATGCCATAAATTGTTCAATTAACAGAATTTTCTGAAGCGACGTGAAAAATCCCTTCTAGATGAGTCATAAAATTCTTCTATCTGTCCCGATACATCTTATCGTGCCAAGCATATTTTTGTATATCCCCATATTGCTCATAAAGTTTTCCTTAACTTCTACATACATTTCTTGCTGGTTTCATGATAATTCTAACTGATTGCAATACATAATAAATTTTAAGCACAGTGCGGTTTAAGCTGTCCCTTAATGAGAATTTATTGAGCCTCCTATTATGAGAAGGGACCGACAATTCTTTTCTTGATAAGCTACCATCTGCTGAGTTAATATCTGACCGCAATGCGCCAATTAAATTCAATTCAACTCAACTTAAAAATAATTTTTAACATTGAACCGAGGAGTCCCCCCTCGAGGACATTTTTCAGAATTTTTCATTGGGGTAGCTCTACTAAACAATTACTCAACTTTGTTCTTCATTTTTATTTGAAATGAATACAGTGAATATGGCTTATATGCAAGAGCTATAATGCAGCAATATTTTTGCATATAAGCGGATATCGGTTATATGCAAGTCACTTGCATACAAGCAATCTATAGGTTGAACGCAAAAAAAAAATTGTCCGGTACTCCTTTTTAAAGGATTCGTTTCTCTATCTGGCACCTCTCTTTTTTTAAAACGCCGGGGTTTGGCTGACTTTCCAGTTCAATAAGCTCGTTTGAATGTACCAGTTGCATTGCACAGGAAATGAAATGAATAGTTGCTTCTGGGTTTTGAATCCTTTTGGATTTTCATGCTAGCCATTGTAGCTTCCGTTCGGCAGTGCATTAGAACGAAATATGCATTCTAGAGTGAATTTTTCCAGAACATGCGTCAAATAAAAGCGGCCGTACCTGCAGTATTATTTTTACTGGCTTCTTCGTGAATCTTTGCTAAGTTAATAGAATTTGGTTTGCAGCAATGCTGAAGCCAGCTCCGATCTGCTACATAGTCTTTATTTAGCTTTATGGCGATCTCCTTTGCCTTAGCGAGCAAGACTGGTCCATAATCAATTCCGTTTTGAGAAAGAATTTGATTAAACCAGGACAACAATGCTGCTTCCAAGGGAACATGTGTGCATTTTCTATCCCTTCTTTTTTTCAGGATTGGTGGCGGCACGGACCTCACTTGCATTGTTTTTAATGCGTGAAATGGTGCTGACGCACAGTGGTCGATTTGCCCAATCTGGCATGCAATAAATGCAAATTTAAAAATAAAAATTTCGTAGATGTTTCGTATTTTATTGAAAGCTAACATCCCGCCAATATTTGTTCATATATTTTATATATATATTTATATATATATTTTTTTTATATATTTTTTATTAGATAGTCACGATATCGTGAGCGTGCAAAACTCACGATACTTCTCTGTCCATACCTAAAAGCATTTTCGCGACTATTTAATGTGTTTTATTTTAGGCTGAGAAAGTTAAAGTTTTGCGATTTAGTTAGACATAAGTCTTTAATTTAACCATAGTTGGTATGTATTAAATAAAAAATAATGTGAGTGTGTTCATGTTCTTATATTTACTAGTGGTAAATCGATGTCGAACTTTACATTTCTTTTAGTGTATAGTTACTTGCATACTCGCGATTTTCGTGGAGTATAACTTTTGATATTGGCCTAATTCATTATGTGTTTGTGAAAATGGTCCATTGTGAATCGTCCAGTGTCAAAATGAACTGCTCCTTTCTGCGCCTTATTAGTTTATTACTTCTTATAGGAAAAAGGTCAGTGTTGTTTTTTCTCAAAATAATTGACAAAAACAATCTCAGCGATGAGGAATTTCAACAGATAAATACAAAATTTTCAAATTTTGCATCCCAGGTTGCAAAAAAGCAGCTGAAAATGCATCTAATTTTACCCCAGAGGAAGCTTTAGCTCTTTTTGTTGACACAGACTTTACAAAAAGTTCATTCCAGTTGATTCCAAATTCTGTGAAAGAGCATGGTTCCAAAATGTTTCCCTGTTATGTTTCCCTGTCAAGGCTAAAATAGCGTGTTATCCTAAAGGCATCCAAATTTCATAAACTTCAGCGGAAGTCAATTTTCTGTTCCTGGTTGACCATACTGTTGTCCGGTTAATTAAACGTCATGAAGTAGCATTTAAACATATGGAAATCTCATGCTGCGATGGCAGCAGTGGCTGCTTAACGGCTAACGAAAATATATTTTTAATTTGCATTGTTCCACTGCAAATACTGGATATACTGGAATACTGGAATAATGCAGTAATTTTGAAAAATCAGCGCCCTTCGTCAACTCGATTTTGCAGGCAAATAAAGATAAGTTTCGAAAAGGAAACTAAATCAGCAAATAAGAAACGTTCTTCCACCAATATGTAATGTCTTTCGAGTAAATCATGAGTTTCATTTAACAATGATTGGAGGAAAGGTCTCAGCTTGATTGCAGATTCTTAGTCGAAGGTCTGCGGTATGAATGTGAGCCATCTACTCTTCATGCATGTATCCGATGTTTTGAATGCATCATTCATATATCATAGCGAATTCCAATAAAAAAAGTGGATTAACCAATTGTTGCACAAAGTAAAGTCGTAATTCAAAATGAACTCCGAAAACGAATGGGTCTTTTTGTCGATATTCCCATGGCAGTTTCGGGAAACACCAAATAATGGGAACACTTTAAGGAAGGCTTCATCAACCAACCTTGGTATCCACAATTACAAGTGTGAATATTGACCTGATAAAATAAAGATTTAACGTTATATAACGCACAATGGCATGTGGTTATAAAGTAAGTGTTGAGGAATTTCGCCAATACGCTTGGGAAGCCGCAACAATATTTGTACAAGAATATCCATGGCTTTACATGCCTTTGTCTATTCATAAAATCCTAATGCATGGGACAGATATTATAAAAAATGGGTCACTTCCAAAAGGCATGATGTCCGAGGAAGCGCTTGAAGCGCCAAACAAGGACATGCGCAACTATCGAGCTATGGATGAAGAGTTCATAAAAATACTAGAGAACTGATTTAAGCAATTCAGAAGCTTTATAAGCTTTATATTATTATTAATTGAAATGATTTATGAAAAAGTTCTGTAATTTTTAAAATTAAAAGAAAAATTTTTTTATTTTTTTTAAATAAAAAATTAAATTTGCGCTTTAAAAATTTCTTCGTTTATATTACAAAATTAAAAAAATAATTTAAAAAATTTTACTTGTTTACTTTGCAAGTTATTAATTATTGCCTGCCATATTGGCAAAATCGACCACTGTGTGACGCTGTGTACTTCTCAGCAAGCGTCTTTTGAATGTTTTTTGTTTTTAAATCATTTAAAACATAAATATTTTTTTTCTGCACATTCTGCAGTTATTATTACTGAGTCATTTGAAATGGTACGCGGAAATTCCAATTTTGGTGTAAAAGTTTGCATAAAAGCGAAATTTGCTGATAAGCGAGTTTTATACTAGCAATTAAATTCTCATATTATTTTGCTTATAAGCGGTATTTGCATACAAGCGGTTCGTCATACATATAACCGATATTTGTATTACTAAATACTACAAAAATGTTTGCCATCTCAAAAGCTACATGGTTAAATTAAAGAGAAATGGGAAATGGGGAATTTTATGTAGAAACTTCAAGTCCTCTGCGGGACCGTTTAGTCTAAATATATCGAAATTTGGGTTTCCATTACGGTAACTAGAAAATATTACGAACTTGTGAGCTTTGAGCACCACAAATTCTAATTTTGAAATTTCCATATGTTTGACGATCAGTCTAATAAACACCTAGAAATACAAAGCTCACGAATCATCGTCTTGACCATCTATTCTAATTTGTGAGTGACTACTGTAGTATATTTTGTTTAAACTCTATGATATTTAGTTTAAGTATTTTCTTCACCACCTGCATGAGCAGCAGCGCTACACAAGTGGCTGCCACACTCAATAAATGCGCCTCCAGCCAATCCTCGCCTGCTCGTAAGCAGCCTCGTTCATGTATATTCCTATCCACAGGCTGCTTGCATATAATTTTTGTTCACATTTTTTAGATAAATCACATTCCATCCCAATAATGTGCCAATTACTTACATATCCTTCTTTACGCACATCATAGCCACACTGCTTATTCTTGATTAGCTCCAAGGGACGCCGACGGCAGCAGGAGAAGGGCACACCGCAAGCCTCACGACTGCCTATGGCTATAGAGGAGCAATTAAAATAGTTGTTACTATCCCAGTCTTTGGGTCCATCAATGCCGCAGCATTGCAGCCAATCTTCCTGAATCCAATCAATCAGGTTCTGTTGATCCGCATCTTCTCTATAGTGGCGAATAAAGGCTTTCAGTCCTTCAGTGGCCTGGTCTTTGATCTGGTAAACAAGCCAATTTGGTAAAGCTTTCCAGTCAACACTTTCACCGACTTACCCAGCCCTTGTCCTTGAGTACAAAAGCCAGAGCGCAAAACCCAATCTCGGCCAGCAGCAAAATACTCAAAAATATAGCATACTGAAAATACATTTGTTTATCTTTGTCTTCCTTGAATTTCCATTTTCCCTTTACTCACCGCGGCCAAGAGAAAAGTGTTTTCGCGCAGGGCGCCCACGGAACCCATAAAACCCAGAAGGAAAGTTATCCCACCTAATATAATCAACACAAATGCTGGATCCAAGGCTATGAAGCTCAACTTGGCTATGTTCCTGAACATATCCTTCTCACTCCAGGCCCAAATCCCAATTGCAAGGACAAGAAGCGCGGCCATCCACAGGAGAACATTTGAGAGGAAAAGTAAATATTTTAAGCAACAGCTGATCTCACTTGTTTCGCGACGATATTTGCGAACAGCGGGCATGGCTCTAAGATATCCCAAAATAAACAATACATCAAAACATATAAACTAAAACTCTACGAGTATAACTTTTTCTACCAATTGGACCAAACAGTGTGACCAGACAAGGCAAGCACAAAAATACCCCAAAGTAGTATTTTATATACTTGCAGTCGATTGCTGTTTGGATTGCAATTTGGAATCTTTAAATTTGCGCCCATAAAAAAATGAATAAATTGGGCGGAACAGCTGAAAATAAATCAAAATTTAATCATAGCGTTTATATATACTCGGCCATTGAACATCTCTAAAAGAGAAGTGCAAGCCTGTTTTAATTTTCGTGCGCACCTCAGAGCTGAAGAATTCTCTTCACTCTGCTGTTTTTACTTCCACTTGGAGAGCAGAAAAAAGACCATGAAGTAGTATTAAAATACTGAGTCGATAGCTGTTGCAACTATCGATATCATCGAATTAAAGATGAGCGCTATCGTCACCAAGCGTACAATAAAAACTCCAACAATCTTGTTTGCACAAGCATCGCAAACTTACAATTATTATAATTGATTGACCATCTCTAGAAAATGCCACGATGCTTAATCTTTGAGACTCGACTTTGAGACCCTCGACTTCGATTGATCTATCGATAAGTGCCTGAACCATCGATAATGGGGAGGAGAGAAAAGAAAATTCACAAAATCCAACAATCGGACACACATGTAGCGCAAGCCTAACAAAAATAAATACACATAATTTTTCAATAAATTTTCAAACAAGTGCTCCGTTTGTTAAATTGATGAGACTTTTTCGACAAGTGCAACCAGTGGCAGAGAATGCCAGTTAATAGTAGTTTTTACCCATGACGACAGTGAGTTTTCTTCAGCCTGTACAAGTGTGTGAGATTGTGTGCGTGAGTGTATGAGATTTGCTGATGGCTGAAAAACGTTTAATTAGCAACAAAAAACTATGCCACTAAATGGAAAATAAATCTGGACTAATTACACATTGATTGAAATGAAGAACTTCGCTAGAAACTGAGCAAAAAGTGAGAGAATAGCCGAAACAACCCCCCGCACTTAAATCAAAGAATGAAAGAAAAAAATGTTTGTATGTGTTGGCAGAGCGCAGCAGAGGGAACGAACAAAATTGTAATAAAAGTGCAAAGAAAAAACCAGTTAATAATTAAATAAAATACACTTAAGAGCAGGATAATGGCGATAAAAGAAGGAAAAAATGTGTATAAAGAGTATTCGTGAAACATTGTGGAGGAGGGGAAAAACTGTAAAGTGCGTTGCGTCGCTGCTTTGGTCGCCATCATACATTGCAGTCGACGCGGGCAGAGACGGCGACAGCAGCAGCACTCGAACTCCTTTTTGGAAAATGAAAATATTGTGATCCACACACGACGCACACGACGGCGGAAAATTAAACAGAACATTTCGTATAAATTGTGAATTTAAAGTTAAAGTTAATTTGAGCAGACACAGTTAGTATTTAGCAGCAAGTGCCATATTGCACATTTTGTGTTAAGCTGCAATGAATTTTTGTGACTGAGTGTACATATGGGCCTATGGGCCGTGTAAGCTAAAGTGCGTGTATATGTGTGAGTGTGGAAATTATATAAAAGAAGCTTTCGGCTTAGGCTTTAGTTTTTTACCACTGCGATCAATAAACAAAATTTGATACAAGTTGGTTGCAATGGTACCAATTCTTGATGAAATTTCGTACTCGCGCCTCAGGTTAATAACTTTTATTAAACAGCCAAAAACAACAAAAACGCAGCATGCGGCGTCGCTGCTGACGTCGCCGTCTGTCTTCCCATGTACTTTGTGCTCTCACTTGATACACAAAAAAAATCAAACGGTACTCAGCTCATCGCTCATAGGAGAGCGATCAGGCTGTTTGAGAGGGGAAAAACTATGTGTGCTGCTACTGCATACTCCCCCACCCACTTTTACTCCCTTTTATTCGCATATTTGGGTGGTGGTAGTGACGGGCGCCCCACATTGCTAGATGTGTGAGTGTGTGCGTGCGTTACAACAACCACCAAAGCAAAGCTCTTCGGAACGGCGGCTTCCTTTTGTCTAGCGGAAAGAAAAAAAACATAAAATTAAAACCTAAACCGGAAGTTCAAGTAATTGAAGCCGGCCATCCATTTTTCAATATGGCTGCCTATCCGTAACTTTTTTTTGTGATATCTATTTAATCTCTGTATAACATATTGAATATATGTTTTTGTAAATTTTATTGGTCGCTAAGTGATACATACACAAGCTATGCGAGTGTGTGCGTTAGGGTGCTCCACTTTTTTATGCAGCAAATTCTATTCATTCTATTCAACCCCCAGTTAACTCTTTTTTTTTTTGATCATGTTTTAGAATTTGGTCTTACTAAAGTGATGTAATATCAAGTGTCTTTTTGAAGTCAGATACTTGCAAACATAATGCATGCAGCTACAGACATACATATGCATGTACATACATGCGTCTTCTAGTGTGTGTGCGAGAGTTTTGTGGACAACCCCAACTTGTACACTTTCCATCTATAAATTGAAAATGTTTGTTTACCTGCTTTTTTGCCTAGGCTAGGCCGAGGGTTGAGTGTGTGTATTTGTATGTATCTGTCTGGCGATGACTTAGAAACGACAATTACCATTAAGTAAAACGTTTAAGCGTCCGAAAAATGTTAAAAAATATATATAAAGTTAACATGACAGGCGTTAACTACAGATATTCACAAAAATAGCAGCGCTTACAAAAAAGGCAATGATTTTTACATGCATATTTCTTCTTGGAGTTTTACCTTCTTTGCATTTTTTTTTTGTAAAATGGAAAACAGGAATAAGAACAAGTTATAAAGTCGGTCAAGCCCGACTGTAATATGCTCTCTACCAACGAAAGTGTAAGCTCAGGATGAATTTTGATGCTGCTTTTGCAGTTGAAAGCAGCAATGCTGCAGCAAACATTCTTTTGCCCATAGCTTCACTAACGTTCATTCGATCTTTATCAATTCTTTGGCGGATCGATAAATAATAGTAATTACTAAATATGTTCAAAAGGTACGAACCTTCTATCTATAAAATTGTAGGAGTTATGACGTTTTTTCATAATAGCGGGGGCGGGAGAAAGTATGGGAAGCTTATGTCCCATACATGTCGAACCTCTATCTCTTACCATAAGGACATACAGACGGACACGGAAATGTTTAATGTCCCCACTTCCAAAAACAGACCATGTTATTCGGCTTTTGCATCGGTTTTCATTTCACACTTTTAATGGCAAATCGTTTTAACCGAACTCTTCAATCGTATCTTGAAAATCAGAGAAGCCTGATAATGGAAAACCAAACAACTTAAGCCTTGAAAAGTCAAAATAAGTAACATTCTGTAAGGACCGATTCGTCATATTCTTCATATAGCTATTTGTCACATAAACTTACAAATGCCCGAGCAAATTATTGGTTTATCTGACATAAAGAAGCTATTTAGAAGATGAGAAATCGGCCCTAAGTCAAAATAATAAACTTATAACTTGATTTTTTGTAAAACATTTCCTCTCTACGACCAATCAAAATTTTCACAACATTATTTAAAGTTAAGAATTGCTTTCCTGAAAAGAAGAAACTCCACACTTGTTCTGTTTTTCCTTATTGCCAGAGATATATTAAGTCTTACTTAAAAATGGTGGCTCTGACTGTTTTTGGGGTTAAAAGGGGGTAGGAAGAACAAACAAATCACAATAAACCCAAATTGCTTATATATTTTGAAGCTTGAATATATATCCTATTGTTCAATTAACAAACATTGGGATTTTGGGCAACTTTAAATTTCTACCCTTGGTTTAAAAGTTTTCGGATCAGCCCATATGAAAGTACTTAAAAATTTACCCAAAATGAATTTGAAATGGACTGTAACAAAGAGGCGCAATGTTTTGTGGACCGCTGAAGGCAAAATTGTGTTGTTTGGTGGAGCAGGAAAACACAATACTTTTTCAACCACACTTTAAAGATCCACCAAAAACCAAGGCTGCAAACCGGCCCGGAACCGAGCCCCAGAGAACCGGTTCGGTTCGTGTTTTCGCTACTTACGAACCGGACCATGAACCAGGCTCCTTATATTTTTGACTCCTCGAAACGGACCATCTTTTCGAGAAAATAGGCTTGGTTCACCAATTTTAGTAGCTTTTTCAAAGATACGTCAAGGGAAATCTTAGAAAGGATTGCATTTCTAACTAACGTGAAAGTATGACTACTAAATTATTGGCTTTAAACGGACCCTATAGATGAATACATTCACATTAATACACTAGCGGTTAAATATGTCCACATCCAGCATATGAGTCTAAATTTGACTGCTATCATCCAAGAAGTTTACCAATCCTACGACATTACTCTAGGACAGATTTTTTTTACTGTTTGTCAAAGGTACTCAGAGTATATTAAGTTTGTGCAAAAGTATGTAACAGCCCGAAGGAAGCATCTCTGACCATAAAATATATATATATTCTTTATCAGCATCAACAGCCGAGTTGATTTAGCCTTGTCCGTCCTTTACAGAATTTCTTTAAAGCTGCAGAAAGCTGCCAAGCAATTGTTCTTAAATCTATAGCCAAACATTGTTTATTACTATCTGAGTGCCTCGACAAACATTTTTATACTCTTGAAGAGGGTATATTAAAATTGTTCGGGTGTTTGTAACGCATAGAAGGAAACTTTTCCGACCACATAAAGTATATATATTCTTGATCAGCATGACGACAGTTTAAAAGCTATCTTCACGAAACTTTCCACGAAGTCTTGGTTTCCGGATCGGAAACCTATAGCATTTAGCTGCCATAGAAACGATCGGTCGAAAAACTAGTTTTAGTGAGAAAAACTTTTTTGTTTTGAATGGAATCGGCATCAGACTTCGTATTTAAGCCTAGTACGGAGAACGCCAAACTGTTTGTGTGCACGAAAAAGCCATTTATTACGAAAGTGGATCGTAAAACAAAATAGTGTGCTAAGATAACAAAAAAATGCCAAAAACGCCAAAAAGGCGACGCATCCTATCGATTTACCTACATCGACATTGGAGCTTATGGAAGTGAGGGAGACATGAATGTCTTCTCCCACTCTAAGTTTGGCAAGGCCATTCTGTCTGGCAGTCTGGAGTTTCCAGAAGACAATTTGCTCAACGGAAAGAATACCCCAATCTTCATTGTTGAAAATGATGCATTTCCGCTGCACAAGCGCATCATGAAGCCGTATGGGGCTCGAAACCTGACCCATGAAGAGCGTGTCTTTAAATACCGCCTCAGTAGAGCTCGCCGATGTATTGAGAATACATTCGGTATTCTTAGTGCCAGGTGGATGGCTGTACAAAGCAATATGCTTTGTCAGCCGGAAAGAGCCCAAAAAATTGTAACAGCATGTTGATTGATGCGAACAAATCCAAGGGAGTATGCGAAGTCTAGAGATTTGGAAACACCCCAAAGCAACGCATGTACCCCTCTTCAAGGTTTCCGTGGTCGTTTGCACGACTACCCGAAATATGTTCGGAATTCGGTTAAGGAGTATGTAAACTCTCCAGGTGGATCTGTACCGTGGCAATACGAATCTGCTGGCGTGCCAAATCCATCTAATCCGATGTAACAAATTTTCATTCTCATTTATGTAATTTCCTAATTCAAAAAATATAAGCCATTATTATTAAATTTACAAAATTATTTCAAGACATTTTCATCCTCGTTAGCCGGGGCAAGCAACAACTCAGTTACAGCTCTTTCTGCATTGCGGGCTGCTGCTGGAGTCATCCTATTGAGCAAAATGTCCCAAAACTGTAGGGCGGGCAGGTTTGCCAAGGGCGGCTGAGTGGGAGCAGCGATACACTACAACTGCAAGTTTCTGGGACTCCCTTGGCTCCTCCGATCTGCGGGCTTTCGCTCCTTTTCCTGCCTAAAATAATCAATTAGAAACGGTTGGTTTGGTCATAAAATAAGCGTTACTTATATATGAATATGAAACGCTGTCTCCGCCCTCAAGCAATATATCACTATTTGTGGTGCCCTGGGCTTGTTGCATGACATCCTCAAAATCAAAGCCGTCTTCGGTGTCTATCAGTGTGGTGCTGCAAGACGCTTCATTCGGGTCAAACGAAGAGCTGAAAGTTCTGCAAAAATAAATTATAGTTTTTTCAAAATTATAACATGTAATTCAATATAGCTTACCTTCTCTGCGATGACATGTCTGGCATAAACGACATATGTGCGGCTAACTCCCAGTCAACTAGGTCGCTCACTTGGGACCCCTCCAACATGATGCCCCCCGCACTTCCACTTTTAGCGCGCTTGGCCGAACGCCTTGCGGTACCTATAGCTGTCGCGCAACGAAGCCCAAGCAGCTTTGCATTCACTTGCTGAAGGACAAATATCCATGATCTAATTATTATAAAACATATCTTATCTTGCCTTCTTTTTGAAGCTCCGCACCTATGGCTTCCCATGCACTTTTTATGGTAAGTGCATCAAAGTGCTTCTTATTTGTGAGGTCCCAAATAAGCGGCTTTGCCTCTACGGCCTTTATTAAGGCGATCTTCTCTTCCTCATGGAAGCGCTTCAAGCCATTCTTACGCTCACTCTTTTTATTGGACATTTCCCTGATCTACCGACCGTCAAAATAAATAATTTTATTTAGTTTGGGCGCACAAACAAAACTCGAACAGCTGTTCAATAAAATCCACATGCGCAAAGTAGTTGGCAACGCGAGGACGTCAGTGTGGATTTTACAACCCCCCTGTTAGGTTTGAAAAACAGTTAGTAGGCGTCCTGAAAATTTGTATTAACTTCAAGGGTATATAAACTTCCTTCCGAAGCTAGCTTCCCTCCATTTTCTATTATGAGTTTAGTACCAATATTGGCTGCAGTAGACCCGAGATTTTAAGCATTGCTTACTTTTGACCAAAAAACTTGCAAAGTAGCACATTGCAGACATGCCAAAGCGTTAAAAAGATATGCTAAATAAGAATTTTCAAAATTCGACTTCAAATGACTCAAGGTCTGATTGCGAAAAAGAGAAGTTTATGAAAGCAATAAAAAAAAATAGGGGAAAGTTAACTTCGGCTCGGCCGAAAATTTTTTCTCACTAGAACTAGTTTTTCGACCAATCGTTCCTATGGCAGCTATATGCTATAGTCATCCGATTTCGACCAAACTTTGTAGAATTGTGTAAAAGTATATAAAATAAGTGTATGCCAATGATAAGGACGTTTTCATTAAAAACGAAAAAAGTTTTTCTCTCTCGAACTAGTTTTTCGACCGATCGTTCCTATGGCAGCTATATGCTATAGTCATACGATTTCGACCAAACTTTGTAGAATTGTGTAAAAGTATATAAAATAAGTGTATGCCAATGATAAGGACGTTTTCATTAAAAACAAAAAAGTTTTTCTCACTAGAACTAATTTTTCGACCGATCGTTCCTATGGGAGCTATAAGCGACCATGGGGAGCTATATGCGTCATCCGATTTCGACCAAACTTAGTGAAATCATGGGATAGTAAACTAAGAAAAATGTACTTTGGAGGCATTTCCATTAAAAACAAAAAAGTTTTTCTCTTTAAGACTAGTTTTTCAACCGATCGTTCCTATGGCAGCTATATGCTATAGTCATCCGATCCAGCCGGTTCCGACGAATGTGCAGCGTATTTGTACCAAAAGACTTCGTGCAAAGTTTGGTGAGGATAGCTTTTAAACTGACGATGGAGATAGCATAGAAACAGACGGACAGGGCTAAATCAATTCAGCTCGTCGTATATACTTTATGTGGTCGGAGATGCTTCCTTCTATGCGTTACAAACATCCGGTCAATTTTATAATACCCTCTGCAAGGGTATAACAAGTAAGCGAGCTGCAGTCGGGTGCCCCGACTACAAAATACCCTGTTCCCTTGATTTCGTGTGTTTTCCTTCACATACATACACACAAACGCATGGCATGCGGCCGCGCGCTTTTCTCGAATGCTCTGACAGATTTTTGCGCTTAAAGGGGGGAGGGGAGGAATTTTCTAAATTTGAAACAAACTCGATTTGAATCTGGTATACACCTACCTACATGCAGACGGACATGGCTAAATCGACTCGTCTGTTGATGCTGATCAAGAATATATATACTTTATAGGGTCGCAAATGCTTCCTTCTACCTGTTACATACTTTTGCACAACTTCATGATCCCCCTTTTTTCCATTTTTAATGGGAACAGGGTATAAAAACAAGAAATTTGGTCAAGACCGACTGTAATATTCTCAGTACCAATGAAGTTGTAGCTAAAAGCAGCGCTACTACTGCACTGCAGCTGCGAACACTCTTTTGCTCATAGCTCGACTACCATTCATCCGATCTTCATCATCGGCTCGATAAATAATCCTGATTACTAAATATGTCCAAAAGGAATTAACCTTCTATCTATGAAATTCTGGGAGATATGACGTTTTTCCGAATTACGGGGGCGTGGCAGAAATTGAAAATAAACATGATTTGCCTGCAAGTAAAAAAAATTTGTTCCATACATGTCAAACCTCTATCTCTTTACCATCTTTGAGATCTGTTTGTTCATACGGACAGACAGACAGACGGACATGGCTATATCGACTCGGCTGTTGATGCTGATCAGAAATATATACTTTATAGGGTCAGAGATGCACCCTTCTGGCTGTTATATACTTTTGCATAAGCTTTTTGCAGTCTATGTACCTCTGGTACTGAGTATAAAAATTGGTCTGTAACGGAACGCCCGATTTAAATCCCATTGAAAACTTATGGGGGACGTCAAACGAAGTGTAGCTAAAGCGAAACCGTCTACTAGAGCACAACTTTGGCAGGTTATTCAAGAGGGATGGTCACAGATTCCTGTTAAGGAAGTGATTTCTCTCCATGTCAGGCAGATGTCAAGCCGTAATAGCTAATAACGGATTTACAACCAAGTATAAGTCATACAAGCATGTTCTCATTTCCACTTCCACTGCAACTTTTCGGAAAATGAATTGATTCAGTTTTTCGCAACACAAAAACGAAAGCGTTGTTCTTTTTTTAAAAAAGTTGTGCTTGTTGGCCGGTGAAATAAAAAGTAATTGGCAAATTACTCACTCGTACAGTTGCCCAATGTGCATTAAGGCATCTTTCTTCAATTCTGTGATCAATTTAGAACTTATTTATGTAATTTAAATTGCATTTAATACAACATTTACACTAGGACTGCGTTAATAGCCAACATTTGACTTTTTTGTATGGGGAAAAAAGCAAACTGTTAGCTATTAACGCATAACGCAGTCCTAGTGTAAATAGCCCATGTCTTTAACTGAATTAAAAATAATTTTTTGTAAAATGTCTCGAGAAATTGGCAGTGCCAGCCAAAACGAAACGTAAATCGTAAAAGTCAGCCCCTCTCAATTCCGAATGTTTCATTTTCGACCGTTCCGGTTGATTCTCTTGTGGCGATTTCGTTTGGCCCGTAGTTTGCCAAAAGTAAAACGTAAGCAAATTCATTCAGAATTGAGAACAGCAAATCCAAACCGAAACAGAATTGCTTTCGGCTTACTTTTCAAAACGTAGCGGAATTGAGAACATGCCTGATAATAAACACAGTAACACCTATATGAATCATTAAATAAGTTTTGTTGGAAAGTTTAATTCTTGTTATCACAGCAAAATGGCAAAACTAACGGAACTTATTCGATTTTTTATCACTGTATTAAATTAAAAAAAATATATGCAAAAAAAAAACATTGCCTTTTTGATGAGCAGCTCTTGCGCCTGAATTTTTGTGATCACAGCTTTAGGCACTGAATCGGGTTTTAATTTAAGATTTTTTTATTCCAATATTATGTTCAGTGATTAAGATGCATTACTGGCTCTGTCCCAAAAGGTCACATGCTTTTACTGAAGGAAATTGACTACCGAGATTGTCCGTGGTTAGGCGAAGGTATTTTCAGTTTCAAAAGGTAGTTCAATCCTTAATTTTTTCCTCCATTTTATTTAATGAGACTGAAAAGTGATTTTAAACAAAAATAATACCAATGGAGCCTCTTCATTGAACGTCAAAGCGTTTAAAAATAATCAAGTTTTTAATATAAGTACAAAAAGTTAAATTAGCCATATCGAAGTTTATAATGTCCAATTCTCTCACACATATTGAGCATGACTCTCTAAGAGGTTGGTCTGCAACTCAGCAAAGGCAAACTAATCGAACTAATACATGCGCAAGTCTTTGACTTTGCTACAAAAGAGCAAGCTTAATAGCCCGATTATCTGGTTGCTGGATAAATAAAACGGTCATAAATTGCATTGCTTGAGCATTTATTTGGTACAAAATAATTTTAAATACATTTTTACGATTGTGAACACCGATTTTGTGGCGATTACCCATTTCACAACTCACACATTGCGCAAAATTGTTGACTTTTCGATTGTCCGAAGCTACGACGTGTTCATGTTACTGAAAGTTTATAAAGAAAACGCATTAATATATAAATTTTGTGAACCTTACTAACAAAATACCTAAACAATTTTCTCTCATTTTCTCATAATTTTCCAGAGCTGAACGTACCAGCAACAATTTTCGTTAAAGAAATAATTGAAATCTGATTTTGAAGTCATGTCCGCCAAAACGGAGGCGGACAACACAACTAGCAGCAACAATTCTGCCGGAGCTGGTGGTGGAGCATCCACTTCTAATGGAACAGCAACTCCAGCACGTCGCCTAAGGACACGAAATTCTACAGGAAGCGGCACCGCCAGTGGCAGCGAATCGGCCAAGAAATCGCAATCGAGTGATGATCCACATCATCATCCAATTACAACAGTTAATGCGTCGGCAACTGCTTCCGCCACTGCACCGAATGCGGCTGCTCCTGCTGCTACAGAGCGTGCCATGCCCAGCGTGCCGATGAATCATGCCAGTAGCAGTGTCTCCGCCAGTAGGAAATATCACAACAGTTGCCCACATCCCCCTACGCCCATGCATAAGAAAACCGTGCACACACAGCCGCATAGCACAAATAAATTCGATCAGAATAAAAATGAGGAATTCCATTTTGATACGCCACCCGAATGCCCCGTATTCCGGCCAACTCCCGAGGAGTTCAAGAATCCCTTGGCCTATATCAGCAAAATTCGTTCCATTGCAGAGAAATGTGGCATTGCTAAGATCTTGCCGCCGGAGAAATGGTCACCACCATTTGCTGTGGATGTGGACAAGTTGCGCTTTGTTCCCCGAGTTCAGCGACTAAACGAGTTGGAGGCCAAAACTCGTGTGAAATTGAATTTTCTTGATCAAATTGCTAAGTTTTGGGAGCTGCAGGGTTCGTCGCTTAAAATTCCCATGGTTGAGCGTAAGGCCTTGGATTTATATACATTGCATCGCATTGTCCAGGAGGAGGGTGGCATGGAGCAGACCACTAAAGAGCGTAAATGGGCCAAGGTGGCCAATCGTATGCAATATCCGTCAAGTAAAAGTGTGGGAGCCACTCTCAAGGCTCACTACGAACGCATTTTGCATCCCTTTGAGGTATATACCTCTGGCAAGGTGCTGGGTCCCACGCCCACCCCTGTAAAGCTTGAGGATGGTGGCACAGATTACAAGGTCCATGAGATACCTACACGTCAACAGATTGCTCCACCTAACGAGCAGAGCACACGACGCTCAAAAAGATTTGGCAACTCGACTGCCAGTTGTGGCTTGGCTGTTTCTGGCAAGGGAGCTACATCACCCGGAGCTGCTGGAGGAGTTGGAGCAGTCGCTATTAAAACCGAAACTAAGGAGGATTTTAAACGGGATTTGTTGAGTAGTTTCAATGCTGTCCAATGCAAGGATTCTAAAGATGCAGCCACCCCAAACACACGTGGAGCGACCCAAAAGAAGGCGAATGAAACGCCTGCTGCAACTGCCGCGGCTATAGCCACGGCTCCTCTTATTGATCCTCTCATGAAATACATTTGCCACATCTGCAATCGTGGCGATGTCGAAGAATCCATGCTGCTCTGCGATGGCTGCGACGATAGCTACCATACTTTTTGTCTTTTGCCGCCACTGACCAGCATACCCAAGGGTGAGTAAAGGTCTCGATAAACCACATTGATGGCAGTCAGGTTAAACCAAATGTCAATAAAGCTTAGATCTACTGCCTTGTGTCCTTAAGAACTTTATTGACGCACCAAATTACTCAACTATTGTTGTTAGTCAAGTTTTCTTTCGTACACAGTGCTCCTTAATATCATTTGGGTTTGACTAAAATGACGTCAAAAACTGTGAATGCAATTTGATTAGAACTTGATTATAGGTCATTAAACTGTTTTCAGTGAAATCGTAGCTGCTCGGGGTTTCGAGATATCATCGAATCATCGCATTGACCCCATCTAACGTTTCTGAGCTGAGCTGAAAAATTTACTTTAAAAAATCGTGACCATAAAAAGTTTGTTGAATTAGATTTTCGAGCTCAGCATTCAAACTACATTAAAAAAATAGTTGCAGAAAAAATTAATTTTTTGTTAATTTTTGTGTGATTAAATTCGACGATATCTCAAAAAGCCGTGCAGCTACGATTTCACTGAAAACAGTTTTATGGCCTATAATCAAGTACCCCTAAAGGTTCCCCTAAAAAACAACACATCAACAAAACATAAAATCAAAGACACAACACAAGAAGCACATACTTCTTTTTATCTCGTGAAATTTACATGTTACATATGTACCTTTCCATTTCCCAACATTAATTGTTCTGGTGCGGTGGCAACAGATGAATGAAATTTTTGTTGAAAAAAGTTCCCATTCCGGGACGGGAAAAATTTTTCAACTTTAACTTACTCTCTTCTTTAGTTCCGATCCAGTGTGTAATGTTGCCATTTTAGCTATTAGGGGGTAAGGTTTTAAAAAAAAATTTGTATTTTTTTAAATTTTTTTCGGAAATTACAACATTTGGAGAGTGTTATGTTAAAATTTCATAGGAGCAAATTTTACGAAGATACAGCGTTTCAAGCGACCGGCCTCAGGTATGAAACTCCATTTACACTGCCTGAACGCTCAGCTGAGTTTTCGCCTGAGTGGCTGTCAGCTCGTGTAAGCACCTGAGTAGGCACCTTATTTATTCAGCTGAGTTATCAGGCAAAATAGAACCGGTTCTAATTGACGGAGGAGATAGCATAGAAATAGACGGACAGGGCTAAATCAATTCAGCTCGTCATGCTGATCAAGAATATGTATACTTTATGTGGTCGGAGATGCTTCCTTCTATGCGTTACAAACATCCGGACAATTTTATAATACCCTCTGCAAGGGTTTAAAAAGATTATGGCCAATCGAGTGGAAAATCATGCCAGGATCTATCCATTACAGGAATTTACAGTTAGTAGATCTCCATGGTACTAAAACCGCTAAATGTTTAAGAAACTGCTTTTAACGACAACATAGATAACCTAGCCATGTTTATGGCAATACTAAACCGCGATACATACCACGGAAGATCAATGAAGAAGAACATAGACAGCATTAAGAATGTTTGTAGCCAGTTTACAGAGACTGAAGAATCATTAAATCGCAAAAAAAATACCAATGAGGATACAAAATAGTAATAATGCAAGACGAACTTTACTCCCAATCAAGTGGAATAATGCATAAGCGCAATGCATAGTCATTGGGTCTCCATGTTAATAAGACCGCTAAATACTTAAGAAACTGCTTTTCAAGGCTCCAAATGGTTACACATAACTACACTGCCATGGTTATGACAATACTGAACCGCGATAATAAAAAAACATGAATAGGTAAAGAATATAGTCAAGATCATAATGAAAGTTTGAAACCGATTTCCGTGACTGACAAATCAGTAAATCGCGAAAATCAACCAAGTGGATACAGAGCCTAGCAAGTTGCTGAAGTAGCTTTGGTTGTACCGGCCACACAGTTGTCTGTCGAAAGAGCATTTAGTACAGACATGCCCAAAAGTAGCATGCGGCAGAGCACTCTCCAATACTCACAAAGGAAAGCACCAATACGTCGTTGTTGGGCAATTTGCGTGCACGCGCAAACGCCAATCAAATAGGAGAAAAATCCGGTTTTTTTCTACGCGACGAAATGGTGTTTATGCTCGCACTCTCGGATCCATTTCATGAAATGATTTTTCAAAATAAGCATAGCATAAACGTAGTATATTATTGAATAGCCCTAAAGGATTAATAATGGCACGCATTTGATTTGATTTACAAGCAAAAATGGGGGAACTGTTGTCAGTTGCTTTTCAGTTTTACTGGGATTGGTAATCATTTACTGACTGCCTTCATGGGGAGATGCTTCCTTCTGCATGTTACATAGGAGTACACTTGAACGACTTTACCGGGTGGCTCAGCGGCTAGTGTTCGCGACCGATGTGCAATAGGTCTTGGGTTCGATCCCGCCTCGGAACATCTAATGAAAAGTTCTTTCTTTGAATAAACTTTACACCCGGTCACCCCTCTCTGTCGATGGCGCCAGCTTTGTAGTAATTAACCATGCAAAAGCTTCTCAAACTGCCGTTCGTATTCGGCGTTAAACTGTAGGTCCCTTTCTTTTGTGCGAAAATTAGAAGCGCACCAGCCAAGCGATTGAGAGAGGCTCGGCCTTGGCCTTTTGGGGCTGTGTCAAGCTATTTTACATACATTTTACTCTTCGAGTAACGGGTATAAAGAGATCTATAAAGTAAAAGCGGTATAGTTTAAGGTGTTTAATATGGTCAGATCGTCTTTTATTATTAACAGATCTAGCTTAACGCTGACTATGGGAGGCAGCATCACACTTTCCGGATATTTGAATTTCATAGCACAGTGTAGGAATCAACTATGTCTTCGCGATCAAAAGTTCTGCACTTTAAAATGTAAATTTAAAAATTTTCAGGAATGACTAGGCCACAACAACTTCTTTTTTGATTATTCTCTTTCGCTATTACTTACGTATTCCTTTCAATTTCTCCCTCTAGGTGAATGGCTTTGCCCGCGTTGCGTTGTCGAGGAGGTGAGCAAGCCTCAGGAAGCCTTTGGTTTTGAGCAGGCCGAAAGGGAGTATACACTACAGCAATTTGGACAAATGGCCGATCAATTCAAACAGGAATATTTCCGCAAGCCAGTCCATCTGGTGCCCACTGAAATGGTGGAACGTGAATTTTGGCGCATTGTCTCGTCAATCGATGAGGATGTCACCGTAGAATATGGAGCTGATTTGCATACCATGGATCATGGTTCTGGCTTTCCCACCAAAAGTTCGCTTTATCTTTTGCCTGGCGATCAGGAGTATGCCGAATCTAGTTGGAATTTGAATAATCTTCCCCTGCTAGAGGACTCGATTTTGGGACACATCAATGCCGATATAAGTGGCATGAATGCCCCTTGGATGTACGTGGGTATGTGCTTTGCCGCCTTCTGCTGGCACAACGAAGATCATTGGAGTTATTCCATCAATTATTTGCACTGGGGTGAGCCGAAAACTTGGTATGGAGTTCCAGGCTCATGTGCTGAACAATTCGAGGAAACCATGAAGCAGGCAGCTCCGGAATTGTTCTCGTCGCAGCCAGATTTGTTGCATCAGCTGGTTACCATAATGAATCCAAATATATTGATGAACAATCGTGTGCCCGTATACCGCACCGATCAGCATGCTGGGGAGTTTGTTATTACCTTTCCGCGAGCCTATCACGCAGGCTTTAATCAAGGCTATAATTTTGCAGAAGCCGTTAATTTCGCCCCCGCCGATTGGTTAAAAATGGGCCGAGAATGTGTCAATCATTATTCCATGTTGCGACGTTTCTGTGTCTTTTCGCATGATGAGCTGGTCTGTAAGATGGCCCTGGAGCCGGCTAAACTTACATTTGGCATTGCCACTGCTTGTTATATTGACATGGCAGAAATGGTGGATACGGAAAAGAAATTGAGAAAGTCTCTACTGGAATGGGGTGTTACGCGCGCAGAGCGACGCGCCTTCGAGCTGGTCAACGACGATGAACGCCATTGTCAGGAATGTAATACCACTTGCTTCCTTTCAGCCGTGGCTTGTGAATGTAATGACAAGTTAATTGTATGTCTACGGCATTATACCGTTCTGTGCGGTTGTGCCCCAGAGAAGCATACGCTCATTTATCGCTATACATTGGACGAGATGCCACTAATGTTGCAGAAATTGAAAGTGAAGGCTCATAGCTTTGAGCGTTGGCTCTCACGCTGTCGGGATATAGTCGATGCACACACTCCAACATCGGTGACACTGTCCGAGCTGCAGGAGCTGTGCAAGGAGGCAGAGACCAAAAAGTTTCCCTCATCGCTGCTCATTGACCGTCTGAATGCGGCTGCCATTGAGGCGGAAAAATGTGTCACAGTCATCCAGCAGTTGGGCATCAATAAGGTAAGAAGATTCACACCGTCTACAATAACCCTGAATCGAGGGATTTGAACAGATCGAAAAGTCTGGAGGGTTTTAGCTTGAATGGGTCGTTTATTATCATAGTTTTATATAAAAAGCTATAAAATAAATTCCATTTACTGCGTCTCCTGATTCTCTTGCTCCTTTTCATCACTCTTTTATTAACTTTTAACGACAGGAAAATAAAAGACCTTCATCGTTTCTTTCATTCTGTCTTACCACTTCCTTCTCTTCTCCATTCGTCCTGTGCAAATGTATTAATCTAATCTCTTTATTTTCCCTAGGTTCGCACCCGATCGGATCATAACCAGGAAGCGGCTCAATACAAACTCACTATGGAGGAGCTGGAACTATTTGTTCAGGAAATCGATAATCTATGCTGCATTATCGATGAGGGGGCCTCAGTGCGTGAACTTCTGGTGCTGGGCAAACAGTTTGTTGAACGGGCCGAAGGACAATTGCAATTGACACTGGAAGCCCTAGAAGAGAACGAGCTGGAAACCCTGATCAGTGAGGGCAGCTCACTTCGCATAGAGCTACAGCAATTGGATATGTTGCAAAAGCGTCTCAAGCAATGCAAATGGTACAAACGCTCACAGGGATTGCGTGAGACTAGCTCCAAGTTGACGTATCAGGATGTCAAAAATCTACTACACATGGCCGCTGCTGATTTGGATCCCACAGATCCGTATGTGGACAAAGAGATGCGTAAGCTTCAACAGATTGGGGCAGCCATTGAGGCATGGGAGTCACAGGCGCTGAAGTACTTCCGCCGACTCACGCAACAACATGAGCTGGCAGAGATTGAACAGTTTTTGAAATCAGCCAGCGAGATCAATGGACAGGTGCCATCGCATGGCCTGCTCAAGGATGCTTTGCGCAAAGCTCGCGAATGGTTGCGATCGGTGGAGCAATTACAGCAAAATAATCATGTGACCTATTGTCATACCCTAGAGGCCATGATTGAGCGGGGACTAAGTATACCCATACAACTGGAAGAGCTAAGTCGCATGCAGGGACATCTAAACAGTGCCCATCAGTGGAAGGATAATACGGCCAACGCTTTCTTGAAGAAGGGCACCTTTTATACTCTACTGGAAGTCCTGATGCCTCGCGCGGATGCCATCAATATTGATTCGGATCTCAAGCCACGTTTCCAAGATGATTTCCTTAAGGAAAAGAATCCGGCCGAGATTGTGGCCAGCTTCAAGAATGCCGAAGAACAGGAACTTTTGGATATGCGCGATTTGCGGAGACAGAATATGACTAAGAATCCCTTAAGAGATATGTTTTGTCTGTGCAAGTCCGAGTTTCGCGGATTGATGTACAATTGTCAGCTATGTCGTGATTGGTTCCACGAGGATTGTGTGCCTCCTGCCACATTAGGCAACACAAATGGTTTAATGAATGGAGGAGGAGGAGGTGGTGGTTCAGTCAATCGACCCAAATGGCTTTGCCCCAGCTGTGTGCGTTCGAAGCGCCCACGCTTAGAGACCATACTTCCCCTACTGGTACAACTCCAACAGCTTCCCATACGCCTGCCCGAGGATGAGGCTTTGCGTTGCCTGGCCGAGAGAGCGATGAATTGGCAGGATCGTGCCCGAAAAGCCCTGAGCAGTCCCGATGTTAGTGCTGCCCAGGAGGCCATCTTAGCCACGCAGCAGCAGAAGCGACGCTCTGAGGGTGGAGGTGTAGGCAACATCAGCAGTCCACGCAAGCCGCGTGGTCGTGGCAGCATGGCGAAAGAAGCCAGCCAGGAGGGTTCCACCGAATCCGATGCCGATGACGATGATGACGACGACGAATGTCGCCTACGCATTGTCGAAGATGGTTTCAGTAATGATGAGGATGAATCCGCCCGCCCCCCCACAACTACAAACGAATCCCACACCGCATCCGATCTCCTTAAACTGCTATCCGATAGCGAAATAGAAAATCTGCTCGAGCTCATGATGGAGGGAGATCTGCTCGAAGTGTCGCTCGATGAGACGCAGGAATTGTGGCGTATTTTGGAGACCATGCCTCCGACTCTTCTCCAGGCAGATGCCATAACACGAGTGGCTCAGCATATGCAACGGCAGAGGCAACAGCAACCACAGCCTTTGCCCAACACCGCCGCCGCCACCTCCAGCATACACTCTGGCCCGGAGGACTCAAACGATAGTCTGTTGGTACAGAATAGTCCCAACAGCCAGAGTGGGGGAGCTGCAGCTACTGGAGGAACTGGGCGCAATAAAAAGCGACGCTCGAATGATGCAAGTGGTGGTAATGCGGCCGTGCCACGCAAGAAACAGAATACCCCCAAACAAACACCAGGGAAAAAAGGGGGAGCGGCTGCTGCTGCGGCAGGTGCAAGCAGAAAAAGTGAGGCCAAAACAACACCGGGTGGAGACGCTGATGCGGAGAATAAACAGGCAAATGGTGGAAACACAATGGGAACGGGTACAACACCAACGCCAGGCTCGGCCCACAAGAAACGCAAACGCACCTCCACAACCAATAACAACAATAATAATAACAACAACAACTCATCCAGCAATAGCAATGCAGCAACAGCAGGTGGAGGTACCGCCCCACCAACCGGCGGAGGCGGTGGCCAGAAGAAGCATGCCCAGCGCTCTCAGCAAGCAGCCCAAGAGGATGACGAAGAGGAATGTCGGGCTGAGAATTGTAGTCGGCCAACAGGGCGCGAGGTGGATTGGGTACAATGCGATGGTGGTTGTAATGAATGGTTCCATATGTATTGTGTGGGTCTGAATCGTAGCCAAATCAAGGCCGATGATGATTATTTCTGTATTCGTTGCACTAAGACCGCAAACGGGGCTACCAATGCAACGTCTTCGACCTCCACGGCGACGACAACACCCGGCAAAGGTCAAAGGACAGCCCAGTCGGCGAGGTAGACTGGATTGGTCCTTGGAAAAGCCGTTTTATGTTTTAAGCCTGAGTTTCTACACACACACACACACATGCAGGCCGACTAACGGCTTCGAACATAGAGATGATTTAAGCAGGCAGCCAGAAGTTTAAGTACAGTCACTTTAAAAGTTTTTGTAGTACATTATTATATATATACTTAGATATATATATATATTTACTTATAATACTTATTACAGAAAAGTAAACAAAAACAGACACTCACACACCCATTTAAAAAGAAACGAGAAATTGATATCAATTAAGTAATTGAGAAAACTGTAAAATGCAAAAGTTTAATTTGTTTTTTTGTATTAAGGCAGTGTACCCTCCCCCAGATACCCTTCTCCCAAATCACAAACACAAATCAACATTTTACGTTCGTTAAACGTTCATTATTTTTAGTTTTTTTGTTAATTTAAATTTTCAACCTTTTGTTTTGCGCCTTCTTCTATATCTACTTGAGTACGATCTATTTTACCTTTGTACATTTTCTTTTTTGTTGACTTCGCAAGCAAAAAGCATAAAACTCTATTATTAATATATAATTATCTTCCATTGATGAACGCGTGGCGCCTCCTTTGTATGTTTATTTCTGTTTAAATGCCAACGAGTTGGAAAAACAAAATTCAAAACAAAAAAAAACTTGTTGATATAAAAAAGATCATCTAAAGCTAAGTTTATACCTTGAGAGAAAAATGTATAATTTTTATTTTTAAAATCTAGTAAGCAAAAAGCCACTTGAAAAAAATACCGAAAAAATCAACAAAAAAAAAACGAAAACAAAAATACATTATAATGCTTAGAAGTATGCCACAACACTTTGTAAAATCATTTTTTAAATGTGTATAAATACAAAAACCAGAAAGGTAACCTACACCCACTCCCCCTAAGGAACGTAAGAATTAACAATTTTATTTGATAGTAAGCTGAACATGTACGATTTATTTCAATACCTTAACCCCCACGCGACCTCTCCCTCAACAAATATGTAATTCTATTATATAAATAAATTATATATAAATAGTATTTAAAAAAAAACTGTGTTTTTTATACCGGATGTAGCCAAATTGGACTATTTTGAATCTTCAGTGGAATAACTTTAGATGCCACTCTGCATCATCGATTTTAGTGGTTAATAAGTGATCTACGGAGCTCCTTTCAGGTCAGCCAAAAAAAAAAGAATTTGAATGCTCAAAGTAGCTCAGTCTGCAGGCATTTGAACTAACATCAATCGCTTTTGCTATTGCTACGAAAATCAGGTGCCGATTGGCCGAAATATGGATCCATAAGAACGCAGCAGGGACAAGGAGCAGTCAAAGCAGTGGACTTCTTCAGAAGCATTAAAGGAGACATTTTTATACTCTGTACCAAAGGTACATAGAGTATAATAAGTTTGTGCTAGCCATGTCCGTCTGTCTGTCCGTATGAACGCACAGATCTCAGAGATGGTAAGAGATAGAGGTTTGACATATATGGGTCATATGCTACTTATACTTGCAGGCAGATCAAGTTTATTTTCAATTTTTGCCACGCCCCCTCCCGCCCCCGCAAATTGGTAAAAACGTCATATCTCCCACAGTTTTATAGATAGAAGGTTCGTTCCTTCTGGACATATTTAGTAATCAGGATTATTTATCGATCCGTGATAGGCAGCACTTCACAGATACAGAGTATGTTATAGTCGGGCTTGACCGACTTTCTTTCTTGTTTTTAGGATGCATGTGTCGTTGACATTGGGCGCATTCAGCAGATAAATTCGATTTACAATAACAGATTTATGATTGCCGATCTTACCTGCTGAATACAGTGATTGCCAATTGCGATTGATCAATTTGAAAATCATGGTTGCTGAGTTGGAATAATACAAAATGAATGATTGGTGAGACCGTAACTCGGTTGTACGGCCAACTGTTCACCCCAAAACTGAAAATGAACTGACAAACTTATAGCCTATTCACACTGAGCACATCTAACATCGTTCATCCAAAATCATGAGTCATAGAAAATTGCCCTGTAACAATTTTCCAAGTTTATAGCACATTTTTATAAGACACTGATCCACTTAACAATTTGACAAAACAAAAGTTTTAAAAAGTTGGCATAGCAAATAGTTATTAAGTATTTTAACTCAGGATGTGGGATGTTGGATGAAAGATGTGCTCATAACATAGCCTATAACAGAGTTTTAAGCCCTCAAAGAAAGTATATAGTGAGAATGTAATATCCTAAGGCCAGAAAAAAAAACTCAAACGTAGCAATTATTGTTATTCAGCCGAGAATAATCAGCAATCGCAAATCGGATTTTCGAGCTGACTGCGCACATTGATTACCTTAAAAAGGAGAACAATTAGGTGCGAATTATTTGTTCCTAATTATTGAACAGAATCGAACATTTAGGTAGGTCGTAGGCCAAAACTTACAAAATAACTGAAATTCCTTGTATGGATTACAAATACGAAATACCAAAAAAAAAACAAAATGTCAGGTTTAAAAACCCACAAGTGAGTGCATTCATAACTGGAAAGCAATGTAATAGTCCTCTTCTTAGAGTCTAATTTTGTAGAAACTATTTGTATCTTGTGAAATTTTCGATTCTGTTAATCTGGACTGTTAAATTAGATTCTGCGATTTAACAGCATTGGACTTATTTCTTTGAGCATCATTTTGTTTGGATGTTGACGTTCAATACGCAGTACATTCAAGTGAGCCAGCGGCATAAAGCCGATAAGAAATTTTAAAATAATGTTGACTGCGATTTTAATATGTTAAATAAGAAGATTTTATGAAAGATAGAAGAACTCGGAACTGATTACTCCGCACAGTGAGAGATTTTGCCAATCTAGGGGGACTTAAATAATAAAAGTGTCTTAAATTCAATGATCTTTTTGTACATGATAGCAAAATGTCTTCTTGTCCTTTATTAAATTTAACTTGTGAATGTCTGGTTTCCCAAGTGATTATTTTTCTTAGTCTTGAATATTTTAACTATAAAATTTTTAATACCGGGGCCTAATACCTTTACTGGAACATTTTTTATAGTTTTTGTAATCAACGACTAAAAAATAAAACGCAACAAAAAATGTGGCTTTAATGAACATTTCGATATAAAAAGTCTTCAGGCATGGGAAATTCTATGGGTGGGATATTTGTACCCGTTACTCGTAGAGTTAGTAACAGGCAAAAGGAAGCATCTCTGTCCCCATAAAGTGTTCAGTATGTCAAGAAAGTGTTTTTACACAGTTAAAAAACTGACATTTTTTCACTTATTTTTCAAAAAAAAAGTGCTTTCTCCAAATGGAAAAATTTTGTTTTTAATTTATTTTGATTCTTTATGGTTCTTAGAACTAGATAGCAAAAGAAAGTTACCAATCCATCCAGATTTAACATTAATAACAAGAAAGAAAGTCGGTCATGCCCGACTATATCATACTCTGTACCTGTGAAGTGCTGCCCATCACCGTTGCGCCCTGTGCTGCCCATAATTAATTGTTTTCCTTATAACTCGACAACCGTTTATCCGATCTTTACCATTCAGATCGATAAAGAATCCCATTAACTAAATATGTCCAGAAGGAACGAGCCTTCTATCTATAAAACTGTGGGAGATATGACGTTTTTTTCAATTTGAGCGCCCCCTCAAATTGGAGGGGGGTGGCAAAAATTGAAAATAAACTTGATCTGCCTGCAAGTATAAGAAACATATGTTCCATACAACTCAAACCTCTATCTCCTACCATTTCTGAGATCTGTGCGTTCATACGGACAGACAGACAAACGGACATGGCTATATCGACTCGGCTGTTGATGCTGATCAAGAATATATATACTTTATGGGGTCGGAGATGCTTCCTTCTGGCCGTTACATACTTTTGCACAAACTTATTATACTCTATGTACCGTTGGTACAGAGTATAATTACGCTTTACCATACAACTACACTATTTTTGAAAGCTAAAAGCACCTTATATTTGAGGCCGATTAATCAAATTTTGATGATTCGTTGGGTACTATAGGTGTGGTATATTATACAGATATTATACAGAAAAAATATTTTGAAAATAATCTGATTTCTAGGAGATTCGGAGGAACCAAAAAGGTGTAAAATTAGCCATTTCTACATTTTAATTTAAATTTTTACGGCTGATCCGTTAAAGATATGGAATTTCTAAAAGCAGATTCGGATTCAGCGTTCCTGTTCTGAGAATATATGAGTTTAGGAATTTTGTAAAAACACTTTCTTGACACTTTTTAAAAGGATTTTTTTGTTTTTAGTTTTTTAATGTTAAATCTAGATGGATTTGGTTACTTTCTTTTGCAATCTAGTTCTAAGAATCGAAATAAATTAAACAAATAGGGGAGAGCTAACTTCAGCTCGACCGAAGTTTTGTATACCCTTGCAGTTTGTTTTTCTAAATAAGACTACTTTTCGTACCTTACTTTTCTATGAGAGCTATAGTACGTAGATGTCCGATTTCGAACAAACTTAGTGGAATCATGGAAAAGCATAACAAACTGTTAATTAGGAAATTTGGAGGCGATCCTAGTTAAAACACAAAAGGTTTTTTTCACTAGAACTTCTTTTTCGACAGATCATTCATAGTGCAGCATACTATGCTATAGTCATCCGACTTTGATAAAACTTTGTAGAAATGTGTTAAAGTATATAAAATAAGAATATGCCAATAAAAAGGACGTTTACATTAGAAACAAAAAAGTTTTCCTCACTCGAACTAGTTTTTCGACCGATCGTTCCTATGGGAGCTATATGCTATAGTCATCCGATTTCAAACAAACTTTGTGGAATTGTGTAAAAGTATATAAAATAAGTGTATGCCAACAATAAGCACGTTTTCATATAAAAAAAAATTTTTCTCACTCAAACTAGTTTTTCGACCGATCGTTCCTATGGGAGCTATATGCTATAGTCATACGAATTCGACCAAACTTTGTAGAATTGTGTAAAGGTATATTTATTTATTTATTTATTGAAGGTTTAACAATGTTCAGTCAAACAGAATATAAAATTACAAAATGTACAATGAGAATCCAGTAATAACGATCTCCGACCCGGTGGGACTAATTTATTGGCTGAAGCCAGCTATGGTCCAACTCACAGCAAAGGTGGTCAGAGTGTACGTTATCTGGAGATTTTCAGTTAAGAAATGACATTAAGGCGTTTTTTACATTTAAAGTAGAGTAATCGATAGAAAACAGGTGATAGTACTCATTATAAGCAAGACATAGGCAACGGAGGGGGTCTCGATGAGCATAGTTGGTTAGGCGAGGAGAGAGGTAGATTGGAGTATAGTGGCGAGTTAATCTGGGTGGTACTGTCAATTTAAAAAGGCTTAAAAGAGCCATGGAATCAATCTCACCCGCTAAGAGCTTGTGGACGAAAATGACTGCATGACAAATTCTCCGGGATTTGAGTGAAGGAAGGTCTATCAAACGAAGTCTTTGCTCGTATGGAGGTAAATGCCTGTTGGTGTCCCAGTTTAGTTCACGAAGGGCAAAAATCAGAAACTGCTTCTGAACCAATTCAATTTGATCTTGGTATGTCAGATATTGCGGAGACCAAAGACAGGAGCAATATTCCAGATTTGGGCGGACCAGCGAGGTGTAAAGATGTTTGGTAGTGTAGGGATCATTAAATTCTTTAGACCATCTCTTGATAAATCCAAGTACACTTTTAGCCTTGTTGCACATCACTGAAATGTGGCTGTTAAAGCTAAAATTGGGTTCAAAAAGTATACACAAATCATCGACTTTATAAATACGGTTTAACGAATCCCTATGAATGGCGTATTCGTATAGATACGGCTTGGTTCTATGAAAAGTCATAATAATACACTTGCTAATATTAAGGGGGAGGCGATTCAGTAGGCACCAGGCACTCAGAGAATTTAGATCACTTTGAAATAGAAGTGGAGAAGCTGGATCGTTGAATGAGGCACATAGCTTGAGATCGTCAGCGTACATAAGGGCAGTTGAAAACGAAAGCACTTGAGGAATATCATTGATGAACAGGTTAAATAACAAGGGACCAAGATGACTGCCCTGTGGGACACCCGAGGTAACGTGAACAGTTTCGGATACAGCAGACTGAAAACGCACCCTCTGGGACCGATTGGTGAGGTAAGATCTAACCCAGCCGAGAAAGTTGATTGGGAGACCTATTAGGCATAGTTTTTGTAGAAGTAAGTTATGATTAACAGAATCAAAGGCTTTGCTGAAATCAGTATAGATGACATCTGTTTGTTTTCGATTAAGAAATCCCTGATGTACTATTGATGATAATTCAAGTCGATTAGTGGAAACAGAACGCCGACGAATAAAACCGTGCTGGGATGGACATAGAATGGGTTGGCAAAAGTGCTGTAATTGGGAAGTAATTATGTGCTTAAAAAGTTTAGGTATGGCAGAAAGTTTACAGATTCCTCTATAATTTGCTATGTCCGACCTGGACCCCTTTTTATGAATCGGAATAATAAAAGATTCCTTCCACAATAGGGGAAAGTCACCAAGCTCTAGGGATAGGTTAAACAGCTTTAGAAGGGGGGAGCAGAGGGAATCAGCACAATATTTGAGTACACTACTGGGGACATTGTCCGGTACAGGTGAAAATGATGGCTTAAGTGCCTTTAAATATGATAATAGCTCACTATGATCAATTATTGGAGGGTAGATGCAGTTAGAGCGATTGATATGATGAGGATAACTTGGAAAAACATCATATTTTGTATCTGGTGGAGCATAGCATAGTTGGAAAAAAGAGGCAAATAGGCTGGCTATATCACCATCATTGTCAGCATTTGCATTATTAAAATGCAATAAAGGGGGAAATTGTGTGGTGTTACGTTTAGAGCGGACAAAATCATAGAATTTTTTAGGGTCGCTTTGAAAGTCTTGCTTGCATCTAAGAATATAATCATTATAACACTCCGTGTTAAGCTGTTCAAATTCAGAGCGCGCACCAACATATTTAACGAAGTCGGCATGAGATCCCGAGTGCTTATATTTTTTAAAAAGCCTCGCCTTTCTATTTTTCAGGCTTGTCAAGTGACGAGTGAACCATAGAGGATTGCGAGAAGAAGTGGGAGGATTGACTCGAGGAACAGAGTCTTTAAAAATGCCGAAAAGAGCATCGTATATAAAATAAGTGTATGCCAATGATAAGGACGTTTTCATTAAAAACGAGAAAAGTTTTTCTCACTCGAACTAGTTTTTCGACCGATCGTTCCTATGGCAGCTATATGCTATAGTCATCCGATTTCGACCAAACTTAGTGAAATCATGGGGAAGGATAGTAAACTAAGAAATAGGTACTTTTGAGGCGTTAACATTAAAAACAAAAAAGTTTTTTCTCACTAAGACTAGTTTTTCGACCGATCGTTCCTATGACAGCTATATGCTATAGACATCCGATCCGGCCGGTTCCGACAAATGTGCAGCGTATTTGAGGATAGCTTTAAAACTGACGGAGGAGATAGCATAGAAACAGACAGACGAACGGACGGACAAACGGACAAGGCTAAATGAACTCATGCTCGTCATGCTGATCAAGAATATATATACTTTATGTGGTCGGAGATGCTTCCTTCAATAATAAAAAATTTTATCATTTAGAGAAAGCTCCTTTTTTTGCAAAATAAGTGAAAAATGTGAGTCTTTTTACTGTGTAAAAACACTTTCTTGCCATTATGTATATAGTCATGTCCGTATTTTCGTCTGACCGTCTGGCTGTATGTTCGTGCCCGACTTCGATATACCCGTTACTCATGTCAATTCGTTTTTAATATAAAATGTTAATTAACAGAGCATTTACATTAATGTGACCATTTCAACATTATTGAAATGTAAGCACCGATAACTTTAAGTCGGCCTTTAAATCTGATCTTTTTGAAAATTTCAGAGATTGTAGATATTGGACACATACACTACACTTCATATCTTCAAAATTGTTAGAGTTATTCAGCATTTTTAATTGCAGGGGCGTGAGGGGGCGTTGTCAAAATTTGAAATAAACGTTATCTGCGTACAGACAATAGGAGTCTACTCACAACATTTTGTGGCTCTAGCTCTTCTAGTCTCCGCGATATAGGTGCCCGAATTATACTTCCGTATGGGGGAAAATGCTTACAATCCTAATTTCTAGTCGTTAACTTCGGCTGTAATTGAATTAAGTCCACCAAGAATGGCAAAATCTTATACTGTGCTCAGTCCCAGAACTTGGAGAGATTTCATTTTCTTATTAAAAAGTCTAGTTAGATGGTGTGTGTATAAGATTATGGTCCAACTACAAAAACAGGGCTGCGTCGCTCGCAAATAATTGATAACAGATTTTGTTCATAGCTGTATTGATGGTTTCAGACTTGCCAGCCCTGTTTGTGTCTTTGCTAAGTTCGCTAAGTTTGCGTAAGTTAGCGAAGTCGCATTGGTTGGTTTGAGTATTGGCTTAGGTTGGTTTCTCCAAATCTCTTAACAAAATACTAGAGGTTTGAAAGCAACCGAAAGAGATTTCTAGGACACCGAGAATTGGTTTTGGGTTGGAATTTGGTTGGAAGAGATTTCTGGGACACCGCCGCATATGAGTCTTTCCAAAAGCTGTGTTTTCACTTGTCGAGATCTTATTTGAGACGGGTGAACATTACCTCTGTTTACAGTTTACCTACTTCTCTTCCAGCTTTTCAAATATTTTTGTGCTTCTCAGATTGACTATTACACTTGTCTGATATCTTAAATGGGAAACTATTATGAGATATCAGACAAGTGAAAATACAGCTTAAGCAGAGCAGCTTTTGTTTTAAGTGTTGATGGTGCCGCTGAGGCTTCAAAGTTTCCAATTTCCCCGTAATTTATCTTTGAATTATCAATGTAGGCAGAGACCTGGGCGGTCTGGCCGGAACTGACGGCCGGGTCGGTTCGCCCACCCCCTCGCTACGCCGCTGATCTTAATGTATATTCAAGGGGGGTTTTACTCCCAAAACCGCTCCTTGCGTTCGCCAGTGTGCTCAAATAACAGAGCTCTGTTAAATCAATATTTGCGGTATATTGAAGACTGATGTATTTGTGAACTAATAACAAAACAATATTGTATGTTTTTAACACTTTTAAAAAAGGGATGTATGCCTAAATTATGGGAAAGTTTCCTATTGATTGAAGTTAACCCAGCCAACCAGCATGCGAGCATTTTGCGAGACTATCGCAGAATGCTCACAAACGAGCTCGCATGTAAGCAAGGAATGAGAGTTCATTTTTATTGTCGCAGAGCACTCGCAAGCGAGCTCATAAGCGAGCCAACATGTGAGCATTTTGCGTAATTACGAAAAATATCGAGTTTGGGACCAAAACGCATTGTAAAAATATTGAAACGGGATCACAAATAATTTTTTTTTATTTTAAATAAAAAACAAATATTTTAAATTACTCGCAAGTACTATCAAAAAAGTCTCGCAAAAGATACCGCTTAAAGCTACGCTAACCGTATTGCTTGCGACTATCGTAAATGATACTTTCACTGCCACAAACTGAACGACACATGAATCATTTTACTATTATTTCCCGACCCGTATGCGAGAGTTTTGCCTGGTTAACTCACGCAATTCACTCGCTTGGGATATCGTTTGCGAGCGTTTGGTTGGCTGGGAAGGAACATTGATCCAAAGTAATATACAGAATTTTAGGTTAACATATTAAAATAATGTGGGATTTACCAGTTACTCAGGGGAAGCAGTGTTTAATAGCCTTCGCTTGTGTTAATTAACAGAGTTTTAACACTAATGTTGAACTCTGCCATTTATTATCCGAACTTTATGAAAATTTTATACTTGGCTTGATACACAGCCCATAGAGCCAAAGCCGAGCTGCTCTCAATCTCTTGGCTTGTGTGCTTCTAATTTTAGCACAAGAGAATGGGACCTACAGTTTAACGCCCAATCCGAACGGCCAAGTTAGAGAAGCTTTTTCAGAGAAAAAGTTTTTCAAAGAAAAACTTTTCATTAGGTGGCCCGAGGCGGTATCGAACCCACGACCTCTTGTACAGCGGGCGCGCACACTAGCCGCTGAGCCACTTTATGAATATATCTTTCTGAATATTGAGCTCATACACTACAGTGCAAAATATGAGTTCGATATCAAAATTACAGGAGTTATTAAAAATTTGTTTATTGCGGGGGAGAGAGGGGGCGTGGCATAAATTTGAAATAAACTTGATCTGCCTGCAGACAATAGGAGACTACATTTAAAATTTGATTACTCTAGTTTTTTTAGTCTCTGAGATCTAGGTGTTCATACAGACAGACGTACGGACTGACATGGGTATATCGACTCCGCCTTTGATACTAATCATATCATATCGGAGATACTACCTTTAGCTTGTTACATGCATTTGCACGACTTAAGTATACCCTTTTTAAATTCCGAACCTGAGGTACACAGAGTATAGTAAGATTCTGCAAAAGTATGTATTGAAAGAAGGAAACATCTCCGACCCTATAAAGTATATATATTCTTCAACAGCATTAACAGCCGAGTCGATCTTGCCATGTCCGTCTGTCCGTATGAATAAACAGATCTCAGAGATGGTTAGAGATAGAGGTTTGACATGCATGGGCATCAGCTTCTTATAGTCGAGCTATAAGGAAAACAAACTATTATGCTGGGCAGCACCGGCCGCAAGGCGATGGTCAGCACTACTCACAACTTAACACAAACGTTAGGAGGTACAAAGTATATTATAGTCGGGCGTGACCAACTTTCTTACTTGTTACCTAAGAAAAAGTACTCTCCCAAAGTTTAAAAATACTTAGCAGTTGTGCATTGATAAGTCACAAAGATCGATTATTAAAAACTATTTTTAAAATTTCCACTATAACAACATTTTTTTCAGTGCAACGTTTTTAGATAAGATTGGAGGCAGACTGTTTATAAAGTTGATAAAAATGAGGCACTCGCATGGACAAGCTACACCTTCACTGGCACGTGCACCATCGCGATGATTGTCACTGTTAGTCATTGTCTAAAGACATTGTTTATTTATAAGTGCGCCTATTTATTGGAACTAACCGTTAACACCTGGCTAAATAAATATGACGAAGATTCATAACAGAGTTTTAAATAAATAGCAGCGGGGCTACAATTGTTATACTCTGTACCAGTGGTACACAGAGTATATGCGAGAGGTTTGAAACCAACCGAAAGAGATTTCTAGGACACCGAGAATTGGTTTTGGGTTGGAATTTGGTTGGAAGAAATACCGCCGATAGTAACGATCTGTCGAAAAACTAGTTTTAGTGAGCAAAACTTTTTGTTTTCAATGGAAGCGCCTCCAAACTTCGTATTTCTTAGTTTACTATACTTTTCCATGATTCCACCAAATTTGGTCGAAATCGGATATCTATAAATGTAGTGAAGCTGTCTAGAAAAGTTGAGTCTTAGAAAAACTTTTTGGTTTTCAATAGAAATGTCCCCAAAATTTTATATACTCCCAAACAATTCTGCAGACTGGTCAAATTGGATGACTACAGCAAATAGCTGCCATAGGAACGATCGGTCGAAAGACTAGTTTAAATTATTTTATGTTGTCTTTCTCCTTATGAGGACGCACTAATAACAAAATTGTTCTAGAGGGGCGTCCGGAAATGCACCGTTCGGGAGTTACGCGCATTTACAGTTAAGAGATGTGCTTTTCAGTATTCACGCTGCAGACTGTTTCTAGAGCGTTTTCGATCACAGTATATGTGTATAAAAGTTGGATGATCAAATCAAAGATGGTTTATTGTTAATAAAAAAAATAAGTAAAAAAATTGTTTTTAAAATTTTTTTATTTGAAAATGTCCTAATCACTTTCTGAGTCCTGTTCATTAATGATGTCTCTCTTCATCCATTTTTGACTATCTGTACCAAAGGAACATAAAGTATATTAATTTTGTGCAAACGTATGCAGTAGTCAGACTAGAAGATGGTATGAGATAGAGGGTTGACATGTATGGGACCTAAGCCTCTTATACTTACAGAGAGATCAAGTTTATTTTTAGCTTTTGCCACGCCCCTACCGCCCCCACAATTTGGAAAAACCGTCGTATCTCCCGCAGTTTTATAGATAGATGTTTTAACCTTTAAGACATATTTTGAAATCAGTATTACATATCAATCTGTTGAAGGAATAAAGATAGGATGAAAGATGGTCAAGTTATGAGCAAATGAAAACTACCTAGTTTGTCTGATTGCTAAAGAAACTTTTTAAAAAAAATCTTATTTGAAAACGGAAATAGGTATTTAAATTCTGTTTTTTTATTGTATTAAGAACATATTGAATAAAATAAAAAAAAATTTTTTTCCTTTGTACGAGGACGGTTCAAAAAGTTGTCGGCCTTAACTTAGCTTCGGATCATCTGAAATGGAAAAAGTAAACGGCGTTAGATTCAGTACAGATGTAATTCGGGCCCCTATTTCAATCCATATTTTGCTATTTTTTTTTTTTCAAAATGGCTGACATTGAAAAATGAAAAATCGATTTTGGTCAATTTTTTTGTAGTTTAGTGTAGAAAAAAATAGTAAAAAATTTTTTAAAATTATGATTGAAATAGGGGCCATAGGGATAAACTCTGCGTCGATTGCACGTTGTTTCATCAAAATCGGTTCTGAAATACGGGCGCAAATAGTGCCGCCAGCTCGAAAAACGTGGTTTCGAGATAAGCGCGTTTAAAGTTTGCAGTTGCTAGGCAAATCGGGTCAATTTGGGTCATTAAAAGGGCTATATCTTCTAAAGTATTTCGAATTTCAAAGAATCCTTTTAGAACGAATTCTCAAATATCCAAGCTATAAAAATCTGCAAAAAAAAAGTTCTCCCAAGCAGCAATACCCCCTTAAACCGACCTTTAATTACGCATGTCTATTCCAATCCTTAAAAAAAAAAAAAAATGTTCCATTTTATTTGGCGACTTAAGAAAATATTTAATTTAGTTGTCGGTCTTTGAAGCTTTTTTTACTTTTTGCTTAAAGATAATTAATATAAGTTTTGAAAAAACTTTGATTTGTTGAGATTATAGTAGATAAACAAGTTAGGGAGCTGCAGTCGAGTGCCCCGACTACAAAATACCCTGTTCACTTGATTTCGTCTGTTTTTCATTACATACACACACACTCACACATACACACACTCCAACATACACACAAACGCATGGCATGCGGCCGCGCGCGATAACTGACAATGCAAGACCCCCCTCTCTCCCACAAGCAAAATTGATTCGTATATAACTTCGTCCGATCTTAGTGATCTTTTCAGAATAGATAGATATTGGGCCTTACTTGATAAATGTAAAGTTTAGAAGGTCTATCTTAAAAATTGTGGCTCTGACAGTTTTTTGCGCTTAAAGGAGGGAGGGGGAGGAATTTTCCAAATCTGAAACAAACTCGTATTGAATCGCGTATACACCTACCTACATTCAAAAATTTGTGGCTCTAGCTCTTATAGTCTCTGAGAAACACGCGTTCATACGGACAGACGGACGGACAGACGGACGGACAGACGGACAGGGCTAAATCGACTCGGCTGTTGATGCTGATCAAGAATATATATACTTTATAGGGTCGCAAATGTTTCCTTCTACCTGTTACATACTTTTGCACAAATTCATGATCCCCCTTTTCCCATTTTCAATGGGAACAGGGTATAAAAAAGGAAAAACACACCTATTATTTTGTCCATAAGTGTAACTAATTCAGTTAAATAGCTGTGAAGCTTTTAATACATGCTTTTTTTTAACTTTTACTATTTTTAATTAGTAACGAGTTTGCTGGCTCGAGGTCAAGAAGTTGCGTTTGTTCACAACTATGGTATAAACAACTTATGCATTGACAAACCAAAAAGAGCGTGGACAAACCTTTACAGCTGTTTCGTGGATATCCAATCCAATCATCAGCAGTCGTTTCGCTAAACGACTCCTGATCGTTGAGCAAACGCAACTTCTTGACCTCGAAATTTAACGACAGTTCTAAGCTCGCTAGAAAGCTTTATCACTTAGAAACTTTAGCTCGAAGCTATGCAACGACAGCCATTAAGGTTGGCTTTCTGTATGTGAGTCCAATTTTGCTTTCATTGCGCTTTGCTGTTCCCAACTGTTTAAAGTTCTGATTGGATGGAATTGGCTCAACGATCAGGAGTCGTTTAGCGAAACGCCTTCTGATGATTGGATTGGATATCCATGAAACAGCTGTAAAGGTTTGTCCACGCTCTTTTTGGTTTGTCAATGCACAATGACTTGGCCACTCAAGAACATCCACATTTTGCTCTCGGAACCAATCCTTTACTACTCGAGAGGCGTGCTTCGGATCATTATCCTGCTGGAACTTCCATAAAAGTGGCATATTATCCTCGGCATATGGTAGCATCACCGTCTCCAATAGATCTTTGTATACGAATCTGTCCTTTATTCCGTCAATACGAAGAATCGGACGAACACCATACTTTGAAAAGCAGCCCCATACCATTAGGCTACAACCTCCATGTTTCACAGTTTTATATGTGTACTTGGGATCAAATTCTTTGCCTTTCGGACGACGAACATTCCTTTTGGCATCATTTCCTAATAATTTTATTTTGGTTTCGTCACTCCAGATGATATTACGCCATTTTTTCTGGCCCTCCGGTCCGCACCAGGTTCTACGATCTAATGCAAATTTCTCATCTGTAAATTTCCCGACCGAAGCAAAGGAAACCTGCAAGCAATCCTACCTGGTAGGCTTGCTATTGCCAATCGTCGCCGAACGGTCCGTGATGACAAAATATTCCCAATTTCATTGGCAATCGTAATGGAAGACTTGAACAGGTCGCGTTTAACCAACTGAACCATGCGAGCGTCGGTCTTAGATGATGATTTTCTAGGTGCTCCACGAGTTTAGAAGTTTTGAGAACGTTGCATTAATATGGCAATGGATTTATACGTTTCTTCTTCATCTCAGAGTCGTCGAATGAGCGTCGAGTGAGTCGTCTCTCCTCCGCACTGCAGTGATGCCCACGGCCCATCTAATACAATTTTAATGGTTATTAATTCCCCATTTAGTTATATTTTCCTTCTGCAACCAAATAATTGTATTTATAAACTACAGGTAAATGTTTTGCTTCATACACATATTTTATTGACCAGTCGTGTTTGCAGTTTAGCCAACAAAACAATCCATAATTTTTCCCAGAAAGCTAATTAATTCCAGGAATTCGCCCAATTCGTACCGAAACAGTGTGACCATATTAAAAAGTATAGATTCCTTATTAAATGTTATGTTTATATCGATTTAAGTCGATATTTAAAAAAAAAACTTCACACCTATTATATTCTCCATGAGTGATGTAAAAATAATAAAATATATCAGCACAATGTATTTTAAGTAAAATTAAGGCGAATGTACGTTTTTATATTGATTTGAGGCATTTAAAGTTGATTAATTTTTACTTTAAAGTCCCATAGCTTCTGCGCTTTGCGCTTCTTGGTCTGAATTTTGGTCACTGTCGTAATCGTGGAACAAATTTTGTATAACATATGGGCATTTCCACAGAAAGGTCAACCGAGACCAAAAAATTAAAAGTACTTAAAATAACTTTACATAGATACATAGAGTATAATAAGTTTGTGCAGAAGTATGTAACAGCCAGAAGGAAGCATCTCCGACCCCATAAAGTATATATATTCTGGATCAGCATCAACAGCCGAGTCGATATAGCCATGTCCGTCTGTCTGTCCGTATGAACGCACAGATCTCAGAGATGGTTAGAGATAGAGGTTTGACATGTATGGGACATATGCTTCTTCTATTTGCAGGCAGATCAAGTTTATTTGCAATTTTGGCCACGCCCCACCCGCCCCCGCAATTTGAGAAAAACGTCATATCACCCACAGTTTAATAGATAGAAGGTTCTTCTGGACATATATTCTAATGATAATTATTTATCGATTTCCCAAAGGAATCATAAAGATCGGATCAACGGTTCTCGAGATATGATCAAAAGAGTGTATGCTGCAGCAGCGCATTAGCAGCGCTGTTTACCGCTGCCACTGCAGCATCAAAATTTATGTTCGTTGGTACAGAGTATTATATAGTCGGGCTTGACCGACTTTCTTCCTTGTGTTTTAACGAATCAGCTCTAAATACACTCATCACTTGAATAGGACATCCCCTAAGTATGTTTTCTATCGCCCATTGCTCCCAAACCAATGATGATAGAGACTTAATTTTTTTTTTAATTAAAGATTCAATAAATTGTGTTTTCTTAACCAGATGGTATTCTTCATGATACAGCTCTAAGCAATAACAAAAAAATTGTTAACATAATCCAACAAATTCAGGGGCTTAAATATTGCGTCACATGAATAGGACACTTAAACAAAAAAAAACATTTTAGAGAACTTAGGTAGTCATTTTAACATAAATAAAACTTAAATATAGGGTAATTGGATTAATTTAGAAGAAAAAAAAAGTGTTTTAATAATGCGTCGAGCCCTCTTGCCGTTCCAAAACTTCAGTCATCCGGTTTGGATGCAAGCTGGCCAAGTAATTTGACGAAATTGAGTCCCAAGCTAATTCAATTGCTTTTATTAGTTCGGAAATACTCGAATATTGCTTTCCAGAGCCATATATTTCACGTGTCAGCCATCCCCAAACATTTTCGATTATATTTAAACCTGCTGAGTAGGGCGGCCAGCTTAATAGGTCCACATTTTGGCTCCGTATATAGGCTTTCACAACCCGAGCTGTATGTATCGGCGCATTAACATGTTGATATATCCATGGTAGAGGTCCAAAAAGGTTGTGAAAATGTGGAACAGATTTCATTGTAACATATTGCATTCATCGTTGATGACAGAAATTTTAGTTTGCAGGTGCCATAGAAGGATATGGCCCCCACACCATAACACCTACAGCTCGGCTATGCAGACGGTCTATCAGGGCGCCCTACGGACGCGCGTTTGTGTTTACGAGAAGCCCGACTGGGCCAGGCCAGAAAAAAAAAAGGGCTCGTTTTGTTCGGCGACCGCCACACCACTCTCCCTCTCCCCGCTCCCAGCTCGCACTCGACACACAACAAAGTAGAACGCCGACGGCACACACACACAACAAACGTCTCCCTCTCACTCTTTTTGTTAGCTGAAATAGGGTGTTTTGCCGCGGGCACCCCTGGTCTAAATGATGGGGTTCCTTGCATAGATCGTGGAAATAATAACTATAGCCATCTGGGCCTTCTAAATTAACCTTTTTTTTGTCTGAGAAGACTACGCTATGCCACTGCGAGGGCCAGGCCACATGCTCGCGACAAAAATTGAGGCGTTGCGTTTTTCTTACAGGGTTAAGGGGAGGCTTATCTTTTATTTTTAACCGCTTTAGGTGTTTAGCCTTCGAAATAGCGCGATGGACAGTGGATAGACTAGCTTTTACATCACATTTTTTGCGGATTTTTGCCACAGAGTCGTAAGAATTTGACGCATTTCTTAATATAAGTCATCTTTCTGCATTGGTAAGCAGACTGTGCATGCGGCCTTTCAAATTCTTTCCATATTCAGACTCATTATTTAAGTCTTTTTTTGCTATTTTTGCAATTGATAGTCCAGAGTCCTTGTACGCCTTTATTTTTCCTTTTTCCCCCTCGGTTAATGTTTTTACTCGACCCATTTTAATTTTTATTAAAGACTCGGTGCGCTCGTGCCGAAGTAGACGATCAAACAAAACGCATGTTATATTCAAGTTACACAAAATATTGACTAAATTTTAAAGGAACTCCAACAAAAAGCTAGAAAAAACTATAGCGGCTCTTTTCCAGAACTTGGTGCTTGTTGCTGAGAGAGATAAATAGTTGCACAAAGAGAATGTGCAAAAATACCGTTGTTTTTTTAGTTCCCTTTTGAGAACAAGCAATTGTAAAAAGAGTATACAGGGTGTCCTATTCAAGTGATGAGAAGTGTCATATTATGCTGGTCATATTAAAATTAGTTGTATTAAAAAACTCGAAAGGTTTTCGCAAATTTTTTAGTTTTTTTGAAAGCCAAAAAACGCATTTCCATATTTTGACATAACGTATTCCTTTTTGTCTGCCAGTTTCTTCGTTCCTTCTTTTTCTACAACTCCCAGTTAATACATTAAAAATAGTGCTACTAAAATTCTTTTCAAAAACTAATAAGGACAAATTTATTTGAAAATGTTTTTATGAAGAAGGTTAATAAATTCGTACGACTGTCACACGCGTGCTGTGAAAATGCGCATATGTGAAAAAAAATAATTTTTCCAAGACCTTTTATTTTCTTTTCTTGTCGTCTAGATTGTCGAAACGTCGCACTGTGCGCTGTATAAATTCCACGAGAATTTGTTTTTGATTTGTTCCATTCAAGGCCAATTTACCAATTGAACATTTATAAATGTTATATGATGACCACTTATCGAAATTATCAGTACATTTGGCTGTAAACTTTCCACTTCCCACTCCACATGACGTGATCGCAGGCAATTTAAAATAGAAACCAAATTAATTCACGTGTTTTTGATTTTTACATTTTGAGGAATTTTTATTTATTACAGTAGTATTGTTTTTTTTTTGTTGTTCTTTTATGTATACAGTTTAGGGTTGTTTCTTGGTTTTTATTCTTAGGCAACAGTTTCAAGAGTTTATAAAAAATAGTTTAGTTTGTTTTTTTGCATAAAGCAAAATACAACACGTGTCGCATCGCGTGACATTTACAATTTCGTTTGTTTATAGACAGAAAAATAAATATCTAGAAAATACTAAACATATGTTTTAGTATACAAGACAAAAATGATTACACACTAGATTTAACAGGCTTTCGAACTTATGAGGTAATAATCAATTAAAGCGCTCGAAAGTGACTTTTAAACTAAGCTCACCATCTAGCAATAATACCAGATATTTTCTCTTTATACGTATTTGCACTACAAAATAGTTTAAATCAGGCGCGCTTATCTAATCATCTTTTAGGGAGGATTAGAGTGCCTTTAGTGAAGAAGTGCTGGGGTTGATTTCCGTTTTTATTTGTTTAGTTTGAGATTACATTTAGCCACAAAACTGCAAGTAAAATCAATTTAGAATTTAGGAGGCCAGGCCACGCTGACGTCTCTTAACTCGTGCATATGGCCCCACAGCAGGATCCATAATGAAATCATATAAAACACGTGTCCAACTCGTATGCTGTGGCATTGTCTCATAGAACTCCTTAGCTATGCGCTTCACTTCCGGCAAACGGGACCCCGGCACAGCTGGAAAGTCATGATGTTCATTGTGATAGCCCACGTTGAACGTAATCCAATTGAGTGGACCATAATATGAGTAGGTTTCGAAACCCTTGGCAAACATATAATGCTCGGATATAAAATGTCCGGCTACTGGATGTAGACCCATGGCTAAAATCGAACCTATTAATAGATATGCCAACGATTTCCAGCCAATAAAGTAAACAATTAGAGCATTAAATGTCAGCTGAATGATGGTGTTGATGATCTCCAGTCGTGTTGGTGGCTTTGGATTAATAACCAGCGGGCGAAAGATGTAGAAAAAGGGTTGCAGACACACCCACAGGAATTTGCCAAAGGTGGTGTCAAACAGGCGGGCCTCCAAGAGGGTGGGTATATCTGTGTCAATCACCTCGTCGCCTTGGTAACTGCAAAAGGAGAATGGAGAAAAAACCAATGATTATTAAAGAGAGGATAATCCGAAGCTTGCACATGAAAAATGTTACATTATTACAGACATAAATTACAGATATCACCAAAATACTCAAAACTGGGCCAATCTTGCCTTATATCGTGCTGCATTTTAATAATTGGCACGAACAAATCAAAGTAAAACATAAGGTAAATAATTTATGAATTTGTGGGACTTAACAAAGATTTAACTTTTAAACTACAAGTTATGTTATAGAAATGGTGTTATCGACGTCTTTCCGGTTCATTGTTCTTATTGCTAGGGGAAAATTTGTTTTAAGACCAAAGTTGTTACGAAAACCTTAGGTTGGACAAGCTTAGGCTCCACTGACGAATGAGGATTACGGTAACAATAACGTCAACAAGAACAGCTGATGGAATTGCTTTGTTTGCAATTGTATATCAAATTTCGCCTTCCACATGTCAAGCAGAACGCTCTTCTGGCAGTCCCACCACGATATAGCCAGTTTTCGGTATGCATTCATTTGAAAAATTATGGCATTTTAACATTCTAAAAGCAACGCCATTGCAACACCAGCTGTTTCTATTGCTGACGCTTGGGAATTCAATAGCATATAGATAGAAATCCAAGCACCACAGCGGAAAATAGTTTAATCATCCATCACGTATGATCATTCTCATGGACATTTTTCTCTTATGAGGAAATTCACATGAAATAAATAATTGATTGAACTCTCCATCTCTTGGCTTGTGTGCTTTTAATTTTCGTACAAGAGATCGGTGGCCTACGGTGGTACACCGAATCCAAACGGTAAGGCAAAGTAGAGAAGCCTTTTCTTACTTCACAGCAGGCACTAACATGTGAAGTTAAAAAAAAACCGGTTTTTTTTTCTACGCGACGAACACACACACAAAATGTTGGCGTTTTGTATGCCGCGCGCCCTGCATGTATACGACCATAAATTTCTTATCTTCGGTGCAAATACAAAAACAAAACGCACCCAAAGAGCATACAGCTGGGAACGGCTGAATTATAGGAACTACTTAAAAGTGTTTGCTCGATCCATTGCTGTTTTTTGTGATTGGGTAAAGATGCCAAAAATTTGTAAACATAATTTCGTGATATCCTGGCTGCAAGATGAGGAGCTTAAGCAATAGATTCGCAAGGATTACACTGATCCAACCAAAGAATATTGTGCGTGTCGCAAATCCGCAATAGGCGTAAAAGCTTTTTGATATCTGTCACCCCGCCGCCTCAAAAAAATATGTGCCTGCGATGGGATCATTTACCCAAAAAAATAAGTTGTCTTTCGTTCGAAAGTCAACAAAAACGGAAGAACAGCAAGAGGGACTAGTTATGCATACAAATTTCCCAACACACGGCGATTGCGAAATTAATTTTTTTTGGCAATTTTATCACAATTTTTAGCAATTTTTAACAACTTTTTTTCCCAAATCTAGCAATTTTTGCTTTGGAGATTCTGGCAGCACTGATCCCAAGTGCAGTGCTTCGGGAGATGCCATCCAGAAAAGCTGCCATTCAATTGACACCAGTGTTGCCGTGTTGAAAATATATTTCTGAGACCCCCATTTTGTGATTTTCTGAATAAATAGAAAAGGTTCGATCAGGATTCACTGTTAAAATGCTTTTTTTTTTTTTATTTCGGGTGAATTTTTGAAAACTTAAGATGTTCACCGCAAAGGACTATTTTGTTATTACGGTTCATACAGTGTTATTACGATTCATACAGTGATAACTTTTTATATAACTGTTTCCTTTTTAAATTTGGATAAAATCAAGTTGAAACATGGCATGCTGGCCTGTTCCGGTTTTCACTTTCACTAAATTTGCTCGAATTCGATTTGGATACCTGTTCCGGTTTTCACAATTCGATAGATTTACTCGATGTGAATTCACATTGCTTGGAGTCGATGAATTCAAAAGTAAACGCGATTTTGTACATAAAGGCGTCAAAATAATGGCTTACAGTTAATTTTGTATCATTGTTTAGTGTATTTAGTCACTTTTTGCCATTTTACATTCCCTTAAAAATTGTTTGATAAAAAAATTAATAATTTTTATGAATAGCTTCAATGTGCCATCCAAATCGAATTCACATATTTTGTTCAAGCTGTTCTGGTTTTCACTTGTTTATGAAACGCTAGGAAAATGTTCATAAAGTGCCCTTAAAAATAGAAACGACGTTTTAAACACCTATATTCAACTACTATCAACTATTTTGAGCGATTATTTATTGGATTGTTTTGATTCACCAGTTGATTAAGGTGAAAGTGTAGTCAACGGAAACCACTTGGGACTGAAACATTCGAATTGCAAATCGTTCGAATACCAGAACAGCTAAAACCAAATCGTTTGATTTTGATTTCATTTGAAATCGAAGAAATATGTGAAAACCGGAACAAGCCTGATAATGATAATAGTTCATTTTATATAAAAACGAGAAAGCAAGGCTAACTTCGTCTGTGCCGAAGTATAATATAATTACACTTGAAACTTTCGTGACCACTGACTTAATTTTGTGAACAATGACTTAATTTATAAGCTTTATGTCTTGAGTCATCGGGATATTAAATAAAAAAAAAAAAAAAAAATTGTATGGCAGCTAAAAGAACTGACCATCTGACTGTGAGCAAAATTTCAGCTCGATAGCTTCAAAACTGATGGACTAGTTTGCGTAAAAACAGACAGACTGACTGACAGTCGGACAAAGCTCAATCGACTCAGCTCGTCAAGCTGATCAAGAATATATATACTTTATGTGGTCGGAGATGATTCCTTTTTTGCGTTCAAAACTTCTGGGCAAAAATTCTTATACACTTTTAAAGTGTATAATGAATGTTTGTCTGTCTGTCCCTTATGCCTCTGCCGATTGCGATGAATCTTTGGGAAATGGCTGATCGCTTACCACGAAGGTTTCTAAGTTGAAAAATTTGCCAAACTATGCGATAAAACTTTGGGAAATGTTTAAACGCTTGCCCGCGAAGTTTTCTAAGGTGGAAAAAAGTCAAAATTTGAAAAATGATCCTATGAATAAAGAACGCTAACAATGTTTAGATTACAAAGCAGGCGTAGGGAAATAGAAGGCGCAGAACGTTCCAAAATGCTAATTTTCATTTGAGTCTAGACTATTGTGAACATTTAATAGACGGCAATAGGAAGTGTAAGCCAAACGGTCCAAAAAGTCGCGAAACTTGCAAAAATTTTCCTCTGAGTTTATATTTTCATTAACAGAGGTAAAGATCGAACGGTCAAAAATATACCGAAATTTTCTAAAAAGCAAAAAATCTAGTAGCGGGAAATAATGAGCTAGAAATTACCTTTACAAAACCTACACTGCATTATTGAATTTTTCGGTTTACGGGAACTAATTAGCAGTTTAGTATGTACGCAAATCTTTCCCTTATAGACGCCCGTCTAGACCGCTAAACCCATCTTGACGAAATTTTGACAGTATGTTCATGTCGATCAGGAAAGAATCATAGGCTATGTCTTAGGTCTGTGTGCCGGTTCGAAAGCGGTAAGAACGGTTAAAAAGAGGTTCAGAGCTATATCTCAGAAGTTATTTAATGTAATATAATGTAAAATGGCGTGACACAGCCGATTTAGAGCGATTTAGAGTAACTTAAGCGATGTACTTGAAAACTGGTCTATACTTAAATTGGAAATATGTGGAGAATATTTTACTGATTCAGAATGATCTTGAAATTTGATGTGTGGGCTAATAATATGAAGTTAGACATTTTCCCGGCTCTGAACTATTCGGCTGAAGTATTTCAAGTGTTTTTAGATGCAAACCTTTCGATTGGAATAATTCGAGGTTAATAATGTGAGAGTTAGTGTTGCGTTTTTTTTAAGCTATGAACTGGAAGCTTAAAGTACGGGCTGAAAATTTGTTGTTTTCTCAATTTGAATCTTGCTTTTAAATGCTTCCATAAGAATCATATTCTCACAATGCAAGGGACCCGGGCGAACGCGCATATTGAGCTTGGTACTGATAAAACAAATTATTAACAATTTTTGGTTTTTCGTGCCTCTGACAAGCCTTTAAGGCTTAATTCCAGATGACAAACATTTATTTCAATACTCAATACTGCATTTAAATAAGTCACTTTTTTATAAGCAATCAGATTTCAAAGCAACTCAAAAATGTTCTTATTCATGTGAAGTTCGATATAAAAATTTATTTTCGTGCATTCTTGAAACCAGCCTTAACCCCTTAAATGTTCTGACATCGTTAAAACCTACGTTTAAAAACCTACAATGAAACTTAATATTTGAAATTCCGAAGATAACTTTCTGTTATTTATACCTGTCACTCGTAGAGTAAAAAGGGTATGCTAAAGTCGTGCAAATGTATGTAACAGAAAGAAGGAAGCATCTCCGACCCCATAAAGAATATATATTCTTGATCAGCATCAACAGCCGAGTCGATAATCGTCTTTCTGTCCGTCTGTATGAACACCTAGATCTCAGAGACTAGAAGAGCCAGAGCAACAAAATTTTAAATGTAGACTAGTATTGCCTGCACGCAGATCAAGTTTATTTCAAATTTTGGCCACGCCCCCTCCCCCGCAATATAAAATGTTGAATAACTCCTACAATTTTAAAGATATCGAGCTTAGTTTGTGCCCAATATCTATAATCTCTTAAAACTTCATAAAGATCGGATAATAAGTGGCAGAGGCATCAAGGTTATCAGGCCTGTTCCCGTTTTCGATTTCGATCAGATCATGCGGAATCGGAAGTAGGTAGCTGTTCCCGTTTCCAAAAAACGAAAAGTTATTCGGTTTTAAAAGTTTTGCCTAAGAGTCAGTGGAATGAAAAGTAAATGCCAATTTTCTTGGCAACTGTGATTCTTTGCATCTTGCAAGTATTTTTATTTTAACATGTCAAATATTGTGAAGATTTTGAAGTATCTATAGATATAACGAGCCATCAATTTGATTCAAAATCATTTTCAATAAATTTGTACCTCAGAAATTGCATGTAGACGAAAAGAAAACAATCGAAATGAAACCGAGCTGTTCGCAATTCCGAATCAGCGCATGCGCAATGCTGATCGAAATTGTCAAGGCTGCCTTATCTATATATTAATACGCTAAAAAGCTTTCATACGAATGTACGGCCCCCTTTTTAGCATAGTAAAACAAATTCAATTAATCCAAAATTTATAACATATGTTCGTATGAGAATTTCAGCCCAGCCAGTGCAAAAAAAAAAAATTAATTGCAATTATTTATTGTTTTATAACGAATTAAAAGTTGTACTAACACAGACACACTTTACACAGATAGGTGAGCAACAACAGCAATAGGCCAACACTCACTGTGTGCTTTGCTCAATTGTATTTTGAGCTTTGTAAACAGAGAGAGTGGCTCTCAGTGCGCTCTCCCTGTGAAGAGACGATCAACGGGAAAAAAAGCTTCTACGCATATTTTGTTTTTGTTTTAAGCAGATTTACAGTTGCTGGTCTGACTGAAATCCAATTGACAAGAAATTTTTTTGCGAGGCAAGTGCTGCTAAAAAATTGTATTTTGGAGCGTAAACAATAACTAATATTCTTAAAAAAAATTGTTATATTGTTAATCCTATTGATATGTTCGTCTTTCTTTCTAGCATAGTAATGTTGGAATGAGTATTAAGACCAAAAAAAAATGGTATTCCAATTATTTATTGTTTTATAGCGAATCAAAAAATTTAGTGCGAAAATAGTCAGTATTGTTCGGGAAATTTAATAAGATGACAGGAATGGTACTTTACACAATTGGAGACTGTGCAGTGATCTTGAGATCGAATCGGTATTACATCGAATCGGAAATACATCGAATCTATGGATTTAACGCCTGTGGTAGGGTCAGCCACTATCACTGCGCTACAAAATCTCTTCAAAAAAACTTATATATTTTGTCTTTCCACACTTTCTTTGGAGCCATCCTCAAGCAACATTTCCCAGGCTGTCGGCTTCAAAAATAAAGAAATGCATTGAAAATTGCTTTAAGACTTACACTTAACCAAAAATTTAACAAAAGATTAAGGAAAGAACGAAACGATGTTTATAGCTTTCTGGGAAGTATAAAAAAGACCAAACTATGCCAAGTTAGTTAACCAAATGTTGGGTGACTGTTCAAAATTGGTCAGGTTTCCCAGGGTTTCGAACCGATTGAGATACAATTATTTTTGGACCAAAAACTATGCAAATATGAGACTTTTTTGACATATTATTTTAGACTTAAAAGTGTACATCGTTTAATGTTAAATGTTAATTTGTTCGATGGTCGAATTTCGACCACAGGGCGAGCCTAGTGGCCGAACTTTCATTCGAAAAAACAATCGATTTCTATTTCACTCGGAAAGGGGAACACCAAAATGAAAACGATTCGGAATTGCGATCGTTTTACTTTTTCATTCCACTCGGAAACGGGAACAGGCCTGTATACAAAATGTAGCATGCTCTGAGGAGCATCATGGGCTATCTAACAACATAATGTTGATATATTTACATTAATGTTAATGCTCTGTTAATTGAACATTAATTCCACTGAGTAACGGGTATATCGAAGTCGGTTGTGGCCGACTTTAACCAACGCTCTCGTTTTTTTGATAATATTGAGACAATCAACCATGCTCCCATGTTCACCTTACTTTTTCGATTACGAATAGAAAAAAATATTTCTTTTGACAACAGCTATCATGTATTAAAGTTCTGACGAAAAGTTTCTGGCCACCCTGTATATTTAGAGCTGATTCGTTGAAAAATAAATGTTGGTGTTTTTTATATTTGACTCATTATGATACGCTACGTGACATACGCTATGTGAGAAATTTTTCTCTATGATTACTTTTGTGGTTTCTTTTATAATGCATAGAAAAACTTACTGTTAATCTTTGCAATCTTTGTTTACACTTTGTGCCCTTAAAATGACTTCTCTAAAGCAAAATTTAATTAAAACTACAGGTACTTTTTTAGGAAAAAAACTTGCAAAAGAATGATAAAAATAAGAAAAATGGTGATTTCTCGACTTTTCATTTGCAAATCTCGAAGTGGAATTTGAGTAAATTTAAGATTGGCTTCAAATAGTTAAAAATATGATCCAAAAAAGTGTTTTTAAGTACTTTTATTTTTTGGTCTCGGTGGACCTCTCGTTGGAAATGCCCATATGGGAATTTCTAAGTTTTATCATATTTTCCCAGAGAAACAATTAAATTAAACTAAAGTAAGTCAATCTTACATTTTTGTCATAGCACACTTCGAGATTTTTGAATGCACAGCCGATCAAGCACAATTTTTCTCATTTTGATAGTCTTTTTGCACGTTTTTTCTTAAAAAGTGCCTATGAATTGCATTGACTTTTAATATCTAAAACTATTCTAATAGTACAAAGAGTTAAAAATCGATGCATAACAAACTATGTGATTGCAATTAATTTTTGCTATACCTTAAACAGAAACCACCTAAATATCTTGATGGAAAAAATGTCGCGTTCTACATGTCACGTATCGACACACAAAAATATTTTTTTTTTTAGTACAGATTATTTTCAAATCAAACAAAATACATTTCAAAGGACAATTTAATATTCACTTTTCGCTACACTTTGTCTTTATATCAGCGATGTCCAAAATTTGAAAAGGCAGCCACGCGTGGTTGGCAAGCCCGCTTTCATTGTGTGAGTTTGGACAACACTGCTTTATATAGATGGGCTCAAAACCACTTCTGTTTTTGTCACGTTCGAATCGCTACTTATTTTGCCAATATTTTTGAAACAGGATTTCACTTGTTATTCACATTAGCACTAATTAAAGTACTAGCTAAGAGATAGCTCTTTCGAATTGAAATTTCGTTTTATTTTTACTCTTTTTCCACTTTAATTTGGTACAAACGTCTTGTTCGACATAATGGAAATGCATATATATGTATGCTTAAGGGTAGTGTATACCTTCAGGTGCCATTTTTTAAGGGTTTACAAAAAATTCAAGTACACGAAAACTAAAAGTGATAGTACTAAGCGGTTTTCTTTATTCGATAGGTAATCTGTTAAATTAAACTTTGTTTTTGTTGTTGCTGCTGCGGTTGTTGTTGTTTTCTGGAATGAAGTCGGTCAAACATTTAAAACATAGGCCCCATGTTTTACATGGTTTGTTGAGAACGGACTATGCGAAATTAAAAATAATATCGGGGGTTTGTTAAGAACTGATGTGGTTATGGTATCTTCCAGGATATTTGGGATCGTTTAATAACCAGCGGAGCTATGAGGTTTCAAAGTCAACATTTCGAAAACCGACCCATTTCATTGGTCCTAACTCCGTTATTTATTAACCGATCCAAAATATCCTAGAACACATTAGGACTGATTATAAAAAGGACTAATTTAAAAAAAAGAATTTGAAAATCTGTCAACAGTTTTCGAAAAAGCGGTTTGGAGATATTCGAGTTAAAAGTTTCGACAACTGTTTTCGATCAAATATAAATTATTTTCCATGTAATTCAAACATGGATTTGATGCATTTATGTAGGTATTAGCTTTCACCGAAAAAAAAAATTATCAAGATCGGTTTAGTATTATTTAAAAATTTGGGTCAAAGATCGTAAAGACGTGGTAAAAAAGTAATATCGTAGGAAATCGTAAGGAAATTAATTAGTTTGATTTTGCAAATTTTTCATATTTTTTTAGATAAAAAACTAATGCTTATTAGCTTTTTCGTGTTTTTTAATGGTTTTTTTTGGGATTAAAAACAAAATTTGGAAAAAAAATGGAAAACAAATTTTTTGAAATACCTGCACAAAAAAAATCGCACAAGAAATATTTTTTTTGACTTGAAATTTTCAGAGGATGTTTTTAACACCATAAAACATAATCAAGCCTGTTCCGAATTCCGAACGTTTTCAAAAAGTAAAAACGAAACGAAAACGAGTGTTTTACTATTTGCTGTTCCCAATTCCGAACGATTTGGTTACGTTTCGACTTTTTGATCTCGGTTTCAAAAACAGCTGGCAGGCTGGCCTGCGCACTTGTTTGTTTATCGTCAGCAGACAGAGTTGTCATCATCTCCCTAATTTAAATTTATAAAGTTCTTATTTACTCTTTAAATCCATTTATTTTTACTTAAGGGGGTCTTCTCATTGAGCAACTTTTTTTTTCGACTTTTTTTTTTTTGCATTTATTTATAGCTTGGATATTCAAAAATTTCCCCCAAAAGGTTTTCGAAAACCGAATTATTTAGAGATATAGTCCTTTTTCCCATGACCTAAATCGCACTGCAACTTAGGGGGTCTTTCTTGGCAACTTTTTTAAACCCTCGTATTTTGACCTATGGTTAGTTTCCGGTTCACCGGACCGATTTTATGCAGTGACGGGATCAGCTCTTTAAAACTTCAAAAAACCAAACTTTAAACGCGTTTACCGAAACACGTTTTTCGAACTGGCGGTGATACCAGTTAATGAACCGTTTTCAGAACAAAGTGTAATCGACGCAGAATTATCACCATTCTCGGCTGAACCTCGACATAATTTTAAAAATTTTAACTTTTTTTTTTACACTAAACTACAAAAAAAAGCCCGAAATTGAAATTTTTTTTGAATGGCCGCCATTTTGTCAAAAAAACACAAAATTAAGTTTGAGGTTCACCCGAGAATCACATCTATACTGATTATAACCCCGTTTTTTTCATTTCGGACGCTCCGGAGACCCGGAACGTGGCCGCCGTGACGACACCTTTTTTTCACCACCAACTTTGAAGTCTCATTACTTTTTGAACAGCCCTCGTATCGAGGCAAAAAATTTTTTTATTTACTTTGAACCTTTTGTAATACAATAAATAAAAAAAGTTTTCAATTATTCTTTGCGTTTTCAAATAAGAATTTTTTAAAAAGGGTCCAAAAAACGGGTTTTGAATGAGAAGACCCCCTTAAGCCAGTATTCAAATATTTCATTTTAATATGTCATATGAAATATGGTTAAACATAGCTAAGTGAAATAAAAAAAGTGCAGTCCGATTAAATAAATTCATATGCAGCAACCCTAGCAGCCGCCGATTGAAGGTCGAAATCGACTAAAAAGTAAAGTAGAATTCAGAACAGCTCGGTTTGGTCACGGCCGCTCGGTTTTGTTTTTCATGCAATATTTTATTGAAGTTTATAAAAAAAATTCTGTAAAATTATACTTAAACATAAAACAGTTTAAGTAATGATGTTAAACGATCTTGAAAATGTTTAACTAATTTCGAATTTTTAGTTTATAATTTTGGAGAAGTATTTTAATGCTTTACCTAGCAATTACTTTTCATTCCGCTGACTCTGTAGCGCACGTTTTGAAAACGACAATTCTTGTCGTTTTGCGGAATTCGGAACAGCAATCAACTCGATTTGCAGCAATTCCACTCGTTTTCGGAATTCGGAACAGGCCCGAATATAAGCCAAAAAAATTCGACAAAAAACTTTTGCGAAGGTATGCACTACCCTAAACCAAATTTAAATGTGAAATTCATGCCGTTTACATGTCCAAATCGTAAAAGTAAGTTGAAAATGCGAGTATGGCTGTATGTTTCTGAATTTAAAATTTTATTTATTTAAGAATATTATTTTAGTTTGCAGAATTCCAAACCCAAGCACATGGCTATCCCCTCAAATTTCTTAAGCAATAAACTAGGCAATTGATTGTGCAGCTGACTGAGAGATTAGATAGTCACTTTTTACCCACTATCGCAGGCACAAAGCCTCGACGTGCACCTGAGCTCACAGAACAGGCGACGTTGTGCGCTGAATGGGCATTTGGAACCAGCCGGCAGAATCTATGCTAGGTAGCCAGCCAGAGTGACTCAAATTGTGCCAGTCAAAACAATTAATTTATCAGGAGAAATATTTCATTTTTGCAAACCTTTAAAACTGATTAATATGTATGAATGTGCCAATATTTTTGTGAGTCAACCCAGCAAAGGGGTGTAAACACTTCAAAGTTAGCTACGTGACCAATTGAGTCAAACAAAACTAAAGCCATTTAGCACTTCAATTTGAACAAATCTTATCAGTTAAAGCAATTAATAGCCGGGGAAATTGTGACATAAAAACTAAATTTGATGTCTGTTGCGCAAAGAAGTTTTGGCTCACACATACTTACATACATATGTAAGAAAACCCATTGTAAACAGACCACCCACAAGAGACAGTGTTGAGTAACGCTTGCCGGCCGGTCTAATAAGCAATGCAAATTACCACAAAGGGAGAGCGAGGGAGTGGGGGGATAGATTTTCTGACTACGCCCAGCAACAACAGCAAACACACACAGTTACACTAACACAATCACGTGTATATGTATATCTCGTATCTCTTACCGGTGGTGCTCCAGATGATATTTCTTGAACGATATACTCATGGGCAAACCAATGGGTAAATTGCAAATGAAACCCAATATCCGATTGTGCATGGGTCTGCTGTGTCCAAATGCCAAGTTATGCGAGATCTCGTGCACTGCCAACATTAAGGAATGGTTTATAATCCCGCCAAAACAATACGCCACCACTACCAGCCATGACCATGACAAGTCCTTGACAACGAACAGTGCCAGTATCTGCGTCAACACCATGGTGAGGGCCACCCACTTGAAGTTGGGGTCATGACCAAATAGCTTCTTTATTTGCGGGTATTTTTCAAGTATGATTTTCCGGCGACTGGCATGCGGCTCCTCCGTGTAAACCCATTCAAAGTCACTGCGCGAGACTTTCTGGCCCATTTCGAAATTTGATTGTAGTGTTAGAATTCCGAACAGAAGCGTATGAAACTTATTGCTTTGACATCATCCGAGTCGAAATGTGAGCAACAGTGCTAAATGATTTTATTTTACGGAGCGGGCTACACGGACACGGACGGGCGAAATTAAACTATATGAAACCATTGAGAGTGGTGAGCAGTGTGGCCAACTTTTCATTGGGAAAAAAAGCTGGATTTGACGGGATGGATAATGAAAAAAAGCTGAAAAATTTAATGAAAAAGACAAAAAAAAAGCGGAATTTTCAATAACTATTAAATCTTGTTTTTTTTTATATTTTAAATGATACTAATTGTTAAATGCTTGTACGAAGAAAGGCGGAAAAAATCTTAATTTTAAAAGAAAAAAGCCAGAATTCCCGCTGCCCGCTGTTTCCCAATTTTTCTAGCAATTGGCCGTAAAAAACAGCCAGATTTGACGGAAAAAAAGCGCATGACTTTTCATATTATCTATGTAATTTTATAATTGTTTTATTGAAAATATCACTTCTAACAGTCCCCCCCCGAGGCCCGGAGGCTAAAACCGTGTCTCCATTCAAGTGTCATTACATTACACTCCATTTTCACCACCAATATATTCGGAAATTCTTCCAAAATGTTAGAGGATTGAAACCGAAAAATTATAATGCCTAATACAATTAGGGTATTCACCCCAGTTGCTATGTTGGATTGAGATTTTTAAAATTTTTCACAAATCGAAAAGAAACAATACTACTTTACGATATTAAAATAGCTAACTGGGGTTGCGTTTCTTCTTCTGATTGATATAAATTTTGGCAACAAATTTCTCAAAATCTTATTATATCAATTTCTGTATCTGGTGAAAAAGTCTTTAGCAAATTAATAGCCACAGATAGATGGGCAGACTCCAAGAATTTTGTTTGAAAACTTTCGGCTTTTTCTCAATCGATCTATAACCTTGGCATGCACTGAGAAAGACAAATTGCTGGCGTTGGAGATAGCTATTGGAGTCCTTAAACGACTGAGACAGTTGACAAACTATCGATTTACTTATAAATTTTTACTCAAAAGACTGAAAATCTAAAATAAAGGTGAAAAAAAGAAGAAATCACTTTTCAAAAAGCCAGAATTCCCGATACTCGCTGTTTTAAAATTTTTCCCGCAATCCAGTTTTGAAAAAAGCCAGATTTACGGGAAAAAGGCGAAACTGGCAACACTGGTGGTGAGACCGTGGCGATAGCTCTCGATACTATTACTATCGGATATCGTATGCAAAGAGTCACAGTCACGAGTCGCTATCAATATTCAGTGAAGCTTAGTGATGGGCGAATATTCGATACCATCATAAGGCCTTTAAATGGTAAGATCGACATTAGTCGACTTAATAGTCCTATAAACAAAAAATGGCTCAGTGTTATCAATTAGTGGATAACAATGACCATTTTTCAGTATTCAAAAGGAGTTGAAAAAGTTATTGGCAAATCTTAACAAAGGCTAACAAAATGACCACCTCTGTGAGGTTCAGCCTTCTCGAGCTTCAACCCCCAGTTGGAGTTGGAAATTGAATGGAATTGTTGAAATGAGGAATTTTTAAATTTTTTACGAGTCAAAAAAAGAAGGAAACACTATTCTACTGACATGTTTCCAAAAAAGTAGCCGATTTGGATGAAATAAATATATGTTGTAAGTATCCGCAACACAATTCCCAAAACTAATTTTGTACATTTTTGTTACCAATTTAAGGGCCTTAGGGCCCAAAAAGTATTATTGAAATATGTTAATTATTTTTTTTACAGAGTTCATCTATTGCGACACCTGCAGTTTTTGGGGTAATTTTTATTAAGAAAAAATATATCATTTCTGCAATCAAGACTATGTCAGGGTGAAAAACAAAAAACAGTATTTTTCAAATATATCTTATGCTCAATATTATTATTTATTTTGATTTCGAGAGAGGATTTCGCGAAAGCAGTTGTTGCCAGGGCTGCAAACCGGGTTTGAAACGAACCGGTTCGAACCCGGAATTCAGACTTTTTACTTTTACAGCGAAAGCTGCAAACCGAACCTTGAACCGAACCTCTTTAAAATTAAAAGCTGAACCTGAACCTGTTCCGAACCTAATACTTCGGTTCGAATCAACGAAAATTATAGAAATGAAAAAACAAGGTTACGTTTAATCATAACCAAAAACATCACAGTTTATAGTTTAAAGGACAGCACTGAGTACACGAGCCAGCGGCCCACCCCCACCCCTTTCATTTACTCTTAATCTTGAATGAACAAACAAACGACAGCCGCATCACTTTGACCTGCGGTCTAGCAACTTCTTCTGTTATCTGATCCGTCTTGGGCGACTGATCGGCAGGAAAGCTCAATTACACATCTAGAAAATCTTTCAGAGCAACTTATGGAATCTTTACCAATAAAAGTCTCTGTTTTTAAGGATCCTTGCCTCCAAAGCTTATTAAATGATTTAAAAAACCAGAGCTTAACATTAACATTGGTAGTTTTTCTCATATGAGGACTACGAAATGGAATTTTAGGTCAGTGAGTGCGAATCAGCCTCCCGAGCGACCGCTATTTTGTGCTTAGGGTACATATCGCTTTTGGAAGCTGGCCGCGGAAGCAGCATAGTGGTGGATCGCCTGTAGTGTTGGGTTGTTCGATTTGCATGAAATAAGTCTCAAATAAGTGGAATTTGCATGAATCAAAATTGAGTTGTTCACTAAACTGAGCAAGTGAACATGTTTTGCGTAAGTTGGTAATTTTTGTTCAGTCAGAGTTGTTCAGTTGTTCTTGTTCACTCGCTCTTGTTCTGCGAGATGTTCTTGTTCAGTCAGAGTTGTTCACTTGCTCTTGTTCTGTGAGTTGTTCAGTCAGATTCAGGACTGGAAAATGCGCTGGCACAAGTGCATTATATCCGAGTGCGATTACTTTAGAGGGGACAAAATTTGACGAATAAATAAGAACTTTTCAAAAAAAATTCAAAATTCAAATTCAAAATTCACCTTTTTCCTTTGAACACACCTCGTATAAGTTATGATGTTCATAACTTTTAACTTCCATGCCCAAAAATACTATGACTGTTTGCGAATTCCAAGGCAGCACATGAGCAAAAACCAACAAATTGACAGACAGTGTACAGTGTTGACAGTGTAAGTGTGTTTACCCAAATTTTCACTGTTTTACTTTACTATTTTTGCTGTAATAATACCAAAAAATCAGTAAGATGAAACTGAAATGCTAAGAAAGGAAGACTTTGGTCACGTCAGATCAAGTCACGGCAGAGTTACCATTTCTGTGGTAAATTTACTGAAATAACTGAAACTTTTTACAAAAACCAAAATGCTTAAAAAACTTGTAGCCAAAATGACTATGATAATAGTTGTTAATTGCAACATTGTTAAGAGCAAACATAAATACGTGAATCTTACAATATCTTCGGTAGATTTAACTGCTATTTTTTTATTGTTATTATCTAAATTTTCTGTCACCTGTCAATGGCAACTTTCTTTAGATTGATGTGTACATTCATTTAAACTTACTTTGTGTAAGTGTGACAAGTGTCTGATTATTGGAGGGTTGATTGTGATGATATAAAATATGTGTAAAATTAGTGTATTGGTTCTGTCCAGTGTGTAGGGGGTTGCTAGGGTATTTGTCTGTTTGGAAGTTCTCTAGGGAAAATCTTCTTGAGGCGTCGTCTTACTCTGCTTCCGGCTTTCCTTCGTCTACGCTACAGTTCACTTGCAAGAGTATTGGGGCTTCAGTCTCTTTGCGATTAGACGTCTCCAACGGGGAATCGCCTCAAGCGGAAAGGGTAGTGACATGATGAACCATAATGAATGAGCTATCACATCAACGTGGTAGCCGAAAACTTTGAACGGATAATAACAGAGACCATCCACTTTCTCCCGGTAATCTCCAAGATATTTCGATGAAGGGGGAAAAAACTCCAAATATCAGAGAGTAAAGCTGCTCATTGAGAAAGACGAGCACCACGGACGAGTGAAACACTGATATCAGTTTAGCACAATTCCATGAACCCATCTGCTGAGTGATAAAAAACGACATCGTGGATAGAGCAGGCTCTCGCCATAAAGCAGATCGCGCAATTTAATGTTGGGGTCTTCATGGTATTCCTCCTCAGGCAGCTGGTCGAGGACCCTTCGTGGCACACCAGCGGAAACTCACACTGGAACAGCCCTTCAGATACTGGAGATCCGGTCCGTGAGGAAGCTTTCCAGAGAGTAGCTGAGGCGGAGGATCACCTTGTAAGCAACCGTCAGCCACACTCATCAAAGCCTGTTTAGTCAGTAAACCGAACCACGATCCTTCGCGCCTCGGGGTCCCGTGACTTTCTAAAACCATCACCACTAGCACCTCTGAATTGAATTGGATGAGACATACACCACCCGACGCATTTAGGACAAACGTGAGCCCCCACCTTAGAAGTGACCCGACGAACGGGAAAATAAGAAACACCGCACTGAGGGTGATAACCCTAGCAAGGCCATCTCGCCGGCTTTTATTGTTTAGTTCGATGGCCCTGAACCTCCCCGGTGAACTAGGGACCCAGTTTAAGACATGCTCTACATGTCTCCGTTATGACAAACATAAAATAGAAAAAATTACTGTTAGCGTAATTAATTCGACCCACCAGATTTTTGTTCGAACTCGGGACCTCGAATGAAGTAAGGATTAGCTAACGCGGCACCACCCCCGGACCACACCCCCCACTACCCCACCCCCGCTCTTATACCCAACAACTCCCACCATACCACCCTTATGAAACACCAACACTCGAGGGCCAACCCACTTTGAGCCTGAAATGTCTGTCCAAACAGCAGTATCTCCATGCCCGCGACGGCAAAACTGTTTGGGAATTCCAAAGGCAGCTTTGCGCGCAAAACACCAAAAAGACAGCTTAAGACAGCCATTCCCCTTTGTAAGTGTGTGGCCTCCGTTTTGGACTTTGGACTCAGTGAGCAACCATTGGAATTGGAATTCCCAAACAAACAATCACAGAAGTGCTTTTCGCAGGCAACAATTCGAGTGTTGATATTAGCGAACTTTGAGGCTGCAGTTTATTATGTTGTAAATTGATGTCTCTTTAAAATGGTTTTGATGTTACCCAAAAATGACTTTTACTTTTTTCAAAATTTGATTTTAAGCACTTTTTTCCATCAACATATTTATATAGTATGGTTTCTAATATGATGCAGAGCGAAAACTTACTGTTAATCTTCATTAACTCTTTAGAATAGAATGATCTCAGACAGCAAAATTCAATGAAATCTATAGACACTAAAAAAAAAATGTGCAACAGAACGATATAAATGAGAAAAGCAGTGCTTGCCCGGCTGTGCATTCGAAAACATTATTTCAAATAAATTTGATAAAACATGGTGGAAATAAACATATTTTAGCTTTATTTTAATTGTGTTGTTGAGACTTAAGGTCCAGTGTTTTGGTGCGTCTTATTTATTCTGAAGAATTTCGGCCATTCAAAAAATTATGAAAAATGCAGCAGGCCATAGTGATGTGTGAGGTTTTAATGCACCTACTGCGCAATCCCTTGCCTATTCTGCCAACGCTGAAAGGGTATTGCTTCATTAGGCATGCCGAAAATTTAAGTACGGAGTCCTCCAGCAAAACCAAAGGCACGTCAAAACAGCATTCATTTTAATATAAACTCTACTCAATTTCAAAACTTTCAGCCAAATATCAATCAACAAAATCAAAGCATCAGTTGTTATACTCAGTACCAGAGGTACACAGAGTATATTAAGTTTGTGTTTATCTCTGATTTGGTCTTATCTCAGAATTTACTTTTTAGAATATTTAAAAAAATTTTACTTATACCGGTACGTATCGGTATATCGAAATAGAAAACTGGGTACCGTATCGAAACCGAAATAAGTTAAAAACCGAAATAGAACCTTTTACCGAAACATTCATTTCAAGTCGTACCGGAACCGAAAATCTTTTCGGTGTTAATACCGATGATTTGATGTTAGATCACGTAGGCTTTTAGTAATTCCTATACTCGTTTTGTGTATTAATCTAGTTGTCCTGCCATAAATTTTAATCTGGGAATGTACAATATTAACATTCAGGCAGTACTAGGATCAAATATTTTGCGCCGAATTCATTTTGCTTAAAATCAAACAACCGCGCGATAAATTTGGCTACATATGGGCCGAATGGGTTCCGCACTCACCATCCTCAATTTAACTATTCCCGACTTCTTGGCGAACCCTGCTCTAAAAAATAGCTTTATTCCGATTGCTAAATACAAAAAACAATTAAAACATTTGTTAAAATTACATGCCTTTTACAGGGTGACCTTCGGAATTTTTTTTACGATGAACAAAAACACAAGTTAGTTGGTAGGAAAGTCATTTATTTTTGTTTATTTCGAAATGTGCACATTTGTTTGAACTCGTTTTTTTCATCACGTTGAGAAGTGTTTTAAAGTGGTTTTAATTAAAATTCCAGCACCGCTCTGGCTTGCACACGACGATTAAATTTTATAAATTTGCCAAAAACTGAGGATAAATCGGGCTTGCTAACGCAGCTCGGTTGATTTATTAATCTGCATTGATATGTGTTCTGTCCCATAAGACTCAAAAATCTAGAAAGTTTTGCTCGGTGTGACCTCCATAGTTTTTTGAAGTCTAAAAATTCGGCAATATAAATTTTCAGCACTATCTTGAAAACAAGAGCTGATAACGCCAAACCGAGACCAGTTTTGGAACCAGTGGACAAAACTAGATCTGAATATTGCAACAGATCGGCTTGAAAAATCTGGCTGTTGCCCTGCATCAGTATGCATCTTTTAAAGGTTCAGTGAATATTGTTTTAAAAATTTAAAAATTGTATTATATACAGGGTGGTCTATTTAAAAATTGGAGTTTAATTTGGCTATAAAAAAAAACGGTTCGATATTTTACAAAGGGTGAACATTTATTGGAAAGGTTGGTTCATGTCATTTATTTAAGTTTATTACAGTTTCGGTCGAATGATTCGATCCACCCAATTTTTGAGAACATTTTAAATTGTTTCGGCACGTACGTCAGCAATAGCAACTCGAATCTCGTTCTTCAACTCATCAATTGTTTCAAGATTGTTTGCATAACATTTGTCCTTGACCGCACCCTAAAGATAATAGTCTAACGGTGTCAGATCACAGCTTCTTGGCGGCCAATTCACATCTCCATATTTGCTGATTATTCGATTTTTGAAGATAGGGCGCAGAAGATCAATTTCCTCGAGAAACCAATCATTTAACATTGCTCGGTAGCGCTCGCCATTCACCGTCACGGTGGCTCCTTCTTCATTTTTAAAAAAAATTGACCAATGATGCCTTAAGACCGAAATCCGCACCAAGCAGTGACATGTGGTGAATTGGCCAATCGACGACGATATGCGGATTTTCTGTGCCCCAGATGCGACAATTTTGTTTATTTACATAACCACCGAGGTGCAATTGTGCTTCATCCGAAAAGATGATTTTTCGTTAAAATTTACCATTTTCGGCAAATCGATCTTCCGCCCAATTTGCGAACTGTAGACGAATCGGATGGTCAATTGGCTTTAGCTGCTGCACCAATTGAACTTTTTATGGCTTCATGGCAAGGTGTTTATGAAAAATTCGCATTAAAGAATTACACGAAATGTCCAATTGTTGAGATCGATGGCGAGTTGACGTCGATGGTTGTTCACGCACATTTTCAGCAACCGCAGCAATGTTTTCGGTCGAGCGCAGCGAATAAGTACGTGCACGAGTTGGTTTATCCACCAACACTCCAGTTTCACAAACTCGATTCACGAAATGATCCACAAATTGAGATTTCGGAACATTTTTTGGTAATTTTTTTTCAAATTTCGCACAGTTTGAGTCGAGGACTCACCACTTTGGAAATATGTTTTTAATATTTCCAAACTTTCTTCCAGCGAACAGCGACCCATTTCGAAAATGTCAAAGTTTTTACTAAATATTAGTCGCTTTCCGAATGACATTTGACGTTTTTTAAGTCAAATTATGAATAGTTCAAATTCCAAACACTAGATGGACCACCCTGTATAAGTACGGTCGGTATTCTTCCTCAATTATTGGCGCCAGCTGTGAAGCAAGTAGACATTACAATGCTTCTCAAAACCTTACCTTTCGCCATGAGATTAAGAGAAGCTCGGCTTGACACTTTTGGGATTAAAAATGCTAAATATTGCTTCATACACTTTATGTAGCGTTTGCTATTTTTTGTTTAATTTTACCTGTTAATTGTTATAATTCATGCAGACCTGTAGCATTTGGCAAAAAACATTAAATTTATTGTAGAATATTGTTGGTTGCCTTGACTTTAGATTTATTGGTCACAAGGTAAACCGAATTTTCACGTTCTTACGAATTGACAACCCTCTAACAAATGTTCAGAAAACTATTTAAAAAATGAAGTCCGTTCATGATATCGATCGATTTTATGCCCACTTACCCCCATCCCTAATAAAAAAAGTTGAGTTTCCAGCTATCGATAACATTCCTTCAACTAAATGCCCAAGTGCAGCCCTGGTTGCTTAGCCGTTTCACGATTCAAATAGCCAACAAAAACCTCCCGCATATTTTTTTGATCGCCTTTTTATACAGTTTCTTATAATTGTTATCAGTTAGTGGTAGTACAATATGAAAATTTTGTATTTCAAATAATTTAAATAAAATTATGTTTAAAAAAGAAACGCATTGTTGTTGTGGCACCAAGCTGCAACGGGTTGCCGATGCGGTTGCCATTTTTGCTGTGACTGTGCTCTGTCTAGGTTAGTGGGGGGAGGTGTTCGGAAATTCTGGCTGTCCAAGTGGGCGTGACTCGCGTCAGCTGTTATGCGTATTGTTATATATAATAATATATTTAAACATAAAATTGTATATATGTATTTTTGTGTTTTTTAATATATTTTTATCAATAGTTCTAGAAAAAGCTAAAACAAAGTTGTTGTTGTTGTGGCAAAAATGTAGATGTTGTTGCTTTTGCGTTCCGTTTTAGCAAAGTGTTTCCTTTTTCAGATAGATGCAAATTGTTGTTGGTTTGTTTGTATATATTTGTGGTTGCTTGGTTTGACGACGCAGTTTCAAAATTGATGTTACACACAGGCGGAGGGGGAGGGCGGATTGGCGACTTCTGTGGATGTTGGTTTAGCCCCTCCTGGATCCTGGTAATCCCTCCCTCTATAGTTCGATATTGATTTGTTTGAATAAATATATAACTTGATTTTAGTTCTTTTGTTGATCTAAATATTTTTTAAAAATGTTATCTTGCGCTCGTATTTCTTTTTGCAGTTCGTTTGCTGCGTGGCTCACTCACTTTTCGCAATTATTTTTTTCTTTTAGATGATTTCTTTTACAGCTCAACAAAATATTTAAATCAAATCGGCAATATTAGCAGGCATTTCCTCAATAGTTGTGTGATAGAACTGTTCAATATCCTTAAGGATTCGTCGGTCATCATCAGTGATGAAGTTGATCGCAACACCCTTGCGACCGAAACGACCACCGCGACCAATTCTGCAAGAAATTGAGATGGTGGTGATTTAGTAGAGTTTCGGCGAAGAGCGAGTTTGAGCTGCTTACCTATGAATATAGTTTTCGCGGTTGGAGGGCAGATCATAATTAATGACCAATGACACCTGCTGCACATCAATACCACGCGCCAGTAAATCAGTAGTAATCAGAACACGGGAAGAGCCCGAACGGAATTGTTTCATAATGACCTCACGATCACGCTGCTCCATATCGCCATGCATGGCCGAAACGGTAAAGTTGTGATTCGACATTTCCTGGGTCAGTTGGTCGACCTGTAATTAAAAATAAAAAAAAGGTTATTAAAAGCCGTGATTTAATGTCGGAAGGCTGAGGCACTCTACAATCAACAAGTTTTCAAAAGGAAATTTATTGACCAACTTCCATCAGACTTTAGAACTCACAAATATTAGTAATAACTATTTGTTCTATTCGAGATAAAGAATTGTTTGGAATAATAAAACGCTGAGGCCACCAATTACGTTCGAGTTAGAGGACGAAGGACCCAGTTTATCCGGTTGGGTCTATGTCAGCGATGGCGAAGTGTGCAATGTGCCCACCACCGCTGAAGAGTTTGGTGAATTTGTTAGCTTAAATTACCAACCTCATTTTCAAAGTTGTTTGAAAAAAATTACTATTACAAAACGTTCTAGTAACGATCTTCATTCTTACTACAACTAAGCATTTGCCAAAACAAAAAACTCAATATAAATAAAAACTTGCAAAACTTTTGGCACCAAAGCCCTTTGGTGCTCTCTTTGTTGGCAATAACCACTCTGGCAACAAAAGGTGTCCACCACAAAAATACTTTATTTTCAGTTATTTCTTGAGGTTATCGCACATTATCGCAGCTTGAATCATTTTCCCATTAGTTACTGGGGACAATTTTCAAAGAAACTGCAGTACGTAGTGCGCAGCGTGCTGCGCTGAACCACTGAACCAAATCCAACTGCACTCCATCACACTCATCTGAGTAACTGGGAACAAAAAGAGTGCTCAAGGAACGGTTCAGCGCCTACCAACGACACAAGCGATAATGCACATTCAAAGGCTCCTGTAGGACATCATGTCGGAAGTACATTAGAAGACCAGAACTGGGGCAGAACGACAATGGGACATCGTACCTGGTTTGCACATCTTTCAATCACTCTGGCTAAGATACTTTCCCAAAAGAACTTTCCAGCTCCTACACTTTGGTCATATGGGCCTCTGTGTGATCTTGGCCTCTGGCGAGCAGCTAAGAGAAAGAGAATTTAAAATTCTCTGACGTGGCATATCTTTCCTTCCAGATAGGCAAACAAAAATCAAACAGTATGGTAGCATTAATTGTGCAGCAGATTTTTGTGGCCGTATTTAGTTGTGGGCAGTCGCGAATTATAACGGTTTGGGCTGCGAGGGAAAGGCGGTTCATCGCTGCACTAGACAATTTGGCCAATATGTAATGCATACATCTTAAAATTCGGCCATACAACAATAGAATTTAGATTTATGCTTGGCAGGAGCTTTGTCGCAGAAGTTGGACTACATAATTAGAAGCAACTCAATTTAACACTGAATTCGCCCTATAAAATGATGATTAATTAAATAATTAATTTGTTTTTATTTTTCCTTTTACTTTACCAGCACACATAAGGTTTTATAAACGCAAGAATAAATATTCTGCTATGTCCTTATTTTGTTGTTTTAGCACCTTTTTTAAGGCCCTCTTCTGGACTAGACAATTTTTTTTGATTTTTTGTTTTCACATTTTTTTTAGTTTAGATATTAAAAAAAAGGATTTTCTCAAAATTCGGAATAATTTCGGAGATATATCCAATTTTAGTGACCCATGGAGACCCAAATTTCCAAGCAACTGCCAACATTAAACGCGATTTTCTCGAAACCACGTTTTTCTAACTGGTTCGCAGCTTTTCTCAAGTTCTACTGAACCGATTTTAATAAAGTAGGGCTCAAAGGACGCAGAATTGACCCTCAATCATTGAAAAAAAAAAACAATTTATTACTATTTTTTTGTTCACTGGACTGAAAAAAAATTGTATAAAAAATTTCTTATTTTTAAATGGCCACAAGTTTTACAAATTTTTCTCCTGATTCTGCTTCGGGCCATAAAGGCATTCATTTCAAACAACTTTTTATCGTCCTTTTTGCTTTCCAATAATGATGACTTCCGGAAAGCTGCGAACCATTAACACATCTGTTAACTGTGGCTTAACTTTTACTAATCACAAATCGGACAATTCCCGGAGTTTAGGTTCAAACATAACCGAAGTAATCAATATTTAGCGAGCTTTGTGTGTGGTGTGATGAAATTTTATTAACAAATATTTGTGAAAATCACTTAAAAACGGAAAGCTGCCTAAGTAAGAAAGTCGGTCAAGCCCGACTATAACATACTCTGAACCTGTGAAGTGCTGCCCATCACCATAGCAACCGGTGCTGCCCATAATTGATTGTTTTCCTTACAACTCAACCATCGTTCATCCATTTCTTTGGCGGATCGATAAATAATCCGGATTACTAAATATGTCCAGAAGGTACGAACCTTCTATCTATAATATTTTGGGAGATACAGTTTTTTCTAATTTGCGGGACGGGAGGAGGCGTGGCAAAAATTGAAAATAAACTTCAACTCCGAGTGCAAGAACCTCTTTCTCTTACCATCTCTGAGATCTGTTTGTTCATAAGGACATTAAGACGGACAGACGGGCATTGCTAGGTCGACTCGGCTGTTAATGCTGATCAAGAATATATGGGCATTTCCATGATGTCGAACGTGACTGTCGTACGCATTGAAATTGAGAAAAAAAGTCAAAATAAATCGAATTTTCATTTTGGCAATAAGCTTAGGTCATAATTCGTTATTAGCTCATAATTAATTAAGGCTGATTTTGAATTTTCTTTTAGATAATAGTGAAAACAAAAAGGCAGCAACATATTTATGTGACTTGTTTTAGAATGTTGTGCCTTGATGTCTCTTTAAAATGGATTTGATTTTATCTAAAAATGATTTATACTTTTTCAGAATTTGATTTTATGGGACATGTCATACGGGACATATTTTTCCATCTTTATATTTATTGTTTCGTTATAAGAAGATAGACATAATGAATACATACTTGGGTTCCTGACAATTTTTATAATTTTTACCAAATCTTTATATTTAAATAATGGTGGTTTCTATGTTTTATAACGCATAAGCAATAATCCAATTACAGTTAACCGAATTAAACCGTTTCAAATCACGTACCGGAACCGATACAAATTTTGTTTTTGAGAACCGAATACCGTTTACCGTTATTATTGGAGCCGATCGAACCGGAACAAAACCGAAACGTTGGTACCGGTACGGTTTCGGTTCTTTTTTTATCATTTGCAGAGCGCATCGTAATTTTGGTCAAATGCTTGTAACGCGAAGAAGGAATCATAAGACGACCCTAAGAAGGCGTAAAACATTTGGCAGACATCTTCAAAATTTCTTAAATTTTGCGGAAGCAGCTAACAACATTCTTCTACATCGGAAAATGCGGGACTCAGCTCGCGTAATAGTACGCATAGTAGAACTAGCTGAGGTGACCACAACTAAACTTCAAGCCGAAATATCGAACTTCAGCTCGGCCGAAGTTGATATACCCCTGAAGCTCATATAAATTTTTAGGACGCCTACTAAGACTGTTTTTCAAGCCTAACTTTTTTATGGCAGCTGAACTACAGTCTTCCGGTTTTGACCAAACTTAGTGAAATCATGAAAAAGCATTAAAAACTTATAAATACGAAGTCTGATGTCGATTCTATTCAACACAAAAATGGTTTTTTCACTAAAGCTAGTTTTTCGACCGATATATATATACTTTATGTGGTCGGAAATGATTCCTTCTATGCGTTACAAACATCTGAACAATTATAATATACCCTCTTCAAGGGAATACAAATCCCTTTTTGAGAACAATGCTTTTCTGTGTGGCATATTTTTGGTTCCAATGTATAACGTAATGCTAAGTCCTGAGCAAAAAAAACTTGTATTACTCTTTTAACAAATTTCGTCGGTTGCTGATTAATCACTGCTTAATAATGAATGCAGTTTTAATAATAGCTTATCTGAAAGCGCCGACGAAGTTGATGCATATATGATGTAAGAAAAGAAACTTGGTGATGAAAATACATCCGTTTTGTCAGCGCATCATCATGCAAAGTCGAACGTGCTTTGCTGGTATACCAAAATTAGACACGGTGTTAATTTGTCGCAATGTTAATATCTGGTCTGTGGTGGACGTACCAGGCTAAGCCAAACTGATCCAGATCCAAAAAATAGCTCTATAATTTTACTTTAAAAGTCAAATGTCTGAAATTTTCATAAATAGAAACCTTTTATCGAAACATTCATTTCAGGACGTACCGGAACAGGTACCGGAACCGAAATTCGTTTCGGTATTAATCCCTGAATAAAACATAGTGTTTTTAAGTAGTTTTAATTTTTTAGTCTAGGTGGTCCTTTCTGTGGAAATGCCCATATATTCTTTTATAGGGTCGGAGATGCTTGCTTCTGGCTGTTACATACTTTTGCACAACCTTAATAAACCGAAAGCCAGGGTACACGAAACAAAAAGCAAATCAAGGATTAGTTGGACCTACCAATCACCACATCAACCACAAAAAAGTGGTTGGTTTCAGCTAATCTTAATGCAAAAACCCCAAGAAATGTATTCCTATTAAAACAAACATAAGCATTTAAACCGTACGCTTCAGTTCAACAAAAAAATCCGAAACGAACCTGACACCGTATGGCGCAACATATTGTGGACATATCAGACAAAAGTCGTACAAGTTCGATGCAGGTACTTAAAAACAATACGTTAAATGTAAAACCATTAACCATGAGTGTCTAAGACATGCTGTGGGTGATGTTTTTCGTAGAATGGGGTAGGAGCTCTAACTAAGATCTAGGTACGAGACCTACTATGTTCGAATAATATTGAAAGCTGAAGAGGTCTTGTCACTACGGTGCATTGAATTACCAAGCCAATGAAACGCACCTTCTTCCGGGGTATTTTTTATACTTTTATATTTCGGTTACGGTTATATTATAGGAAGCGGACATAAATTGCTTTCCGATTTATATACAGTTAAAAAAAGAATTCGACCAGTAAAAATGGATTGACCGAAACCAAATTAAATTTCGGTTGGATATCCTGGTTTTTTCTCTTTGTTCGACAGTCGATTTTCGATTTAGTTCAACAAACTTGCCAAGCGAATTTATAGCAGGACATCAAATCTCGCGTTTATAAAAACCTTATACTTTTAACAAATTATTTTAATAGTTTTACACGACGAATTCTGTTTTTATTTTTGTTGTTCTTTTTATTTCGAACACGACTGATGTGCTTTCCTACTAAAATAACCTTTTGAAAACTTATTTTCTTAACGTCCCGTCTGTATCTTAAAAATAAACCCCTTTTTAACTTACCTTGCGACGGGTGTTGCAGAAGATAACCGACTGGGTAATGGACAGCGTGTCGTATAGATCGCACAATGTGCCCAATTTCCAGTTCTCCTGCTTAACGTTCACATAGAACTGCTTGATACCCTCAAGTGTCAGCTCCTCCTTCTTCACCAAAATGCTGACCGGTTCACGCATAAAGCAACGGCTCACTTCCAGCACATCCGGTGGCATGGTAGCCGATAGCAGAATGACCTGCACATCTGGTGGCAGCATCTTGAACACATCCTGGATTTGATCCTTGAAGCCACGCGACAACATCTCATCGGCCTCATCCAGAACGAAGAGCTTAATGTACTGCGTGCGCAGAACCTTGCGATTGATCATGTCATAGACACGACCTGGGGTACCAACCACCACATGGCAACCGGACTCCAGAATGCGAGCATCTTCGCGCACATTGGTGCCACCAATGCAGGCATGGGAGTGCACCTTCATGTACTCACCGAGAGCCATGACCACACGCTGGATTTGTGTGGCCAACTCACGAGTGGGTGCCAAAATCAGAGCCTGACATTCGCGAATGGTGGTGTCGATCTGCTGAAGGATGGCAATCGAGAAGGTGGCAGTTTTACCAGTACCTAAAATAAAGAAATGAGGGAAATAATTTAGTTATATTTGATTTGCTGAATTTCGGGGTAATTAATTAATCGGAACTTATTAATAAACGCAATTATTGGCCAAGGGCGAAGGGTCGTTGGTGTATGCGAGTAAGAGTAACTTAGATTTCGCCACACAATGTTTTTGATGGGACTGAGGAGATAACACACTAGCAACTTTTGTCCATTAACGAAAAATTGTTACAATAGTTGTCCCTAAAAATTTAATTTGACTGAAAAGAATAAATTTCAACGCTCTTTAACATTGCCAAATCTGAATTGTTGACATCAATAGCAATGATAGATAGTAAAGAATAAAATTAAATCAATGTTCTTTTTTTCCCCCCGGGGCTTGAACCAGCGAAACTTCTTCGGTTCGGGTTCACGAAGCGGGTTCAGGAAATATTGGAGCTTAGTTTATTCTAATCATTAAAATGTCTTCCAGTTATTTTTCATTTATACTGGCTCTTTGGTAGGATAAAACAAACTTTAGAAAAAGCGCGCTCAACTGCAGGAACAGCAATGCAACAAAAGTAACATTTTTAAGTTCATAACAATGAAAGTTTTCCTAAAACTTTAAAACACTGGAATTTTAAAACTGTCTTTAAATTCCGTCAAAAGAAGCAATGAAGTCGTTTACCGATTCCATATTTGTCACTTTTTAATAATTTCTAGCGCCTTAGCGAAAGATTCCATTTCATCTTCATCAGAAGATAAACATGCTACAGATTCATTCATTAATTCCTTTTGACTATAATACAATTCAGCAATATGTTTCTTTGCAAGCTGTTTTTGCTCTAACGTCAAAAATATTTGGTTTTGTGGACCAAAAAAAAAAACAGATGTAAGAATTGGGACTAAATTTAAAAATTTAGAAAGCTTTTCTAAACACTAATAAGGAATTGCTGAATTTTGCAGAAAGTTGAGTAGAATTCGCTGGGATTTTAAACCGAATTATTTTATATCTGCAGAGCTTTTAATACAGAATTCTTTCAAAGTTAGTAATCGCTCGGACATTTGGAAAGTCGAATTCCAACGCGTTACGCAGTGCCTTGCTAGGATTTTCCCAATCGAATTAGAGCTCACAACTTCTTAAAAAGAATGCGAATCTTTAATAAATCTTTAAAAACAAGAAAAAATTCGGTCATGCCCGTCTATAACATACTCTGTACCTGATGCGACCGGTACTGCCAACTGCTTGTTTTCATTATAACAACCGACAACCGTTCATCCGATCTTTACCATTCCTTTAGCGGATCGATAAATAATCTTGATTTCAAAATATGTCCAGAAGGTTTGAAATTTATATAAATTGAAAAAAAATTTTTTAAATTGGGGTGGTGGGGGGGGGGGGGGGTTTTTTTTTATTTTTTTTCCCCCCCCCTTCCCTCCTTTTTCTCTTTTTTTTTTTTTTTTTTTTGTTTGTTTTTTTTTTTTTTTTTTTTTTTTTTTTTTTTTTTTTTTTTTTTTTTTTTTTTTTTTTTTTTTTTTTTTTTTTTTTTTTTTTTTTTTTTTTTTTTTTTTTTTTTTCCTTTGTTGGGGTTTTTTTTTTTTTTTTTTTGTTTTCCGCCCCCCGGCCCCCCCCCCTCTTTTTTTTTTTTTTTTTTTTTTTTTTTTTAAATCGTAGAAATCGTCTCGAAACTAATGAATTGCCTTGAAACTGGTTGTGTAAACTATTTTCTAGTAGATGTCAGAGGATTTTTTTCCTTCCTTAGTTTTTTTTTATAAACAAAATAATTATTAATTTTTGGCCCAAAAATCATTACTTATGTTCAAACGTTCGCAATTTTGCAAAAAATCCATATTTTCAAAATTACAACTATGAAACTACTAAATTATACGGGCCTGTTCCGAATTCCGAAAACGAGTGGAATTGCCGCAAATCGAGTTGATTGCTGTTCCGAATTCCGCAAATCGACAAGAATTGTCGTTTTCAAAATGTGCGCTGCAGAGTCAGCGGAATTAAAATTAATTGCAAATTAAAGCATTACACTACCTCCCCAATATGATAAACTAAAAATTCGAAATTAGTTGAACATTTTTAAGATCTCTTAACATCATTACTTAAACTGTTTTAAGTTTAAAGTATAATTTTACAGAATTTTTTTATAAACTTCAATAAAATATTGCATGAAAAACAATTCCGAGCGGCCGTGACCAAACCGAGCTGTTCTGAATTCTACTTTACTTTTTAGTCGATTTCGACCTACAATCGGCGGCTGCTAGGGTTGCTGCATATGAATTTATTTAATCGGACTGCACTTTTTCTATTTCACTTAGCTATGTTTAACCATATTTGATATGACATATTGTAATGAAATATTTAAATACTGGTTTACGTAAAAATAAATGGATTTAAAGAGTGATTAAGAACTCTATAAATTTAAATTAGGGAGATGATGACAACTCTGTCTGCTGACGATAAACAAACAAGTGCGCAGGCCAGCCAGCCAGCTGTTTTCGAAACCGAGTTCGAAAAGTCGAAACGTAACCAAATCGTTCGGAATTGGGAACCTCAAATAGTAAAACGCTCGTTTTCGTTTCGTTTTTACTTTTTAAAAACGTTCAAATTCGGAACAGGCCTGATAGTATCTATTTTCATAATCTTTCTGGTTTTTTGCTATCTAATGATTTTTCAAGAAACGCCAGTGGGTACCATGTATGAAGATTTTTTGACGGAACAAAAATTTAACATATTTTGTAATGTGCATACTTTTATTTAGTTTAAACTTCGATCCGAAATTTAATATAGTTTTCCTACAAAAAAATCTCAAAAATTACCTTTTTTGGCCTTCTAGGTGTATATCTCCCCTTAACCTATTCATTCGTAGACTGAATTGAATAACGTACACAAAAAACCAAAACCAAAGTTTGGTTCTGGCTTTCAAGATACCATTATTTTGATTTAAATGCAGGGTGGCTGATGAAAGCCGCTACAAAAAAAAAATGAATTATTTTTTTTCTATTTGATGAATCTGCTTAATTTTATTTTGTTTTTTATTTTGTAGATTGATCTTTGAATTTGAGAAAAATGGATAACTGGGTCACTGAAAAAAGACTTTGGATTGTCCGCCGCTATCACGCCAGGAGTCCGTAGTTTTGGTTCAAAGAAAGCATAGGCGCACGTTTGGCGGCGATCCATCGAGCAGATGGACCATTATGAGACTTGTTAACAATTTTGCCGAGCGTGGGACAGTCGAAAGAAGACCTTACCATCGAATCGCTATAGTTCGGATGGAGGAAACGATCGCTGCTGTAGCTGCTGACATTCAAAACAATCCAAGTGTTTCGACAAGGAACTTGACTGCTCAAATGTTGTACCCAGTCATTGCAGTCAATTATGCACAATGATGTGAACTTATTTCCATATGAAATTCAAATGGCCAACAAACTGAGCGCAGGAGACTTCGCTTGGAATTTTGCCAGAAGATGCTTCAAATGGTGGAAGAGGACGATAACATGTTGAGCTGTCTTTTTATGACTGATGATGCCCATTTCTACTTAAACGGCTACATAAACAAACAAAATTGTCGAATATGGATTGCCTTCAACCCACAGATACTTCATGAGACGGAATTGCATCCACATCGTGTCACAGTGTGGTGTGCAGTTTCATCACGCTGCATTGTAGGGCCCTACTTCTTCAAAGAAAACGGTCACACCGTTACTGTTACTGGAGACCGTTACTTGAGCATGTTGGGAGAGTCTTTTGCGTCGAAAATTTCCCAATAATATCCAGAAACTCTACACTCCGTGGGCCCCCTTATTACCAATTTTCAATTATGGCCGCGCCCCCTCCCGCCCCCGCAATATCGAAAAAACGTTATATCTCCCACAGTTTTATAGGTAGAAGGCTCTTTTCTGGTTATATATAGTTATCGGGATTCTTTATCGATGCACCAAAGGAATTGTTAAGATCGGATGAACGATAGTCGAGTTATAACAACGGTGATGGGCAGCACTTCACAGGTACAGAGTATATTAAAGTCGGGCTTAACCAACTTTCTTACTTGTTTTTGTATGAAAATTCTACTTTACACCAAATTAATTCACATCTTGATGCCGGCCTTAGATGGGAAATTAATTATTAATATGAGTCAAAGGACAAATAAATTACCTTAATAGATCTGATTATTTTAAAGAAATTGCTATTTTTTTAATTATCAATCTTTTTTAAGAAAAAAATATAAATATCGAAATGTCACTTTTCAAATTCGGAAATATATAATATCAAGTGGTCCCTTTTTAACAAATTGAATCCACTGAGCATTGCGCTATCGGCTTCAACTGCTGAAGCAATTCAGATTTTCCTCAAATCTCATCTAGTTACCATTGATAGTCACCTGCCATATTACATTGATAAGTTTAAACTCAACATGCAAACGTTTACACGAAAATTCGGAATTCAGAAAGGTACATTTTCTTTTGGAAGATGTAATAAAAGAATGATAACTTCTTACATTTCTGTAAATCTTAAAAAAAATTATAATTTCTTTGGTAAAACCAAACTATGTAAAGGTAAAACTATGTGTCTTCCCTTTCCTCATAACAAGGTGATTTATTAAGAAAATTATGGTCGTCTATAAAGTTCTTTAAAAAAGCCCAGGGACAGGGCCTGTAAAACGTCAGCTTCCTTCCCGTGTCATAACTTATATGGCCATACGGCAAAAGTTTAAGTTTAGTGGTTACTTAGGAATTTGAATTTTTGGCAGTGGTTATAACCGAAGAACCTATCAAGATATTAGTATTGACCAAAAGCTATTTTAACTGATTAGGAAATAAATAAAACCCGCATATAACCGCTCCCCATAATATAGCCGTAACCGAAAAATATTATCAACTGACCGATACCGAAAATAGTTTCACTTGTAACTCTATAGTTTGTCGCTAAGGTTGATTTTAGGGAAACTCCAAGGCAATATTTCAATATTCAACGTAATGCTTAGAAGGTTGTGCACTGTTGTCTCTTAAAATTGTTTTGATTTTACACAAAAAACATACATACAACGATATGTCGATGGATTGGTAAAGATTGGATGAACGACAGTTAAGTTATGAACAAAAGAAAGTTCGCATCTGCTAAACATGTTTTTTTGTTTATTGAACATTTTGCAAACATTCTTTCAGTAGAACCAAGGTAATTTACCTTGAATTCTAGCTGAATTCCAAATATCGGATTCAATGAATTGGAAAAACAAAATCTTCCAGACGGTGCATTTGGTCAAATTTCTTTCAAGTGAAATACCTAAGTCAGCTGGTCTTTCTGGTAGGTAGAAAGTGTAAAGTAGGTAATTTCTGTCATAAAAATGCGGATCACACAAAACGCAGCTGCAAAACGAAATAAAACTGGCGCGCAAGCGTAAAAGACGCGACGAAAGAGAGAAACGAGAAGAAATTGAAGCCACTCTCTCTCTCGGAGGGGCAAGAGCGAAGAGTAGGACCGCGGCCGGCTTAGTCATGCCAAACTGCCGCAGTTATCGAGAAGCTTCTCCCAACCATTTGTTTGTTGTTTTTAATGGATTACTCACCCGACTGCGCCTGGGCAATGACATCGCGCCCCTTAACGCAAGGAATGATGGCGCGCTGTTGGATGGCCGATGGCTTCTCAAAACCATAACCGTAGATGCCGCGCAGCAGCTCCTCGCGCAAATTCATGTCATCGAAATTATCGTAGACCTCATGCCAGGTCGACTCGATGACACCCTCAGGGTCCATGCCAGCGGGACCATCTTGAGCTATTTCACTTCGATCATCCCTGCAATTGAATATAGAGAGAAAAAATTGTATATAAAAAATGTTCGACGATTTCCCGTGCCAGTTGTTCTTTTCTTGGTTAGGTCGAATCGCAAACGACATCCGCGACACTTCACTTACATTATCAACAATAAAAAATTGACTAGTTAAATTTATATGCTGAATTTCGACGGCTTGCGCACCGTTCACTTAAACAATTTCTGCTTTTGATTTGTATGTCAAGAAAAAGAGTAACAAAGAATTTTAAATCTTTAGTTTGGGGTTTTCACAGAGTGCAAACGAACGTGTTTTCTTTTCTTTATTTGTTATGTGCTCTTTTCTGGTCTGCGGTAATTTTATGATTGAGAATGCGAAGTACAAGTTTTTGCCGCAGAGCCAAACACCAGCGTCCGCCCATGACAGAAAGAGACAACTAGCTAGATGTGTGTCTGTGTCAATGTCAGTGGTTGCATTTGTGTGAGAGGGAGAGAAAAGTTGACAGAGCTCTTACTACTAGTGTTGCCCAACTTTTCAAATAGCGGAATTTTTAAGGTGTGTAGAAAAAAGCCGCCAGAGAGGGCCGGTGGACAAAAAACCACCACCAAAGATTCAGTTTTAATAAATTTCTGCAACTTTTTTTAACATTAGTTGCCTTTCTGTCAAGCACTGGCCTTGCTTTGTCCAGCAACCTCAATGACCCTGAGTCACCCATTCGGCGAGTGTTCAACTATGCATGTGTGTGTGTGTGAACAATTTTTATTTTTAACTTGGTGAAAACGTCACTATACTTTGTTCATTTGGCATTTATTTATTAAATATTTTTTATTGGAGGGGCCACCACTCTGCTCTCTTGTCTTACGCTCCCCCAACCACTACCGCTCTTTCTCTCTCTCCCACTCCTTTGTAGCGCTGTCACTCGCTCTGTCGTCGTCACTCGTCGTTCATTTTTTTCTTTAAAATTTTCATTTGCAATATTCTTTATCATTTCGCACTTAAATTGTCACAAAATTGAACGCATTTGATGACTATCAGCTTTGCCCGTCTGTTTATTACATTTCCTTTCATTTTTTGGCTATTTATACTAACATTTTCTGAATATTTTTTGGCACTTTTTATACACGTGCTGCTACTGATTTTGTTAAAACCAAGCAAAAGAGGAAGAGGAAGATGCGCCATCGGTGTGACCAGATTTCGGTAGAAGGGAAATACTTAAAATAGTTGGACAGACAATGAAAATTCGCTGTTTCCGGCTGAAAACGGAACAATTTAGTCCGTTGACAACTGCCAACATTATAAATCAATGAGAAAGCTATTCAAATTTGGTTAAAAAAGAATGAAATAATAAAAAAATCATGAAAAAAACAACATGTCATGATTTGGGAGCTGCCACTGTACGAGAGTGGCAACTCTTTTGGGAAAGAAAAATATCGAATAGATGGTGCAAAGCTTATCGATAGTTTTTAATATACCATGAACCCTTTAAAATGGGTTAAGAGGGTATCATGAACTTTGCGAATGTATGTAACAGAGAATTTTTATTATTTTCAATTTTATTTCTACGAATTTTATACAATAAAACGAATTCGAAATATAATTATAAGTATTATGCAGTTAGGCAGAAAGAAACATTTCCGAACCTAAGAAGAATTCATATATATTTCTGATCAGTTGACCCCGGATTTAATGCAAAAACATATTTTGAACCGGTTGAGCAAAACTAGATCTGATTGCACAGAAATTAGTTTCATAAAAAAGTATTTCGATGGGATTCGAGTTATTTTTGCATATTCGACATATTTTGCATATTCAGAATCATACCAATATATTATCAAAGCAGGCTTCCAAATATTAGAGGTATTCCTGAAAGTGATTTACTATAGATTTTGATTTGCTTTGGATTTCGTGTATCAGCTGCTCACGACTGCTCCATACAAAATGTGCAGTGTGCCCAGAAACAGTAAGGAAAATAGTTGATTTCACGGAATCAACTTCGAGGCTGGTTTCAATTTGATTTCTTTTTAGTGTGACCATTTTCTATCACAACGCGTTTGGCGGTTGTTTAAAACCTGCTGTTACTTAAATGTGAAAAAGATGGAAATTTGATCACATTTCAAATTTAAGTAATTAAATAAGTTATGTATTTATTGTTAGCATTATAAAATGCATACGAGCCTTTTGAATAAATAGACCAGCGGCCTACAGTGGACGGAGTCATAAGTGCTCGAGTTTTTGGAACGTGTGCTTGACGTAGGCAAATATTTTCGGGAATTATGTAATTTGCATAGACCTCCATAAATTCGTCTACAATTTTGGGCTGCCTTTTCCTCTTAAGTTCTGCCAAATGGCATTAGTCACTTCGCTTAACCATAATCAAATTCATAATTAATTGAATGAACCTTTGTAAAGTTTCAAACATTCTAGACCACATATTCTGCCCACAAGCTTACTTAAGAAGCTTAGATCTAGTTTTTACAATTTCACTCGAAATTTTTTGGTTTCGCGCCTTTGTTTAAATTGGCGCCAATTGATATGCAAACAAAAGCAAATCAAAATGAAACCAGGGTCGTTCCCTCAAATGCTTTTGATTTGCTTTCACGAAATCAAAATCGAAAGCAAACCACTTTCAGAAATACCACTAATATTTTTTTGATATTTAATTTTCACTTATTGATACACACAGTCATTCTACGTGTTTGAAAAAGGTAAAGCAAAATGACGAAAATAATCCTATTGTGGTATAAAAACGAATGAAGCTATTGCATTGTATTCAATATAAAATTACAATTCTGAATCTCTAAGCCGAAAAAAATATTTCTAAAGTCCGCAACTTCTTCAGCACGCAACTGAGAATCACCGGAAATGCGCCTGTCCACAATAAAAATTGGGAAAACACATTCTACACAGACTTCTGGAAGACCATAATGTCGGAAAACTTTCCTTTGCTTGTGTGCCTCTAGTTTTCGCACAAGAGAAAAGAGAACTACAGCTTATCGCCGAATCAGAACGGCAAAGTTTGAGAAGCTTTTTCATGGCTAGTTACTTCACAGCTGGTGAAAGATGACCGGGTGTAAAAGTTGAAAAAATAAAAAATTTTCATTAGATGTCTCGAGGAGGGATCTTCCTCACCCGGCCACTTCTTCTTGCCGCAGGGAAAAGCTGTCAAAAGGAATATTACCTTGTATTGAATGCAATATTGGCTAAATACTCATTCTGCATTCATGCAATCAGTTATGTTTATCAAGGTGAAAGAATAACACCTAAACTTAGTTCAGTATGAACTGTATGTTTTCGACATATGGGCATTTCTATTATGTCGAACTTGACCAGCGTACGCATTGAAATTTAAAAAAAAAAGGCAAAATAAATCGGATTTGTATTTCGACAATACCCTTGCAGAGGGTATTATAAAATTGTGCGGATGTTTGTAACGCATTGAAGGAAGCATCTCCGACCACATAAAGTATATATATTCTTGATCAGCATGACGAGCTGAGTTGATTTAGCCCTGTCCGTCCGTCCGTCTGTCTATTTCTATGCTATCTCCTCCGTCAGTTTTAAAGCTATCCTCACCAAACTTTGCACGAAGTCTTCTGGTACATATACGCTGCACATTTGTCGGAACCGGCCGGATCGGATGACTATAGCATACAGCTGCCATAGCAACGATCGGTCAAAAAGCTAGTTTTAGTGAGAAAAACTTTTTTGTTTATGATGGAAACGCCTCCAAAGTACGTATTTCTTAGTTTACTATCCTTTCCCATGATTTCACTAAGTTTGGTCGAAATCGGATGACTATAGCATATAGCTGCCATAGAAACGATCGGTCGAAAAACGAGTTTTAGTGAGAAAAACTTTTTTGTTTTTAATGAAAAGGTCCTTATCATTGGCATACACTTATTTTATATACTTTTACACAATTCTGCAAAGTTTGGTTGAAATCAGATGACCATAACATTTAGCTCCCATAGGAACGATCGGTCGAAAAACTAGTTCTAGTGAGAAAAACTTTTTTGTTTTTAATGAAAACGTCCCTTTTATTGGCATATTCTTATTTTATATACATTAACATATTTCTACAAAGTTTTATCAAAATCGGATAAGTATAGCATATAGCTGCAGTATGAATGATCGGTCGAAATAGAAGTTCTAGTGAGAAAAACTTTTTAATTTTAAATGGGATCGCCTCCAAATTTCGTAATTATCAGTATATTATGCTTTTCCAAGATTTCACCAAGTTTGGTCGAAATCACACATCTATATACTATAGATCCCATAGAAAAGTAAGGTTCAAAAAGTAGTCTTAGTTAGAAAAACTTTTTTGTTTTCAATGGAAGCTGCAAGGGTATACAAAACTTCGGCCGAGCCGAAGTTGACTTCCCCTATTTCTATTATAAATATAACTCTTTATTAGCCCTAGTTTTGGACATAACTCTGATCTTTTGGTTTTCAAAATAATTGCAAAAAAAGCAAGGCATTCGCACGGTACAATTATAGAAGTGCTTTTCGCAGGCAACAATTATACAATATTACAATATTTACAATATTAGCGAACTCCGAGGCAGCACTTTAATGAGACTAGTGTTAGTGTTTTTGTATTTCATGGCAGTTAGAGGGAGACGGACCTTGTCAACAAACCCAAGAGAGAGTTTGATTCAAAATTGGTCAAAAAATCGCGAAATTTGGAAAATTATGTCGTTTATCCGATTGTAATGAAATTGTTGGGATTGGTCGTACGCTTGCCCTTGAAGGTTTCTAAGTTAAAGAAACGGGGGGAAAATGGTCCAAAAACTGCGAAAATTGCAAAATTTCATATCGCGATTAAACTTTTGGGCCTTGTTGGACCCGGGAAGGTTCTGGGTTCCTGAGTTTCGTTCATTCGATTGCGATGAAACTTTAGGGAATGGTTGTACGCTTGCCCGCTAAGGTTTCTAAGATGATGAAATGGGTGGGAAATGGTCCACAAGCGTGAAATTGGCTAAATTATACCATTCATCCGATTGCGACGAAACATTGCGGAATGGTTGGCCGCTTGCCTTCAAAGGTTTCTAAGTTGAATAATAGGCGGAAAGTGGTCAAAAAAACCGCGAAATTTGCCTAATTATACCGATCATCCGATTGCGAAGAAACTTTGAGGAATGGTTGGATGCGATGGTTTCTAAATTCCAATAACCGCGAAAGCGCTTAATTTTTAAATTACAGTGCAGGCATTTTAAATGGAAGATGCAGATTGAACAGTCCAAAATGATAGGAGTTGTAAACCAAAGGGTCAAAGAAGTCGCAAAATTTTCTTGACTTTACATTATGATTTAGACGGTCAAGTATGTATAGGTGAAGATCGAACTATTAAGTCACATCTCGAAAGCCAAACGGTTTTCAAAGTGGTTCACCTACACCTTTCGATTAGAGAATTGGTATTTATGTTAATAATTAGTGTTATAGCCTATTTCCACTGACACATATATGTACATATTTCGAATGTACTTTTTTTTTGAAAATTTACCAATATCAATAACATAATGGGCGTATTTCTGTCCTGGGAGGTATAATTCGAAAAAATGTACATTCAAATATGTACATATTTGTGTCAGTGGAAATAGGCTATTACAGCTAATTGCAACAAAATAGTTTTTTACGGTTTCTTGTGCAATCTTCAATAACTCTTTGTATCTATATAATGATTTTAGATAGCAAAATTCAATGAAATCTATAGGCTCTTTTCCAGAGGAACACAAAGTATATTAAGTTTGTGCAAAAGTGTCCGTCTGTCAGTTCTTCTGACTGTCTGTCCATCTGTCCGTGTGAACAAACAGATCTCAGAGATGGTATGACATGTATGGAACATATGTTTCAAGATCAAGTTTATTTTCAATTTTTATCACGCCCCCTCCGGCACCCGCAATATCGAAAAAATGTCATATCTCCCACAGCTTTATAGATAGAAGGTTTAAACCTTCTGGATATATTTAGTATTCGGGATTCTTTATCGATCCGCCAAAGGAAATGTAAAGATCTGATGAACGATATTTGAGTTATAAGGAAAACAAACAATTATGGGCAGCATCGGTCGCAACGGTGACAGGCGGCACTTCACAGGTATAGAGTATGTTATTTATTTATTTATTATTTATTTATTTATTGTGAAGGTTTAACAATGTTCAGAAATTACAAACAGAATATAAAATTACAAAATGTACAATGAGAATCCAAAAATAACGATCTCCGACCCGGTGGGACTAATTTATTGGCTCAAGCCAGCTATGGTCCAACTCACAGCAAAAGTGGTCAGAGTGTACGTTATCTGGAGATTTTTCAGTTAAGAAATGACATTAAGTCGTTTTTTACATTTAAAGTAGAGTAATCGATAGAAAACAGGTGATAGTACTCATTATATAGTCGGGCTTTACCGACTATTTTTCTTGGTTAGAAAAAAAACGTGCAACAGAATGATAAAAATGCAAAAAAAAAGTGCTTGCGTGGCTGTGCATTCGATAATCTTGAATCGGTTTATAAATAAATAAAATATTCGGGGGTGTCCTGGAAATCTCTAGAGATTTTGGCTTCGGTTGGTTTGCAAAACGCTCGAAAAATCCGTCGGTGTCCCAGAACTTGGAGAGATTTCATTTTCTTATTAAAAAGTCTAGTTAGAAGGTGTGTGTATAAGATTATGGTCCAACTTCAAAAACAGCGCTGCGTCGCTCGCAAATAATTGATAACAGGTTTTGTTCATAGCTGTATTGATGGTTTCAGACTTGCCAGCCCTGTTTGTGTCTTTGCTAAGTTCGCTAAGTTTGCGTAAGTTAGCGAAGTCGCATTTGTTGGTTTGTGTATTGGCTTTGGTCGATTTCTCCAAATCTCTAAATTCAGGTACCTGCTCGAAAGGCAAGTACTCTGGGTACTTATAAATAGAACAAACCAAAGCAACCCTTGTAACAGATCACATCTGCTAACAATAATATTATCCAAGCAACATATGTATTTGTAAATGTTGCAAGGACCACATATATTAGTAATAATAACACCTAAGCAACATATGTATATGTAGATGTTGCGGGTGTCATTCAAAATGTTGCTATCCTAAAAATGTATAAAAACAGAAGAACAATCGAAATAAACATTCATTCATTCAGTCACCAGCTCCTAGTTGAGCTGAGCGTGGGTGGGTCACTCGCAAGAGAATTGCGTTTTATTGATCATTGGCCCTTCGTCCCTGAAAAGGCAAATATGCTAAATTGAACGGCATTGCTCAGGTCGGAAAAATGGTTTTCCGAGGAAAACCAAAGGAGGTAATCAGAAGGAAGGAGAGAACACTGACCTGCCAATCGTTGGGGACGGCCTTGCGTGAGGAGGTTTCCGGCTATCGATAAAATGGCCAAAATCATGGTCCTGCCAAACGTTGGGAATGGCCCGGCGCAAGGAGGGCTTTAAAAGGAGGAAAGATGACTTCAATCTGAAGAAGAAGGAAGGAAGAAAAAGTAACAGCATCGGGTTCAAGTCCCGAAAACTACAATCTTCAAGAGGAGAGGCGTACTCCAGGAGTGACTGAGAAAAGCAGCAATCCTGGAGCTGATCGATGCCATATATAAAAAAAAAATTTTTTAATCAGAGAAAATCAAACTTCATAATTTTTTTGGTCGGCGCAAGATGTTTTAGCAAACATGGCATTGTTAAAATTGGCTTTAAAAAACAAGTACGCCAAATTAAAATTGGTTAAAAAATGTTCAGAAAAGACCTGGAATAGAAAAGATATCACACCTATGTAAACATACAGTCCACTTAAAGTTAATATTACAGTCCACTATCAAAGAAAAGAATACTTATGTCAAAATACAATTGTCGCCCTGCGCAATATGTTCAAAGATATTTGAACAAGGGCATTTGAATCCAGGTACCTGCTGGGAAGTCAAATGTTCTTGTCATCTAAAAATAGCCGCACAAAACAAGAACACAAGTGCAGAGGGCATAGCATGTAAGAAGACCTATGCATTGATAATCTGTGCATTCAGTGCATGGGTCTACAAACCAAATCAACCCTTGTAACAGATCACATCTGCTAAAAATAACACCTAAGCAACATATGTATATGTAAATGTTGCGGGTGTCATTCAAAATGTTGCTATCTTAAAAATGTATAAAAACAGAACAACAATCGAAATAAATATTCATTCATGACAATAGCTCCTAGTTGAGCTGAATTGGGTCACTCGCAATTTATATTGTGTTTTAATCAACCTTTCTGTGGAAATGCCCATATTTAAAAAATTTAACATATTTTTCGACATATTTTGTATAAAAAAATTGCATATTTCGGAAATGTCATGTTTATTTGATCCGCAATTAATTATTAGGCCTAAATGCTAAATTTGACCTTTTTCAGTGCAGAAAAAGGGGTCTACTGATCAGTCGTTTGCATAAACTTGACAATGTTATATGGAAGGTGATAAGAATTTCAACTGTTGCAACAATAGTTTTGACGAAATTCGGAATTTCTTAAGCAGCTGAAACCGATTGCTCAATGAAAAGTGAATTCAATTCTTCGGAAGACAGGAACTTTCCTGTGGTTATGGGGGCGTATGTAGCTTACTGCGCCTCAAGTCGACTCACACCTCCACGTGGTAACCCCTGGTAACAGAGCGATGCATCCGCAAAGCTGCTGGCTAACGTGAGCGGCGATCCTACCCTAGGACAAATAGGGGGAGTTACTTCGGGCTTGGCACCCGAATGGCGTCTATTTCCATCCGCCAATGAAAACTAATACAATGCCTCGGATACGGACCGACCTGCGTAAACGTTTTAAGGACCACAATTTAAGGATATGCACCTGGAATGTTCGCACCCTCAATAGAGAGCGCGCGGATTCCAAGCTGGTGGATGTCGTCGAGGAACATTCATCGGACGTTACCGCACTTCAGAAATAAGATGGACTGGACAGGGGTGTAGGAAGATAACATCCGAAACCAACGCCCCATGGGAGATCTACTACAGTGGACATGATTCGAAGCACGAGTTTGGTTGCGGCTTTGCAGTCAACAAAAGACTGTGCCGCTCTGTCATCAGCTTTACACCAGTTGACAAGCGACTTGCCGCACTCAGACTTAAGGCAAAATATTTTAATATTAGTCTTATCTGTGCGCACGCCCCGACAGAAGAAAAGAACGATTCGGAAAAAGACGAATTCTATGAGCGCCTAGAAGACCTATATGAGCGCTGCCCCGATCACGACATCAAGATCGTGCTAGGCGACTTTAACGCAAAAATCGGGAGAGAAGAAGCTCATCGCCCGACTATCGGCCGATTTAGCCTGCACGAAGAAACCTCCGAAAATGGAGAGAGGCTAATAAGCTTCGCTTCGGGCCGGAACATGGTCATTAGTAGCACCAGATTTGAACACCGCGACGACCACAAGGCGATCTGGAAGTCCCCTGATCGTCAATCAACACGAAACCAGATTGATCACTTTGTGATAGACGGACGGCACTCTTAGAGTGTTCTAGACGTACGTGCCGCACAGTCTAACACACGCCGAAAGTTGAACATTGAGAAGCTGCAATCACAACGGACATCCGAAGCCTACTCAGCAAAACTCACCCAGCTGCTCAGGGAAACCCCACCTGGCCCTTCTGGTGTAGGCGAACAGTGGAAGCATATTTCACACTCTATGAGTACGGGTGCCAAAGAGATTCTCGGATTTGCCGAAAACTCCCGAAAACAGTCATGGAACGATGATGAGTGCCGCCGCGCTGCCTACAGGAGAACTCTGCAGTCTGGAGCAACGCGGGCTGTTAAGGAGCGATACCGGGAGAAAAGGAGAGAGGAGAAGCGCCTTTTCAGAAGGAAGAAAAATGAGCAGGAAAAGCGCATGAGAGAGGAAGTCGAAGTGCTGTTCGAGGGGAGTGAGACTCGAAAATTCTACCAAAAGATTAGGCAACTATCCGAAGGTTTTAAGCCCAGAGTCGCACTATTGAAGGAAGACCACGGAAATCCGGTCAGAAATCCGGAAGTGGCACTAGACAAATTGCGAAACTATTTCACTAAACTGCTGGAAGGTGATGACGAACACAATGCCGCCTCTGGGGAAGTTGCGACACCACCAATCGATAACATAGAGATAGATCCGCCGGACCATAATGAAGTCTTGTTAGCCATCAAAAGGCTAAAAAATAACAAATCTGCTGGCGCTGATGAGCTGCCTGCTGAATTGTTCAAGGCTGGCGGTGAGGAGCTGGTAAGGTGCATGCACCAACTCCTATGCAGAGTATGGTCCGAAGAAAGCCTGCCCGAAGATGGGAACCTAAGTGTACTCTGTCCAATATTTAAAAAAAGAAAACCCTGCGGCTTGCGCCAATTACCGCGGGATCAGTCTCCTTCCCATCGCATATAAGGTTCTATCATGCATCCTATGTGAACGTCTAAAGCCGAGAATAAGTGAACTGATTGAACCTTATCAGTGTGGCTTTAGACCTGGCAAATCCACCACGGACCAGATATTCACATTGCGACAAATCCTGGAGAAGACCCGAGAGAGAAATATCGACACCCACCACCTTTTTGTTGACTACAAAGCCGCCTTTGACACGCCGATAAGGTCAACGTTCTTTGAAGCCCTGTCTACCTTTGGTATTCCAGCAAAGTACGTTCGACTTTGCATGATGACGTTGAGAAGCACACAAAGCTCCGTCAAAATAGGAAAAGACCGCTCCGAGCCTTTCGATACCAAAAGAGGTTTTAGGCAGGGTGATACCTTATCGTGCGACTTCTTTAATCTGCTGATGGAGTACATACTGCGCCAGTGCCCAAATGCTAACAGAACGGGCACCATCTTTACTAGAGATAACATGCTACTTGCATATGCCGATAATATTGATATCATCGGAAAATGCGAATATGTGGTAAAACAGGCGTTCTCAGAGATTGAGAAGCAGTCAAAACTTATGGGCTTAGCGGTAAATGAGGATAGGACGAAGTACCTACAATCAACGCGCAGGGAGTCTACGCTTGGACAATCTGTTGCAATGGGAGACTACAACTTCAAGGTTGTTAGGGAATTTGTCTACCTCGGAACGACGATAACCAGCGACAACAACACCAGTCTGGAAATCCGAAGAAGAATTTCTCTTGCAAACCCATGTTACTACGGGCTCAATCAAGATATACTTAACAAGGTAGACGCACTCGCTTTCTCGCCCTCTTTGCTCGCCGCTTAAGTGTCAGTCTGTGAACAACAGTCGTCAGCGAAGCATCTCCGCGGACGAATTTTTTATGATCTGCCTCTTAATTTTTTTTTATACATTCGCTCTCTCGCTTTCGCTCATTTTGACATTTATATAAGAGGCGGTGAGAGAGCAAGTGCGGCTACCTTGTTAAGTATACCTTGGGCTCAATAAGGTGTTCAAGAGCAGAGCCCTCTCTCGGAAAACGAAAATTGCGCTATACAAGTCGCTTATCATCCCAGTCCTTCTATACGGCGCAGAAGCATGGACAATGTCAAAAAAGGATGAGGCGGCAATTGGCGTGTTCGAGAGAAAAGTTCTTCGGAGGATTTATTGACCTCTAAACGTTGGCGGGGAATTTCGCATCCGAATGAATCACGAACTGTACGAGCTCTATGGGGACACTAAGCTTGTCCAGCGCATAAAACAACAGCGGTTGCGCTGGATAGGACATGTTACCCGTATGGATGACAACGCTCCAGCAAAGCGTGTGTACAATCGGCATGCGAATGAGTTGGGAGGCATTCCCCCGCAGGGTCGACCGAAGCGGAGATGGCGCGACCAGGTGCAGGGAGACATTGCGAAGCTGGGAGTGTCTTCCTGGTGGAATTCGCTCGGGACAGAGGCCAGTGGCGGGCATTAGTGGCAGCGGCCGAGACCGTAAAACGGTTCTGATGGCCAAAGAATAAGAAGAAGTGAATTCGATTCGACCAAAAAAGCTGACCTTGTCTAGTAGCCACAGACATTTTGCTTACTTTTCATATAACATTCTGAACTTTATCTTAGAAAAAGCAACGTTAACACGAAAACCGACTCGGAATTCGGAACAGGGCCGAATAATGTTCTTTCTTCAAGCCTATCACTGATCAATTTTCTCTGCTGAACACTCCCATTGTATGAGGCAAGATATGTAGATGACCAAAATGGTTTACCAATTTTTAGCAGTCCTTGACTTTCACAAATATATTTGAAATTGTAGTAGGCTTTGACTTTACAGGGCTATGGCGTTAGCCTTCCCACTAGCTCATTCAATAACTAGCTCTAGCAGAGTTAACATGTCGCTTTCGACACAATTTTAATTTCTTTTATTTTTATCTATTTTACAACAACTATTGCACCTCCCATTTTCTTCGAGTACAAGTAGTACTCGTTACCACAAGTTCGCAACTAAAGCATAATTTTAAGTTGCGTCTGAAAATGTGAAAAATATTTGTTAAAAAAAATATATGAAGATTTTTTTTTAAGCTTCACATCAGTAAAGTTGGAAATTTTAGTTCATTTTGATGACCTAGTTCATTAGTTCATTTTTCCATGAACTTATCATTTTTAAACTATAGTTCATTTTACATTTATAGTTCACTAGCTGAATACCCGGCGTCGCCCGGGTTCTTATGATTCTTAAGAGAGCGATTTTATTCAATCTAGTGCAGGCTGCATGTCGGTATAAACATTTTGGACCGTTCGATCTTTTTCTCTATATAAACGTCTTCATGATAATCTAAAATCATGACTTTCAAATTGTGACTTTTTTGACCGTTTGATTAATACTTCCTATTTACCTGTCTACAATTGCCGTCTATCAAACCTTCACAATAATCCAGGCTCAAATCAAAAATTTGCAAATTACGCAATATTTTGGACCGTGTAATCTACAGCTTCCATTTACCAACGCCGGCATTGTAACATAAGCACTAAGCGCTCTCATAAATACTCATAAGGTTATTTTGCAAATTTCGCGATTGTTGGACCTTAGAAACCTTCTCGGGCAAGCGTTGCCCAAAGTTTTATGGCAATCGGATGAACGGTATAGTTTTGGAAATTTCGCGGTTCTATGACCTTTTCCGGCCCATTTCTTCAATTTAGATACCTTCGCGGGCAAGCGTACAACCATTCCGTAAAGCTTCATCAAAATCGAACATTTTGCAAATTTCGCGGTTCTTGGACCATTTTCCGCCCTTATCTTCTACTTGGAAACTTTTCCGGGCAAGCGTCGAACCACTATCCAAAGATTTACCGAAACCGCAAATTTTTTAACTTTCGCGGTTTTTGGACAATTTTCTCCAAATTTCTTCAACTTAGAAACCCTTCCGAGCAAGCTTTCAATTCATTCCCCAAAGTTTTTTTGATTTTTTGACCTTCGAAACCTTCGCGGCCAAGCGTCTAACCATTGACCAAAATTTCATCGCAATCGGATGAAAGGTATAGTTTTTGAATTATCGCGGTTTTAGGACTATTTCCCGCCCATTTCTTCAAATCAGAATTCTTCACGCGCAAGCGTCCAAACATTCTCCAAAGTCTTATAACAAACGAACATTTTGCATATTTCGCGGTTTCTTCTACTTGGAAACCTTCCCGGGCAAGCGCTGATCAATTTCCCAAAGTTTTAGCGACAACTTAAAATTTGAAATTTTAGCGGGTTTTGGACCGTTTTCCGCAAATTTTTTCAACTTGGAACCTTCCCGGGCAAGCGTTCAACCATTCCCACATTTTCGTTGCAATCGGATGAACGGTATAATTTGGAAAATTTGAGACACAGCCTATGATACTTTCCTGATCGACATGAACATACTGTGAAAAATTCTTGAAGATCGGTTCAGCGGTTTAGACGCCCATGCAAGAGTGCGTACAGGAGGTGCGCTCTCCGAGTTACGGTGCAGCTTCCGAAGACGCGGCCCTAGTACTGGCTGGAATGGTGCCGCTGGACCTGTTAGCAATGGAAAGCAGGGAGGCAGATGACCATCGACGAGAGAGAACTGTGACGCAATGGCAGGCGAGGTGGAGTACTACCACCAAAGGCAGCTGGACAAGAAGACCGATTGCGAACATAGGGCCGTGGTTGGGTAGACAGCAGGGACAAACCGACTTTTACCTAACACTGGACATGGTTGCTTCAAATCCTATCTCTATAGGTTTAAGCATGAGACAGATCCGTGTTGCACACACTGTGCGCGGACCATAGAAGACACAGAACATACATATTTTCTTTGTCTGTCCGTGACTCGCTGGCGAACGGGAAGAGCTATGCCTAGGTATTGGGAGGCCATTTACAGTCCCTGACTTTATGGACATCCTACTTAGCTCGCAAAACAATTGGAATGCATATTGCACCATGGCTGCCGAGATTCTCAAATTCTTGCGTCGCGCTGAAGGACAGCGCAATTCGAGTTCAACCCCTAGATAGGAATCTGGTGGAGGCCTTCGTGCCATCTCCTCCTTGTGAAGTAATAATTAGCGGTAGTTCCGCAAGAGGGAAACGGAGAGTAGGGGTGGTTATAGTGGGTGAGGAATTCCGAGTCCCACACTTCTTGGCTTTTAACGCTTTCTCCCTATACAAAAAAAAAGCAAACATATAAACATACAAACATACTTTCACTTTTATATATATATGTATAGATGTATAGATTGTTAAATTCGGATATTGTCTTCGTCTTTACACCATCTGATGTTGCCATGGCGACAATTTTGCGACATCAGGTTTTTAATTTTTTTTATCGCGGTTCAAAATTTCAAGTGTTATCATTTGTGGCCTTCAAAAGCAGTTTCTTGAGTTTTTAGCGGTCTTACTACCATGGAGATCCATTTACTGTGAATTGCGCTTATGCAATGCTCCTGGCTTGATATTCCACCTGATCGGGAGTAAAGTTTGTCTAGCTTTATTACTATTTTGTATCCTCTTTGGTATCTCTTCGTGATTTTATGATTTGCCAGTCTCTGTAAAATGGCTTGACACATCACTTATGCAGAATCTGTGGTCATCCATGGTATTAATCGAGTCTTAGTTTTGTCATATCCAAGTCAGGGTAATTATGTGAGGTCATTTTTGATCTTTAAAAACAATTTCTTAAGTATTTAGCGGTCTTATTACCATGGAGATCTATTTATAGTGAATTGCGCTTAAGCTTAAGCTGCCATAGGAACGATCGGTTGAAAAACTAGTCTTAAAGAGAAAAACTTTTTTGTTTTTAATGGAAACGCCTCCAAAGTACGTATTTCTTAGTTTACTATCCCTTCCCATGATTTCAGTAAGTTTGGTCGAAATCGGATGACTATAGCATATAGCTGCCATAGGAACGATCGGTCGAAAAACTAGTTCTAGTGAGAAAAACTTTTTGTTTTTAATGAAAACGTCCTTATCATTGGCATACACTTATTTTTTTATACATTTGGCATAATTCTACAAAGTTTGGTCGAAATCGGATGACTATAGCATATAGCTCCCAAAGGAATGATCGGTCGAAAAACTAGTTCTAGTGAGCAAAACTTTTTTGTTTTTAATGAAAACGTCCTTTTTATTGGCATACACTTATTTTATATATTTTGGACACATTTCTTCGAAGTTTTATCAAAATCGGGTTACTATAGCATATAGCTGCAGTATGAATGATCGGTCGGAAAAGAATTTCTAGTGAGAAAAACTTATTTGTTTTAAATGGGATCGCCTTCAAATTTCGTAATGAACAGTGTATTATGCTTTTCCATGATTTCACCAATTTTGGTCGAAATCAGTAATCTATATAGTATAGATCATATAGAAAAGTATGGTCCAAAAAGTTTTTTTAGTTTTAGTTAGAAAAACTGTTTTGTTTTCAATGGAAGCTGCAAGGGTATACAAAACTTCGGCCGAGCCGAAGTTAACTTTCCCCTATTTTTTTTATAGATTTACTAGCTGAATACCCGGCGTCGCCCGGGTTCTTATGATTCTTAAGAGAGCGATTATATTCAATCTAGTGCAGGCTGCATGACGGTATAAACATTTTGGACCGTTCGAGCCTTTTCTCTATATACGTTCTGATAATCTAAAATCATGAATATTTAGCAAATTTCGCAACTTTTTGACCGTTTGGTTAATACTTCATTTTTACCCGTCTTCAATTGCAGTCTATCAAATCTTCACAATAATCCAGGCTCAAATCAAAAATTTTTAAATTTCGCAATTTTTTTGATCGTGTAATCTACAGCTTCCATTTACCAACGCCGGCATTGTAATATAAGCACTAAGCACTTTCATAAATTCTCATAAGGTTATTTTGCAAATTTCGCGATTATTGGCAAGCGGGCAAGCGTTGCCCAAAGTTTTATGGCAATCAGATGAACGGGTTTTTCAATGATACCAATTTATACCCTCGCGGGCAGGCGCACAACCATTCGTCAAAGCTTCATCTAAATCGAACATTTGGCAAATTTCGCCGCTCTTGGACCATTTCCCGCCCATTTCTTCTACTTGAAAACCTTTCCGGGCAAGCGTCGAACCACTATCCAAAGATTTACCAAAACCGCAAATTTATTAATTTTCGCGGTTTTTGGACAATTTTCTGCAAATTTCTTCAACTTAGAATTCCCCAAAGTTTGATTACAATCGGATGAACGGTATATTTTGGCGAGGTTCGCGATTTTTGGACCTTAGAAACCTTCGTGGCTAAGCGTCTAACCATTGACCAACATTTCATCGCAATCGGATGAAAGGTATAGTTTTTGAATTATCGCGGTTTTTGGACTATTTCCCGCCCATTTCTTCAAATCAGAATTCTTCACGCGTAAGCGTCCAAACACTCTCCAAAGTTTTATAACAAACGAACATTTTGCAGATTTCGCGGTTTCTTCTACTTGGAAATCTTCCCGGGCAAGCGTCGATCAATTTCCCAAAGTTTTAGCGAAAACGTAGCGAAAATTTTGCAATTTTCGCGGTTTATGGACCGTTTTCCGCAAATTTTTCAACTTAGAAACCTTCCCGGGCAAGCGTTCAACCATTCCCAAATTTCCAATTAAATCGGAAGAACGGTATAATTTTGCAAATTTCGCGGTTTTTGGACCATTTCACAGACATGAGACATAGCCTATGATACTTTCCTGATCGACATGAACATACTGTGAAAAATTCCATCCACGACAAGAGATGCAAATACAAGCCAAAAGAAATTATATTAATAAATAATTAAATAATGGAATAAATAATGGAAATGTTTTTAACCACAACAAAACAACCCGAGGGAGGGGCACGATGTAGCGAGATGTTTTTTAAAAAAATTGGAGGGAAGAAAAACTCGCGGCCCTTCCCTTTTCTCTCCTTTCCCCCCCCTTTTTTCGAGAAAATTTTTGCGCTTAACAGCGCTAAACAGAGCTTAACATCTTATACGTGGACTCTATGTCAATATGCTGTGGGCCTTATTTTGCGTTGCTCAGCTGTTGCAATACTCCGAAAAAATGGGAGGTGCAATAGTTGTTGTAAAATAGATAAAAATAAAAGAAATTAAAATTGTGTCGAAAGCGACATGTTAGCTCTGCTAGAGCTAGTTATTGAATGAGGGAAGGCTAACGCCATAGCCCTGTAAAGTCAAAGCCTTCTACAATTTCAATATATTTGTGAAAGTCAAGAAGGACTGCGCTAAAAATTGGTAAACCATTTTGGTCATCTACATATCTTGCCTCATACAATGGGAGTGTTCAGCAGAGAAAATTGATCAGTGATAGGCTTGAAGAAAGAACATTATTCGGCCCTGTTCCGAATTCCGAGTCGGTTTTCGTGTAATCGTTGCTTTTTCTAAGATAAAGTTCAGAATGTTATATGAAAAGTAAGCAAATTGTCTGTGGCTACTAGACAAGGTCAGCTTTTTTTGACGAATTGAATTCACTTCTTCTTCTTATTCTTTGGCCATCACAACCGTTTTACGGTCTCGGCCGCTGCCACTAATGCCCGCCACTGGCCTCTGTCCCGAGCGAATTCCACCAGGAAGACACTCCCAGCTTCGCAATGTCTCCCTTTTAGGTATTTCGTCTTGCTTCTCTATCTCTGAGAACGCCCGTTTTACCACAGATTCGCTTTTGCCGATGATATAAATATCTTCGGCATATGCAAGTAGCATGTTATCTCTGGTAAAGATGGTGCCCGTTCTGTTAGCATTTGGGCACTGACGCAGTATGTACTCCATCAGCAGATTAAAGAAGTCGCACGATAAGGTGTCACCCTGCCTAAAATTTCTTTTGGTATCGAAAGGCTCGGAGAGGTCTTTTCCTATTTTGACGAAGCTTTGTGTGCTTCTCAACGTCATCATGCAAAGTCGAAAGTACTTTGCTGGAATACCAAAGGTAGACAGGGCTTCAAAGAACTTTGACCTTATCGGCGTGTCAAAGGCGGCTTTGTAGTCAACAAAAAGGTGGTGGGTGTCGATATTTCTCTCTCGGGTCTTCTCCAGGATTTGTCGCAATGTGAATATCTGGTCCGTGGTGGATTTGCCAGGTCTAAAGCCACACTGATAAGGTTCAATCAGTTCACTTATTCTCGGCTTTAGACGTTCACATAGGATGCATGATAGAACCTTATATGCGATGGGAAGGAGACTGATCCCGCGGTAATTGGCGCAAACCGCAGGGTCTCCTTTTTTTTAATATTAGACAGAGTACACTTAGTTTCCAATCTTCGGGCATGCTTTCTTCGGACCATACTCTGCATAGGAGTTGGTGCATGCACCTTACCAGCTCCTCACCGCCAGCCTTGAACAATTCAGCAGGCAGCTCATCAGCGCCAGCAGATTTGTTATTTTTTAGCCTTTTTATGACTAACAAAACATCATTATGGTCCGGCGGATCTATCTCTATGTTATCGATTGGTGGTGTCGCTACTTCCCCAGAGGCGGCATTGTGTTCGTCATCACCTCCCAGCAGGTTAGTGAAATAGTTTCGCAATTTGTCTAGTGCCACTACCGGATTTCTGACCGGATTTCCGTGCTCGTCCTTCAATAGTGCGACTCTGGGCTTAAAACATTCGGATAGTTGCCTAATCTTTTGATAGAATTTTCGAGTCTCACTCCTCTCGAACAGCACTTCGACTTCCTCCCTCATGCGCTTTTCCTGCTCATTTTTCTTTCTTCTGAAAAAGCGCTTCTCCTCTCTCCTTTTCTCCCGGTATCGCTCATTAACAGCCCGCGTTGCTCCCGACTGCAGAGTTCTCCTGTAGGCAGCGTCTTTCTCTGCAGTAGCGCGGCGGCACTCATCATCGTACCATGACTGTTTTCGGGAGTTTTCGGCGAATCCGAGAATCTCCTTGGCAGCTGAACTCATAGAGTGTGATATATGCTTCCACTGTTCGTCAACACCAGAAGGGCCAGGTGGGGTTTCCCTGAGCAGCTTGGTGAGTTTCCCTGAGTAGGCTTCGGATGTCCGTTGTGATTGCAGCTTTTCAACGTTCAGCTTTCGGCGTGTGTTAGACTGTGCGGCATGTGCCACACTGAGCCGTGTGCGTACTTTGGCTGCAACAAGGTAGTGATCCGAGTCAATATTGGCTCCTCGGCGCGCACGTACGTCTAGAACACTGGAAGAGTGCCGTCCGTCTATCACAAAGTGATCAATCTGGTTTCGTGCCAATTGACGATCAGGAGACTTCCAGATCGCCTTGTGGTCGTCGCGGTGTTCAAATCGGGTGCTACTAATGACCATGTTCCGGCCCGAAGCGAAGCCTACTAGCCTCTCTCCATTCGGAGGTTTCTTCGTGCAGGCTAAATCGGCCGATAGTCGGGCGATAAACTTCTTCTCTCCCGATTTTTGTGATCGGGGCAGCGCTCATATAGGTCTTCTAGGCGCTCATAGAATTCGTCTTTTTCCGAATCGTTCTTTCCTTCTGTCGGGGCGTGCACACAGATAAGACTAATCTATACATTTATATAAAAGTGAAAGTATGTTTGTATGTTTGTCCCTTATGGGCGTCTAAACCGCTGAACCGATCTTCACGAATTTTTCACAGTAAGTTCATGTCGATCAGGAAAGTGTCATAGGCTATGTCTCATGTCTGTGAAATGGTCCAAAAACCGCGAAATTTGCAAAATTATACCGTTCATCCGATTGCAATGAAAATGTGGGAATGGTTGAACACTTGCCCCGGAAGGTTTCTAAGTTGAAAAAATTTGCGGAAAACGGTTCAAAACCCGCTAAAATTTCAAAATTTAAGTTGTCGCAAAAACTTTGGGAAATTGATTGACGCTTGCCCAGGAAGGTTTCCAAGTAGAAGAAACCGCGAAATTTGCAAAATGTTCGTTTGTTATAAAACTTTGGAGGATTCTGATTTCAAGAAATGGGCGGGAAATAGTCCAAAAACAGCGAAGGTTTCTAAGGTCCAAAAATCGCGAAATTCGCAAAATAATACCGTTCATCTGATTGCAATCAATCTTTGGAGAATGAAGTGAAAGCTTGCTCGGGAGGGTTTCTAAGTTGAAGAAATTTGCAGAAAATTGTCAAAAAACCGCGAAAATTAATAAATTTGCAGTTCATCTGATTGCCATTAAACTTTGGGCAACGCTCTCTTTAGAATCAAAAGAACCCGGGCGACGCCGGGTATTCAGCTAGTTTTTATATATATTACATGTTGCGTCCTTGAGGCTCCATATCATTGCTATATGCATCCCCTCCAGCGGAGCATCCTTTGCCTTTTTGGTTGGCATTGTCTTGGAACAAGCACTACATCTGCTACCAACTTTACCACTAAATAAAGTGCTCCGAAAGAACTATAAGTTACAGTGCCAGAAGAAAAAAAATAATGTTTATGTTGACTTTTATTCTGCTTTAAATGCGTACGACGGTCACGTTCGTCATCATGGAAATACCCATATATAGATTCAAGAAAAGTAGTCCATTGAAATTGTTTGTAGAATAAACTGTTCTGCTGAATGTAACCTATGGTTTTCTGTGGAATGGCCCACATTTAAAGCTTAACGGCATTCCGTCTTTATCGATAACGGGGATTTAGTGTCTATCGATACCGGATAATTATGTCAAATATGTGTAATAATGTGTAAGTCGTTGTTTTCTTTTAACCGATTATTCTTCCTAATTATTTAACTCAATTGTAAGCATTTTACCAATAATGCAAATTTAATTTTCTCCAAATTAATTTGGAGAAACCAACCCAATCCAATACACAAACCAATCAATGCGACTTCGCTAACCTACGCAAATTTAGCGAACTAATCAAAGTTCCTATGGGAGCTATATGCTATACAAAAGTGTCCGTCTGTTTCTATGCTATCTCCTCCGTCAGTTTTAAAGCTATCCTCACCAAACTTTGCACGAAGTCTTTTGGTACAAATACGCTGCACATTTGTCGGAATCAGCCGAATCGGATGACTATAGCATATAGCTGTCATAGGAACGATCGGTTGAAAAACTTGTCTTAGTGAGAAAAACTTTTTTGTTTTTAATGGAAACGCTTCCAAAGTACGTATTTCTTAGTTTACTATGCTTTTCCATGATTTCATTAAATTAAGTCGAAATCGGATGACTATAGCATATAGCTCCCATAGGAACGAACGGTCGAAAAACTAGTTCTAGTGAGAAAAACTTTTTTGTTTTTAATGGAAACGCATTCAAAATACGTATTTCTTAGTTTACTATCCTTTTCCATGGTTTCACTAAATTTAGTCGAAATCGGAAGACAATAGCATATAGCTCCCATAGGAACGATCGATCGAAAAACTAGTTCTAGTGAGGAAAACTTTTTTGTTTTTAATGAAAACGTCCTTTTTATTGGCATATTCTTATTTTATAAACTTTAACACATTTCTACAAAGTTTTATCAATATCGGATGCCTATAGCATATAGCTGCAGTATGAATGATCGGTCAAAAAAAAAATTCTGGTGAGAAAAACTTTTTGGTTTTAAATGGGATCGCCTCCAAATTTCGTAATTAACAGTGTATTATGCTTTTCCATGATTTCACCATGTGTGGTCGAAATCAGACATCTATATAGTATAGATGCCATAGAAAAGTAATGTCCAAAAAGGAGTCTTAGATAGAAAAACTTTTTTGTTTTCAGTGGTAGCTGCAAGGGTATACAAAACTTCGGCCGAGCCGAAGTTAACTTTCCCCTATTTTTTATACTTGTTTTAGTAGACTTTTAATTGGTTTTTTAAGTAATCTTCCGAGTCGGAATTCTGTTTACACTAAGCAGCCAGCTGGTCGAGATGTATTTGGGGTCCCATACATACATAACAGAATTTAATGAACGATAGCTTAGTTGACGCCAAATTAAAGTATCTGATGAAAACAAATTTTTTTCGAATTTTCCCGAGTTTGTTTTTTTTGTGTTTTTTTTTTCCACTTGCAAATCAAGTTTTCCCACTTTGTGTTTAAGCTATCGATTGTTATTTCAATACAATACTTGCTATCGAAGAGCGATACTTTAGTAGTTTAAACACTTCAATTTCTCTGGATTCATGCGAGGTATTTTTGCGTTTTCCGCTGTTGGTCACACTAAGCCTATAACCAGTACCATTTGTCGGCGCAGCGTGTAAAAAGTGTGAGTTGCTATTGAAATTTAAAAAAAATCGCATTTATTGCCTTGGAATATTAATCAAAGCGTGCTTTTGCTCATCCACCTATTGGACTAAGTATTTTTGTAAATGGTTTGAAAGAAATAATTAAGTTTAAGTCTCAAAAAACCTGCAAAAAAGACAAAAGGCCATCGCACACACACACACACAAACTCAGTTTTTGCCGACGCTGTGGGAAAAGTTCAGGAGCCGGTTGGGAGAAAAAAAATTGTTGCTGTTGTACAAAATATAATGATTTATGTGTGTTGATGGAGACAAAATTGATATACACTTATGATGCTTATATATGCAATAATTTAAAGCAAGTCTATTTTTAATTTATGACGATTATAACTCAGAGGACCGGCCAAGAAAGCCACACTCACTCATACAGTGAGAGCCTTGGCGGGTGTTGAGTCATCGCCAGCTCTCACTCACTCATTTGCATTAATAACGGCCGACAGAGTCACATACGGCCATTTCGCTCGCACACACACTCCAGCAGCCGCCCAAAGCCAATGCACTCGAATGAAGTGGGTGAGTGGAGTGACTCACGGGCATTTTGAGTGGTTTTTGTTTTTCTTGTGTGTTTTCCCTGCCGCTGTCGCAACTTTTTGCATTCAATCGCTTTTGTCACTCTGTATAAGTCGGACGTGTGTGTTGGGCGTACGGTTTTTTTACAACAACAACAAAATTTTTCCTCCCCTTCGGCGTGTGTGTGTTGCGGTGTGTACAGAAGAAAAGTATGCTTTGCTTAATTTAACAAAAAGAAAAAAAATCCCAAAATCTAAAGTCAAAGCCAAATTGAAAAGTTAATAATTTCCCACTTGATTTTTCTCTCCCCCCTCTCATTGCAGTTTAAATAAGTTTCCTTAAAAGAAATAAAAGAAATCATAAATAAAAAATCGTCGACGATTGCGATTTTTTCTGCCTCTTTTCACCAAATTTTTTGCTAAATTTTTGGTGACGTGAAATCAACAAAAAAGTGTTGCAGGCTGTGCTTAAATCAGCAATAAATTAATACAAATAGTTTATTTAACCAACCAACAACAAATACATCATCATGAGCTGGCAAGATTATGTCGATAACCAACTTCTGGCCTCGCAGTGCGTGACCAAGGCCTGCATTGCCGGACACGATGGCAACATTTGGGCGCAGTCAAATGGCTTCGAGGTGAGTCGAGGAAAACCCCAAATCCCAATTTCCTAATCCTTCAATCCAGCCACTACTGGGTTGACAATGAATTTTTCGCAAGTTCAAGGGTGTGACCAAACCCAACAGCAACAACAATAACAATGTACAGACACAAAGGAGGCAGCAGCAGCAGCAGCGGCACATGCATGTCCGCCATGATTACTTTCATTTGATAAAAGAGCAAAAACTCCCACCCTGCTGTTCTGCTCTCTCTCTCGCTCTTTCCCTGTCATCGCTCACTTTCTTATGGCGAGAGCATTCACCCCCCTGCCTGTAGAATTTTGCTATCTGCTGCGCAAGCTCTCACACTTTGCACTTGATGTTAGAGGTGCTCGTTAAGCTGATATGTGTCTTCTTTATAAACAATTTCTAGATTCCAATTATATATTTATAACAACAAAATGTGTTGTAAAATAAAATATATATATCGGAACACCTTTTATATGCAGTGATTATAGTCAAGTAGAGCCCAGAACCACACTATTTAAAATGAAATAGGGCTCAATACTGTCAATTCTAAACGGAAGCTATTCCATACGTCACGATTTAATTTGAGCATAGATAGGGCTTAATCAAACCAAACCTCATTATAGAAAGGGCGGTACATATTATATTAATCGATCTCATTCCTAATTGGTCTGGATTGGACAAATCTGTGTATACTTTGCGGATTCCACTGGAAAGCCATCTTCGCTGAGCTGGTAACAAAATAAATCAGAACTGTAAGATTTTCGACATGATTAGTTGATCTCATGTTTTCTTATCACAAGTGTAAGACTAAATAGGCTAACGCCCTCTATTAAATCATCTCAATTTGAGTAAGATATGCAGAATTAACTACGAACAAATGTTGTAGGTGAAAATGTATTTAATGAAACTTAAATTCTAGATATGTAGACCTGTACCCGTTTCCAAACTCGATTGATCGGAATTACAAAGAGTTGGAATTTCCAAGATACAATTAAAGAATTTGGTTGAGACGATTTGCCATCACAAGTGTCAAATGAAAACCAAGGGAAATTTGATATTAAAAGCCAAATAATAACATTTGAAAGCGGGAACATTTCTAAGTTCCGATTCCACATGATACACATTTGATTCAGAACTGCATCACACCCTCTTTTTTTGAAAAACAAACTTAAACCGAAATAAAAAATTAAATAAAGTGTATTTTTTATTTTCATTTTTCTACCAAACAAAAAAAGAATCATGAAAATCGGAGTTGATGTCATGTAAAGGGTTAATATTATATGGAAGAAGGGTAAATTTAACATATTTTTTTTAGGTTCATATATTTAATATATGTTCATGACTGCGTTGTATTTTGTTGAGTTTATTCTAACGGAAATGCATTTTTATCGTGCGTGATCATTCGTGACGCCTCCCTTAATAGTATTTGTGAATCTTACGTAAAGAGAAGAATAGTTCAATCACGCACGCACCTCTCTTAAGAAGCTCAAATGAATGCTAGGGAGTCCACTCGTGGCCCTCTACTGTGAAATAGGTATCCTTTTCGATAATACAAACTTTTGATGAGATTTGCAGAGAAGAAATTTCTGAAAAGAGCTTTAATCCGATATTTGATGGTGCCCCTTTAAGTTGCATTGTTTCCGAAACCAGGGTTTCTCCATTTCATTCAATTCTTTACCTTACATAAGATATTACTTTATAAATAAATATAAGTCTTCACGAACCCCATAGCCTGAAAATAATGAAATATTTCAATCTTCGTCTGCTTTGTGTTGACAAGATTGCTTATGTGCGTTATGTAGAATGCTCATCTTTGCTGGAATGCATGTTGGAATAGCACCATTACTTTTTCAATAATTTGTTTGCTACTTGTCTTTATGGAAACTTTACCAGTGTTCGTATGTCATTCCGCATACCTTTAGTCAAAAAATATATTTAAAAAATTGGTTACAACAAAGTTAAATCACAAACCATTAAAAATCTTTGAATGAAAGATGCATAGTATTGGCAAATAACCCGGAAACATCACTGCTTTTCTTCACAACAAACCAACAATAAAGTGAACGAGTTTTTTTGGCGTTTAGATTGACTTGTAACCGTTTTCCCCCGCCTATATCAAATCATTAAGTGAAATTCTTTAAGATTTCAGTTTAACTATAAAAGTAATTTGAGCTACGCATGAGTTTAGGCAATATTTATACAGTCTGTTTCTTTGTTTATGCAAGATTTAAAAGAAAAATTTGTTTACAATTCGATATGTTAGTAACTATTAAGTTCAGTTGTTCGAAGGAATAATAACCAATTCAACTGAAATGATAAAATCAAATCAGTTCTGTGCGCAATCAATACGCTTTAGTCTTTACTTACAAACTTTGTGTAAACGATTTTACTTTCGACTTTCATACGATTTACAAAAAATATCGCCTTGCCATGATGGAAAGAAACTTGAGTGATATTTGCAAAAGTATAAAGATATTTATATCTAAAAAAATAAATTAATAAACTTCTCAGCTTAAATTCAATTGCATTTAAATGTGATTGGAGAGAATCATGTTCCTTTGTATACCAAGCAAAATTTAATTGTTAAGCAGTAGCCTAACTAAGAATAGTTTTACGAAAATCATGCATTGATTATTCCTTAGGGATCGCAGACTTTTGTGATTATGGTTCCAGTAAAGACCAAATTGATCTATGATTGACCTCAGTTCAAAGGTTTTATGCTGTTATTAAACAATTATTGTTTTAAACCCTAGCTTTGGTCGTTTCACAAGAACATGCATTATAGATACCTATAAAACCTATAAAAAAAGAGTCTCACGAGACTATCGTGAGCTTACTTTCCTAAAATTATTCGCATCTCTAGGTCGATTAGGGAGAGAGGTACATGTGAAACTATTTCTGACGGTTCTTGTCAAAACTACTGATAAGAGGCTTCTCAGTCAGACAATTGGACATTTTAGAATTATTTATAGACCAATTAGCCAGTCAAAGTGAGACAAATTTGTTAGCTTCCCCAAAAGCTGCTGCGTTTGGTTGTTGATTTATTAAAATTAGTTGTATTTTATTTATGTAAACTTTTAATGAATCATTCAATTGACTGGATTAGTCATTCAGCAGCTGGCTGTTCGCTTCTTTCTGTTGCTGCTGCTGTTTAATAAATGAAAGCAATTTCTCGAATTGTGCATTTCGAAGGTGTTTCGATATGAGTAATTTTTGATAGGTCTGTTGACTTTTCAACGCTTGAGCAAAGACCAGCAACAGCAGCAGCACACACTCCCTTTTTCAGCGAGAGAGAGAGCCTGCAGCGAGTGAGAGTAAAGAGCTGGAGAGCCCTAACCGGTTGCCTTTATCAATAGTTTGAATGCCTGTGCTTGTGAGTGTGGGTTTTATTATCGTTGTACGTTTCCTCTGCCGGCAAAAAAGTTATTTTTTTTTATCAAAAAAACAAAAATGTTTCTTGAATACGCAGCCAGCCAGAGGCTTCGTGCCGCGTCATCAAATGTTTGAAAAAAAGTTTTGTATATGCGCGCCACGTTTTTTGCGTTTGTGAGTGTGAGTGCAACTTCCTGCCTTGTTTCTCCATGTGTTTATATTTGATCCTTCTCTCGTTGGTTTCTGACTACCCGTTCATGGCATTTTAAGGTGGGACACACCCTGTTAGCTTTTGTTTAAAAAGCGTTTCCAACTGACAAAATTGTCTACTTTTTATGCTGTCCTTTTGTGTAATGATGACAATTGTCACATATACGAAATTAAAAGTTGCCATTATACTTAAGCAGCTTTTGAAAAAAGTCTATGGCCCACGTCATCTTCCCCCCACATACACATCTTTACACATATCACTTTCATTTTATCTTTTACTTGTTTGCTTTTTATGTGTTACCTACTTTATGCTGAATTAAGATGTGATTTTTTTTTTTAATTTTCATGATTCATCAAAAAATGGCAAAATGAATTGCCAAATTGAGTTATGTATATAGCGTTTTCTGATCAATTTTTGGTTTGAATCAGCTGCTGCGCGGGCAGTGCAAGTGTGTGTGTTTGTGAGTGACTCTTATCAATAAGAACGTCTAGATGTGCGCATTACCTTATAGTATTGGATTTCGCATGTAGAAACCCGGCTTTATAAGGTAAAAGTAAGCTTTTTTTCTAGCCGCTAAAGTTATTTCAAATAGAAAAATCTGTTCATAATTTGTGCAATTTTCTTGTTTGTTTTAAAAATATTTTTTTTTTTTTGGCTTGACTTTGCCAAGAAACATTGAATAATTTTAGACCCCTTAATGTAAACATACATATGTATGTACATTCTTGGTCTGTACATTCTTGGTCTGTACATTCTTGGTCAGGACTTTAAGATAAGTCGATAGAACTTTGTGCATCAGTTTGGTTGTACGCAAACTATTCAATCAGTTTTAAAGCTATAGACGCTACTAATGCTTTGGAGCTATACCTCTGTAAACGAATGATATGTGATAAAATATTGTTCCTCTGTTTTCCGTTTAAGCTAACGGTACTTTATTTCTGGGGACGCAGTTTGATTCGTCGATCGCTAGATATGTATATTCAACTATCAGTTTCTTTTTTTCATATTCGTTGTACCGTTAGCTGAAAAACATAAGCGCGCCTCTGGCATTTAGTTATAAATATGTTGTAGAGATTGAATCGTCATTAAAGTACAAATTGAATTTCCGAAAAACACCAAAAAAATATGGGACAACACCATGTAGAGGACGAAAAAGCATTATCGACCCCGATGAAAATGGAAAGCCCACCGACTTGCAACTGTGGATTCAATAAGCTGGGGTCAGATTAATGCTCAATTGGGACTCAATATAAAAAGGAGTAGGACTATACAAATAATCCATAAAAAGTCGTGCCCTCAACATACCTGTATGGTACCTAAACCTAAGCTTTTACCTAGCCTTATAATGGCGCTTATTGAGTTCCCACATAGATACCAATTTTGGGACGAGGAATGGCGTAATGTCACTTTCTGTGACGAAGAAAAGTTTAGTCTGAACGGTCCTGACCGTTGCAAGAAATATTTGGCTGACATGCTACAGGATAGACACACCTGGTATCAGTAAGGGACTGAAACGGTTATAATTTTTAATAAGAAATTGTAAAATAACAATTTTTTTTTATTAAAAAGTTGAAAATTAACTCATATTTTTTGATTTAAAAAAAAATTACGAATAAGAATTAAATTTCAATTTTTATTTAAAAATCATCATTTAACGCTTGTTTTCAATTTTTATAACAAAAATTAAAAATAAAAATTTTTTTCAACTTTTATAAAAAAATCTGAAAGTATAGATTATTTTTCAATTTTTGTTTTAAATATTGGAAATAAAAATTGAATGTAAATGTCTTGAAAACCGGGTAGTGTATTACCAAAATTCAAAAACATTCACGATGTGTTTGTCCATACCTTTCATTTTCATATGATACATTATTTTTATACACTTGAAAAGTGTATTATAATTTTGCCCAGAAGTTTGGAACGCATAGAAGGAATCCTCTCCGACCACAAATAGTAAAAGTAAAGTAAAATCGGCTTGTCAAGATGACAACAGCTCCAAGGGGCCAAAGCCGAGCCTCTCTCAATCTCTTGGCTTGTGCGCTTCTAATTTTAGCACAAGAGAAAGGGACCTACAGTTTAACGCCGAATCCGAACGGCAGTTTTTGAGAGGCTTTTCATGGCTAATTACTGCAATGCTGGCGCCAACAGCAAGAGGTGTGGCCGGGTGTAAAGTTTTTATTCAAAGAAAAAAACTTTTCATTAGATGTTCCGAGGCGGGATCGAACCCACGACCTCATGCTCTGCAGTCGCGCACACTAACCGCTGAGCCACTCCGACCACACCACAAATAGTATATACATATATTCTTGATCAGCATTACGAGCTGAGTCGATTGAGCTTTGTACGTCCGTCCGTCCGTTAAAAATATTCTTGATTTATGGATCAAAACCTTTCATATGATACATACCACGAATGTTTTTAAATTTTGGTAATACACCACCCGGTTCTAAAGATATTTACACCAAATTTATTTTTAATTTTTATTATAAACTGAAAATAAGATGGATATTATGACTTTTAAATAAAAATTAAAATTCAATTCTTATTCGTAATTTATTTTTTTTTAAAATCAAAATAAGCTGTTAAAATCAGGGATTAAAACCGAAACAAATTTCGGTTTCGCTCAAAGCAGGCAACCTCTGTCCGTTTCCCATAATATAACCTAATCCGAAATATACCTTTGGCCCGAGATAAACAAACCGACCTATACCGAAAATCGTTTCGACTTAAATCCCTGGTTAAAATTGATTTTTATAATAAAAATTAAAAATAAAGTCTTATCATGTCTTCAGAATCCTGCATCCTGAATTATTATATCTAATATATTTCCATTCATCTAAATTATTTTTATACTCTGTACCAGAGGTACACAGAGTATATTAAGTATATATATTCTTGATCAGCATCAGCAGCCGATCTATACATGTCCGTCTGTCCGTCCGTCTGTCTGTCCCTCTGTCCGTATGAACAAACAGATGTCAGAGATGGTAAAAGATAGAGGTTTGACATGTTTGGGACATTTGCTCCTTATATGTACTTGTAGGCAGATCAAGTATATTTTCAATTTTTGCCACGCCCCCGCAAATTGGAAAAAACGTCAGTTTTATAGATAGAAGGTTCGTTCCTTATGGACATATCTAGTAATCAGGATTATTTATTGATCCGCCAAAGGAATGATAAAGATCGGATGAACGGTAGTCGAGTTATAAGGAAATCGAACAACTATGGGCAGCACCGGTCGAAACGGTGATGTGCAGCACTTCACAGGTACAGAGTATGTTATAGTCGACTTTCTTTCTTGTTTAAAGTTTGATGTTTATAAACTTATAACTCTTATTTGGGATCCCTGAAATATATTATTATATTCTGTAACAGATTATAATAAGTTTGTATAAATGTAAAAAAAGTGCAAAATAAATCGGATTTTTATTTTCACAATTTATACCTTATAACTTATAACTCTTTATTAGCCTTAATGTTGGAGCTAGGGCTGATTTTGGAAAACTTTTCGTTTTAAAGATAATTGCAAAAAAGCAAGGCACTCGCACGGGACAAATACAAAAGTGCTTTTCGCAGGCTCGCAGGCTTACTACTTTTTCAAAATTTGATTTTAAGGACTTTCGCACGGGATACATTTTTATACCCTGTTCCCATTGAAAATGGGAAAAGGGGGATCATGAAGTTTGCGACCCTAAAAAGTATATATATTCTTGATCAGCATCAACATCAGAGTCGATTTAGAAATGCCCATCCGTTTGTCCGTATGAACGCGTCGATCTCAGAGACTATAAGAGCTAGAGCCACAAATTTTTGTAGATAGGTGTATACCCGATTCAAATCGAGTTTGTTTCAGATTTGGAAAATTCCTCCCCCTCCTCCCTTTAAGCGCAAAAAACTGTCAGAGCCACAATTTTTAAGATAGACCTTCCAAACTTTATATATATCAAGTAAGGCCCAATATCTATTCTGAAAAAATCAATAAGATCGGACAAAAAACATTATACGAATTATATACGAATCAATTTTGCTTGTGGGAGAGAGGGGGGCCTTGCATTGTCAGTTACCGCGTTTGTGCGTGCGTGTGTGCGTATGTTAAAGTGTGTATGTGTGAGTGTGTGTATATGTGTATGAAAACACAAGAAGTCAAGGGAACAGGGTATTTTGTAGTCGGGGCACTCGACTACAGCTCCCTTACTTGTTCCAACAAGATAAGGATTTATGTGACTTCTTTTATAATGCAAAGCAAAAACGTACAGCTAATTGCAATCGCATAGTTCGTTATTGTTTTTTATGCAATCTCCATTAAATGTCACTTGTTTTACTTTTTAAGTACTTTTAATTTTTTTGGTCTAGTTGGACCTTTTTGTGTAAATTCCCATACATATTCTTGATCAGCATCGACATGTCCGTCTGTCTGTCCGTATGAACAAACAGATCTCAGAGATGGTAAGAGATAGAGGTTTGACATGTATGGGACATTAGCTTCTTATACTTGCAGGCAGATAAAGTATTTTCAGATTTTGCCATAGGTCGAAAATAACAGTTAACACATATTTTTAAAGTGTTTCTCACTGACGGAAACACAAAAATCATAAATAATTTCTGTTTCTCACAGTGCCTTATTTTTCTGAGTAATGTTTTTGTGTTTTTTATTGACTTATTGACTTAATTTAAAAAAAAAAAAAACAAAATATCTGTCTTTCAAAAACATTTATGAACAAAGTGTTTTCTTTTAAAAGTTATAGTAAAACATAAAAACGGTAAGTGGAATGTTTCGATTACTTATGGTATGACCATTCACTTGGTGTATATGATCGGACAATGGAAAAATACCAAAGAGGATAAAAAATATTAAAACTAATCAATTTTTAAGTGGAAAATCATGCCAGGATCAAACCATAAGCGGAATTCAGAGTTAATAGATTTCTATGGTACTAAAACCGCTAAATGCTTAAGACACTGCTTTTAACGATACTTAACCGCGATAAATACCAAGGAAGATCAATGAAGAACATAGACAGAGCATTAAGAATGAATGAAGCCAGTTTACAGAGACTGAAGAATCATTAAATCGTGAAAAAATACCAATGAGGATGCAAAATAGTAGTAGTGCAAGACAAACTTTACTCCCAATCAAGTGGAATATCAATCAAGGAATAATGCATAAGCGCAATACATAGTCAATGGGTCTCCATGGTAATAAGACCGCTAAATACTTAAGAAACTGCATTTCAAGGCCACAAATGGCCACATACATATAATTACTTACACTGCCATGGTTATGACAATACTGAACTGCGATTATAAAAAACCATGGATGACCATAGGCAAAGAATATAGGGAAGATCATAAAGAAAGTTTTAAACTGTTTTCCGTGACTGACAAATCAGTAAATCGCGAAAATAAACCAAGTGTATACAAAGCCTAGTAAGTTGCTGAAGTAGCTTTGGTTGTGCCGGACACACAGTTGTCTGTCGAAAGAGCATTAAGTGCTTTACCACATATTTTTACAAACTACAGGCTGATTTAGTCAGTCAAGGAAAACGGCTTAGTACATTCTTTATGATTCTGGCTACATTCCTTAATATTGGTCTTCCATGTTTTTTTTCATAGCGGTTCAGAATTGTCATTACCATGGCTGGGTGGTTACCTCAGTTAATTATGGCCTAGAAATGCAGTTTCTTAAGTATTTAGCGGTATAGTACCATGGAGATCTACTAACTGTAAATTCCTTTTATGGATTCATCAAGGCATAATTATCCACCCGATTGGCAATTATCTTTTTTTATTATTAATATTTTGTATCCTTTTTTGGTATTTTTATCGCGATTTAATGATTTGTCAGTCTCTATAAACTGCCTTGATACATTCTTAATGCTCCGTATATTTTTTATTCTTTATTGATCATCCTTGGTATTAATCGCGGTTTAGTATTGTCATAACCATTGCTGGATAATAGATAAGTATTTTTCGTCAGTTGTGGTCGTTTTCGTACAACAATACTTTCGACTTTGATTTAAAAGACACTTATTTTCTCTCTCTCAAAAATAAGCGACTTTGATCAACAGAAACACAAAAAAAAAAAAAAAACGAAAATGTGGTTCCCACTGAGCGAGACATTTAAATTAAAAAATCAAGGCATTCTCTCTTATGTGTGGGATATTTTAAGTGTCTGGATTTTGCCAATCCCCCTCCCGATCCCGCAATTTAGAAAAAACGTCATATCTTCGGCAGTTTTATAGATAGAAGATTTGTGCCTTTTGGATAAAAAGTAATAGGGATTCTTAATCGATCCGTTAAAGGGTTGGTAGAGATCGGATGAACGGTACTCGACTTATGAGCAAAAGAGCGTTCGCTGCTGCAGCGCAGTAGCAGCGATGCTTTTAGCTGCTACTGCGGCAACAAAATACATCCTGAGCATACGCTTTCGTTGTTACAGGGATATTACAGTCGGGCTTCACACTGAGCACATCTAACATATTTCATCCAAAATCATGAGTCATAAAAATTTGACCTGTCAAAATTTGTCAAGTTTGTAGCATATTTCTATAAGACACTGATCCACTTAACAATTTGACAAAACCAAAATTTTAAAAAGTTGGCATAGCAATTAGTTATTAGGTATTTTAGCTCTGGATGTGGGATGTTGGATGAGAGATGTGCTCAGTGTGAATAGCCTATTCCAGAACGCACGAAAACAAATTTTTGTGTCGAACTTCACTTGAATAATAACACTTTTGAGCTGCTTTGAAATCTGAGTGCTTATGAAAAGCAGTCTTATTTGAATGAAGTTATTTGAACCCAGCGATTTTATTTATTTTTATTTCTCCCGTTCTACAAATTTCATAATGTTCGATCAAGTAGCTAAAAGAAAACAAACATTTTTGAGTAATCAGTATTTGTGTGCACCAGAGAACTGGTGCTTAATTTACGGAAAACCAGCTTATTTAACCGATGGTCTCTCTTTTTCTTTTCACTCACTTGGCCTCTTTAATACACTCAAGACAAAAACGTTATAAGCTCAATTGGAAACTTCTGGATATATCTTCTAGAGTGAAAAATGAATGACTGACTCTTGAGATTAGTAAGATTGACAAGAATAGTTTTTTTTTTTCGAGAACCAGCTGTTTTAGAGCGCAAACTTGTCCAACACATACATATGCGTGGGGGATGTCAATTCCAGCTCACTCTCTTTCTCTCTCTCTCTTTCTTTCACTGTCTCATTTAATTTTTCAAGTGTGCCGAAAAAAACTTGTTTTTAAAATACACGATATTCCTTTTGCCCAATCTTCAAACGGACACCAGTTTTCGCCCCTTGGCTTTTCTGAGCTGCTTTTTGTTAATGAGCAGGCAGTTGTTGCCAACTGTTTGCCAAATGGGTGGTGGATGTTGGTGGTTGATTTTGCCTTTGTTTGCTGCGTGCGTGGGTTGCTGCTGCTGCTGCTGCACCGTCTGTTGAGCTCTAAAAGGGAGCGGCGGCCACAATGAGTCGCCTTCCATTTGGTGAATATCCTTTCTGACGCATACAAATTAAAAACGAAAACGTGGCCGGTCATACGCCGTTTGCTTGCTGCTTAAATTCACATAAATTCATAAAAAGTTATTGGCCGCGTGCGTGACCAACAACAGAACTAATTTTTCTCATTTCTGTTCAATCTGCTGCAGGTTACAAAGGAGGAGCTGGCCAAATTGATTAGCGGCTTTGATCAGCAGGACCTGCTTACCAGCAATGGAGTTACACTAGCCGGCCAACGGTACATTTACCTCTCAGGCACAGATCGTGTGGTGCGCGCCAAGCTGGGTAGAAGCGGCGTGCACTGCATGAAGACAACACAAGGTGAGTTATATGTGAGAGGCATCCACTACACACACCCATGAATCAACTTAAGTCCTTATCGATATTTGGCCAAACTGATAGCGTCGCATTATCAGATGTTTTTGGTTTCTTTAGTACCAAGCAGAAACCGTTTTAGTTGAATTTCAACTCAGTTCTGGCTTGTTTTAGCAGACTTTATCGCAAGTGCAAAGAATTTAATCCACGACTCAATGTAGATAAGTGTCTTTGTTTGCGACCAGTAGTCATATAAGCCCAAAATAATTGATCAACAAATTTTAATTTTTTTTTTTTGCAATGTTGGACATGGTTCTGGCAACGACAAGCTCATTAAACCTAAGTTATATTAAGGCTAATTTGTGGCATTTAACAGCCGTTTCTGAGCAAAAGTAGCGCCACGTAACAGAAGCAAAAGAAACGGAGAGAATGGTGGAGGGAGGGGATCGGTATAAATGATAGACCATTTTAATGTGCCGGTGTGCTGCTGCTCCATTTTTCCGGTCAACAAGCAAGGCTGGGCAGCGACGACCCCAGCAACGTTTCGTTTTTCAACACCTTGGTATCTAATGTTGGAAAAATCTTGGCCATGTTTCGTCTCCCTCTCATTTGTGTGAGTGTGTTTGTACGCCATGAAACTAATTTTGTTGCTGTTTTTGCTGATTTTTTTTTGCATTTACGACCAGTTTGTTTGCTGACGCGTCAGCCTCGTCCATATTTGTACAGTTTTTGCGGCAACAGTTGAGCGGCGCGCACACTTACACAAGTTCAAATATAGACACAGTGGGGAAAAAGACTGGAAACATTCTGATATATAAAATGACAGATTTAGCAGATTCCTTTCCTTTTGCGTGCATGTCAGGGGAAAACCTAGGAGAAAAGTGCAGTTATAAGTCTAGATTTGTTTTTTTAAATTATTGTACTCTGTTTTCCATTTTCGCTCTCTGCTTAATTAAACAAGGTCTTCTTAAAAAAAATTTAACTGCAAAAAATTTCGATTGTAAAAACAATTTTAAAAATAAATGGATGGCCCATGAGATGGGCCATTATTTTCATTTATTATTCGGGTTCAGCAATAAGTTCCAAATAAATATTGAATCGAATTCAGCTTTTTATTTAAAAATGATTTTCTCCAAATAGGAAATGAAATTGGAACTCTTCCCGATTCTAGTTCCGCATAACTGGCTAAAATATCTTTATTTAAAGTAAGAAATTCTGAAAGTGTAAAGTGCTGCCCATCGCCGTTGCGGCAGGTTCAGCCCAGCATAATTGCGTGTTTTGGCGGATCGACAAATAATACTGATTACTCCATATGTCTAGAAGGTACGAACCTTCAATCTGACAAGCGTTGTGGCCGAAATGTGCGCGTAAACCTCGAGGGAACTGTTAAGTTTATTGAAGAGAGAAGCGCTTGAGAATCAATTAATCCAAGTAGAAGCTTGTGCTCAAATTGCATATTCTGCGGTAATGCAGAGATTGGATATCGATTAATTTTAACCTTGATCGATAAGAAGGTAAGAGCCTGCTAGAGTCCCAATTCAGATTGCCAAGAGCGAAAATTAAAAATTCTTTCTGAACAGATTCGATATGCGATTGCGGTTCTTTGTACTGTGGGCCCCATACACTAGAGAAGTATTCCAAAATAGGTCCAAATAGGTACTAAGGATATGTATAAAGTTTTCGTTGTATAGGGGTCGTCAAACTCTTTAGACCAGCGCTTAATAAATGCCAATACTCCTTTGGCTTTATTTACTGTGGCGGCGATGTGAGTGTTAAAACACAATTTCTAGTCAAAAAGTACACCAAGATACTTTACTTGAGATATTCGGTCTAATAGCCTATTCCTTCAATATTACATATTCTCACATTTTATACACACCCAAATAAACATTTTTTCCTGAAAAATGTACATATTTATATATGTGTCCATCCCACGGAACATGTTGTAAAGAAAAACTAGATTTTTGGTATTAATGTCACAAAAAAATAAACCCTGATGTTATCGATGTCACAAAAAGTAACCCTGGTTTAAAATTTTTTGAAATGATATGAAGGTAGGGCTGTTTCATAATTTTCTTATATAATTTGATTTCAAAGGCTCCAAAGTAAGTAGTGTCTTGGGGACTCCATAAAGTATGCTCATGGATCTGTGGGGAAGAATTTTGTCGCGGGACCCATTTATTTGGAGGATGGTTGCAAATTAATTGAATGGAAAGACGTTCGCAAAAAATTAGACATTTAAAGCGAAAAAACAAATACGATATAGGGTTTTTATACAGGTCGAACAAAAACGCAGGTGTTTCACGGTGCTCATCAATGCCGTGTCACGCAGCCATCATCCCCCTCAACAGTGTGTTGAGGTATACTCGTGTGGCTACTGGCCTCTGGGAATCAGTTCCTTGAAACGCAACTACCGGATCACCGTTTGTAAAGGCTATGGTGGCGCCACAACAGTAATGGAGGTACTACCGAAAGACCTTGGAATTAAGACATGGAGAATGCCCTATAATTTTAGTCTAATATGTTCAAACTTAAAGAAAATTTAAAAATAAACTTTGTTTTTTTTAGTTGATGTTATCTTTATTTTTCTTTATTTTATTTGGCACCCAAACTTTATTTGTTTGTGTTTTGTCACTTTTATTTAGAAAGTCTTGCAATTTATAAAATTTCCACTTACTCTTTTGGTTTTAGCTCCATACTAGTGCGTGTATTACTCTTTTTCTCCCCTTTTACGAATCTGTAAAATATATATTATGACCCAAAAATATATCGAAATATGTGATCATAGTGGAAATAGGCTATAAGACTTGATTCTCTATTGAATATGAGACAATATGGGGAGAGCTGCGGTAAAAAGTCATCATTTGGCATTTAGTATGGTTTAGGAAAAGAAGGTTATTTAAACACCACTTCTGCAGTTCATTTGGGTCTTGCATACGCAAGATCCACTCCGAGTATGGGAGGCAGACTTTTACGTCAGCTGCGTACATAACTACGGTTGAGTGCGATATAGCTTGAGGGAGGTCGTTTACAAAGAGTACAAAAAGCAAAGGGCCTAGATGACTGCCCTGCGGGACACCTGAAGTTACGTTCACAACTGTTGACAAAACATTGTTAAACAGAACTCGTTGAGTTCAATTATATAAGTACGACGAGATCAAGTATAATAAGTTAGTAGGAGTTTGTGGATAAGAAGTGCATGATTAACAGAATTGAAGGCCCTACTATAATCAGTAAAGACAACATCGGTTTGAGAGCCGAACTGAATACTACGATTTATCAGTGATGATTGTTGTCGATCGACTTTTAACAAAGCCATGATGCGAAGGAGATATGAGGTTGCTACAGAGATGCTGCAACTGCAAGGCGATCAACTCCTCGAACATTTTGAATGGCGGAAAGCTTAGCAATGGCTCGATAATTCTCAACATCCGATCTAGACCCTTTTTTTTTTTGGCAAAATCGACCCGGCTGTTGATGCTGATCGAGAATATATATACTTTATTGGGTCGGAGATGCTTCCTCCCTGACTGTTACATACTTTTGCACAAACTTATTAAATGTCCCGAGGCGGGAATCCACGACCTCTGCACATCAGGCAAAATTAAACATTATTTGCTCTCAAAATCGTCTGCAGTATCTGGCGATGATCTTTGCATAGCGACTGTTTAGGGGTCACTTAAGCATGCCATCATGTCGAACTGTTCCAGTCGTTGGAAGAGTAGCGGCTAAACCCTGCGGCATTTGCTCAGTCGCACTGTCGTTATAACGTTTTGAATAAAAATGGAATCGTTTATTCCCAGTTCTATGGCTTATTGAAGGGTGTTCTGAATTAAATTATTACATCTTCCTATAGGGTGATTTCTTTAGCGGCTCCTTGTATCTACCGGATGCGATTCTATCTTGCAGAAGTCACAAAACACTCGTTTTCTTGTTGTCAAGGTACTTTATTTCCTGATATCAGATAGATAGCAGTCTTAGAAGAACCTTATGCCTATTATCCGCAATAAAAAGAATTTTTAATATAATCCTTAGTAAAATGAAACTCAACATGCAAGCACAGTTTGCAATAAACTTTGAACCGAGCCAAAACCATATATGGTTGCAAGTCACAATTTTCACATAAATCAAATCGTGCTGTATTTATTTTAAGTCATTCGACAGTTACTTAAATTTCCATAGGAGTTTTGAAGAAGTCAATGTAGAAACATGATCACAATATTTTAATGTCAGTTAAGTATTGCTCGTAGTAATAGACGATCTTATTCACTTGAAAAAATTGAGGCAGTTATTAATGTCTTTTTCGAACATCTTTGAAATAAAGGAAACAGTTGTATATAACAAATTGTTCTATATTAGTTTCTTTTTTAGGCTTGTTGGTCCCACTGTTCCCAGCAGACTGACGGGGCCAACTGCCGCCCGTTGCTGCAGCCACAAGCTCAAGGTTATTGCCATAATCCATTTCAAGTGCAAATGTTGCACAGTGTGTCGATGTGACTGGGACTCTGCCTCTACCTTTACTTCTACTTCTATGCATGTTTTTTTGATGTGTGTGTGTGTGTGTTCGTCTGGGTGGAATAAACCGCAAAGAGGCAAAATAGAAAAATAGGCAACAAACTGGTCGATCTGGCTTTTAGTCTATGACCTAGCCGAGGGGGGGAATGAGTGCTCATACTTATGTGTTTGGCGCCATTTAGTCGGCTTATGTGGCAGTGGCAGCTTAAATAGCTCTTCTTTTTAGGCTTTGAACAGCTGATCTGATCGGGTAACAAAAAACATTACACGCTACTTGAATTACTTTACTCGAGAAAATCTACTCAAGCGGCATTTACCGCAGTTTAACATTTAAACTAGCATTAAAGATGACTTTGTCATGCTTGATAGAATTAAGGAATGTTGGCATCTGCCCAGGGTTTAGTTTATTGACCCTTTGTTTTGATTTAAATTACTCTTCAATAAATTTTCTGTTGGCTTGAATCATCTTCCACCTCTCTTTTAGAGTTTGACAGTGTGGAAGACTTGTCATTCATGTGATGGTGGCGGTTGTCTGGTTTGGTCTCGAGTTTGAGTCTGGTCTGTCCGGTTTTCTCTTTATATTGAGCGCTTTTATTCATAATTTGTAGACTACTGTTAGTTCTTGGCTGCTGCTGCTGCTTACTTTCTCTTCACATTTGTCAACCGGATGGATAAGCATGGTCTGAAAAATTTAAGTAAAGTGTAAGATTTCTAAAGTAGTAGTTGTAGTTTTCAAGAGATTTCTACCAAGCATATTTACACCTTTGCAAGGGTATCTTCATTTTGGCACTACACTTTTAAGAGAATGTTTCAGTTGGTGTTTTTTGGGTCCCTCGAACCGGACCATGACCCCCAGAACATGATCCTGAACCGGGATCTGTGTTTGGAAGCACCTAGGTATTTGTACCTAGGTACATACCTAGATACAAATTTTGTGTATCTTTTATTTTTTGGGTACCTTTTACCTTAGCTTGGTCCAAATTTTCATTTACCTTACCTTATCAACAGAAAAGGTACTATGACACTTCCAAAATTTAAATTGAAGTGGATTCCAAATAAAACCAACAAAATTGTAAAGAGTTTTAAAAATTGGCTTGTAGAAGAAATAACGGAAAATGTGGAATCTTTTGTCAATGAGAGTTCAAATTCAAAGCATTCTGAAGACTACATTGGACGAAACTGAAAATTGTTCAGCAAATTCTAATACTTAATTAAAAGTCTTAACTCGTCTGGCCTCTAATAGCAAGTTTTTAGAGCAGTGGTGTCCAAACTCACACACAATCACCAAACTTTCCAACCACGCGTGGCTGCCTTTTCAAATTTTGGACATCGCTGCTTTAGAGTCTATACTTAATTATACAAATATTTGTAATGGTTTTTATAAGTATAATACCATTTTGCCTAGCTCTGCACCATTTGGTTGGTAAACGTTTCAAAAAACACTTATTTGATGATATTCTGTTTATTAAAACCATATTACACGATATCAATAGTTTCATTAATTAAATGCTTGTGAACGGTTTAGATTTATGTCTTTGGTTCAGGATTTCTGTCGTTTTCATTGGCGGTAATTAACAATCGAAAAGACAAAAGTAGTGTTAGGCGAGGAAATTCTTAATTTTGTTATTGAGTATTGAGTAATTTTTAAGATGAAACCGAGGAAGTGTGAGTTATGGCAGAAACTAGCGGAAGACATAAAATCAAATTCTTGGACTGCTGACTACAGTCTTGACCTGCTTACTCAGAGTTATTAAAATTTGTAGACCTGGCTTAGGACAACGCTCGTATCTTGCAATGCCTTCTATCGATAGAACCAATGCAGTTTGGAAATCCCCATAATTCATAAAAATCTAGAAATCTAGAACAGATGGAAATGCCTAGAACTTATCAAAGCGGAATGAAGAATAGGGATTGTCTCCTTTAAAATTTTGGAAATGGTCGACTGGTGGATTTAAAAAAGCAATTGCAGCGACGTTTGACTTTCACCTGTAGCCGAATTACGTAGTGTAACTTGCATTCTTTCAGCAGGTCCAATGAAGTACCGCATGTCAGTTACATGCAGACATTCTGAATAAATGGTCGAGATATGAGCAAAAGAGTGTTCGCTGCTGCGGCGCAGCAACAGCGTTGCTATTAACTGCTGCTGTGGCAACATAATGCATCCTAAGCAGTACAGAGTATGTTACAGCCGGGCTTGACCGACTTTCTTTCTTGTTATACACTTGAAAAGTGTATTATAGTTTTCCCCAGAGATTAAAGCGCATAGAAAGAATCATCTCCGACCACTTAAAGTATATATATTCTTGATCAGCATGACGAGCTGAATCGATTGAGGTTTGTCCGTTTGTCTGTTTCTACGCAAACTAGTCCCTCAGTTTTAAAGCTATCGAGCTAAAATTTTGCAGAGTCATCTTTTAGCTACTTCTTGTAGCTGCCATACACATTTTTTTTTAGTTGTTTTTTTTATTTAATTTTCCAATGACACAAGACATGAAGCTTATAGATTAAGTTATTGGTCACAAAATAAAGTCAGTGATCACAAAAGTTTAAAGTTTATTTAAACTTCGGCACAGACGAAGTTAGCTTTGCTTTCTCGTTTTTATTATTGATTTATGTTAGATGATGGGTGTGTGCTGATAAACGCACTCAATGATACCCTAGACCAGAGGCAGGCAAAAAATACATTTACAATTTTGCATTGGTGTGTGTGAGAGCAGCACATAAATTGCTCTCAATTTCAGTAGCATCGACTGCGTTGCGGCGTAGAAAAGCAAGCAACGCAGCGCCGCTTGTACAGCTTATACTATGTGTGTCAGAGCAGCTCTGCTTAGAGAATTTTTATATGCACACGAGATAGGAATGTGCCTGTCCCTGCCCTAGACGCAACTCTTCTTGAAGGGTCGTTTTAAACCTGTTTTTCTCATGATTTACGTCTCATTTTCAGGTCATATTTCCAGTCATTTGCGAGTCTTTTTCAAGATAAGCATTTGCACGAGTCAGTTAATTTAGTTTTAATCATCAAAATCGCTCGAAAAAGTCACATCAAGGTGATTTTTGTTAAAATGATCTTCCAAATTCTAGGTGGGAAATCTCAAAAGCGTTTCTTCGACTATATATTAAAATTCTTCATATTTGGACAAGTTCAAAAATTTCCGAAATGTTTGAAATGAATAATGATATTTTTTAATCCTTTGCACCCAATAAAACATCATCACTCAAGTCAAAGTTGAACAGACTTGTCCAAATATGAAGAATTTTGGAATATTCTGGCATGTATTCAATTCCACTTCTTTTTAAAAAGTAAATCGAACGCAATTACGCTTCTGTTCGGATTTGCTGTTCTCTGAAATTGCTTACTTTTACTTTTGCAAACCACGGGCCAATCGGAATCAACACTAGAGCACCAAGCGTGATCGAAAACGGAACAGTTGGGAATGAGAGAAGCTGACTTTTACATCTTTTTTCCGTTACTCACGGAAATTTTCGATAAAAATAAATTGCATCCACACTACAAGTTTGAAAATAAAAAAAATATATGAATGATTGAAAGATAATTTTATTAGCTTTAATTTAATATATAAAAATAATTCATTAGTTATTTCATAATTGAGATATTTTTACCTTCAAACCAAAACCATCACCCAAAAACCTCGAGCCTTTATTTTTTTTAACAATAATTAATTGGTCAATTTTGGTGCTATCCCGCGAGCCGGAGGTCCGCACGAATATTATAATACAATATATAAATAAAATGAAAATAGGAAATGTTTAAAAAATGCGGCCTTTGATGAAATATAGGGCAAGTTCAAGTTGATAAGGCTAGACGACACTTTCAATTTTTAGGGACAATTTTTCTTTAATGGGCAAAAGTTGCTGTTGTTTATCATATCAGTCTCTTTTAAAATCAATGTGCGGCGAATTCCAGCCTACTTTGACTCGCTTGCCCCAACGACTTTTCCCCATTAAACCATAAAGAATCCAATTAAGTAAAAAAATATTCTTTAAAGTTTATTCAAACGTAGGTCGAAAAGAACCTATATGAGAAGAGTTCACATTAAAAATTTCGATTTTCAACTTTTTTCTCCTTTTTTCTACTTACAGCCGTCATCGTTTCTATCTACGAGGATCCCGTGCAGCCTCAACAGGCCGCTTCTGTTGTAGAGAAACTTGGAGATTATCTGATTACTTGCGGGTACTAGGAGAATAGATCAACACAAAAACCAACAACTTCACCATCAACAACCAACCAGCAACAAACCGTAAATGAACTAATAATACATACAAAAAAAAAAAAAACATAAAACAAAACACAGAAAAGTAATTATTAATATTTAAAGAACGGCCAAGAAAGGAATTTGCGGAAAAAAGGAAACGAGAAATATGCTAAAAACTTTAATAATTACCCAAACAACAACTACAACAAAATTATAAATTCTGCATTATTATACATAAACAAACATTTTTTGGTTCATACGATAAAAATAAAAAAGAAAACCACAAAAATCAGAATATGTATTGGAAAACCAGGCAGCAGGCAAAGAACATTTTTTGAGCACTTTTTTTGTATAGCATTATATACATATATATATTTGTATAGAGACAACTGATATATATGTATATGTATTCAGGCAGTTTTTATAAAAATGAGAGTGAGTGAGAGGAAGATCTCGAAGAGTCAGTCAGCCGGTGGAAACGAGAAACAAAAAATCATACACACACATACACACAGAAAAATACCAACCACAATATATAGATATATATATTTATATATGTAAACTATTTGGAGAACCATTCATGATGCTCTATTTATAAGAATAGAAGGGAAGAAGAGGCAGCAGCACATGCAGCAGCAGTGGTAACTTTTTTATACGAAACAACAAAAAGCAAAATAAAATCACCTTTTAGCCATACTACATATATATATGCATATATGCGCTCATTCAGATTGAGTTCTCTGCTCCATTTGCTCTCGTATGCGCTTTTCATGTTTGTAATTTTCTAATCCTAAACGAAAACAAAACAACACATCCATCATATAATTGTATAACGATAACTACATCCCAAAAGAAACTTTCTGTCGTACTGCGTTTTGTTTCAGGAACTCAACTTCATTTGCTGAACCCTCGAAGAATTCGGCAATAAATTGCCATTACAATTTACACACATAAAATTACATACCATTAAAAAAAAAGCATGTAACAATTTAATATTACCTAATTAAAAAACAAATGGAATAAATGGCTTTTTCACATTTAGGTAAACTACACAAAGTCTTTCGTTTAGCACTCTTGACACAGGTTTTAGTTTTGTTTTGGTTCGTTCCATCTTCCCCCCCAAAAACTGACTTTTTCGTACAAGCAAAAAGAAAACCCGTAAAAGAAATTAAATATATAATATATAAAAAAAACGAAAACCATATAATAATACGATACTTTAATACTATTGAAATAAAAAACAGAGTGAGACCACCAAATAATCTCCTCATAAAAATTATATGCACAAAGAGTTTTTCTTGCTGTTTGGCTTGACTTGCAGGTTAATCAATCGATCAACGAACTCTGAACTTGCCATGTTATCGGCTCTGAAAGTTCTTGTGGAAATTTGTTATTGTAAGTGGTTCGGTTCAGATTTTAGATTGCAGATGGCCGTGAGTTTATGAGCATCTCTTCACGGATATTTCAGGAACTCGCCTATATCTAGTGTTTGAAAACGCAAAACATCCTAGATTCAAGTTCTTTAGAGTGTTCGCACGTAAGTAACTTTTCTCCCTAAGACTTGCTTGCTTCGCAAAGCTTGATAAAATGGAGCGATGGGATTGAGAGGTATATGCAAAGCTTAATAGCATCAAGATCCTTTGGAATGATATTGCGAAATTATGAGCACGAGGTCGTTCTTTTGCATTTCCTTTTATATCTCCATACCCATATCTCCAATTTCATAAAGGGTTTTGACATTTAGCACAATTCTACACATACGGTAATTCGGTTTATTGTTCACATCATCGTAAAAAATACATCATCCTTGGGCACCAGTGCCCGTCAAGAAGATTCGTTTCCTGGGGCATTAGTGCATGTCAAGACGATTCGTTTTCGTTGGATACCACAAAAAGAGACTAGGGTCAATTGTGTTCCAAAAAAAGGAAATTCCAGTTTTTACTTTTCAAACAAACTTTACTTTTAACATCTCCGACTGACGATTTCTAGTTTTTCCGAAATTGCCTTGCCTCTGCTTTCGATCAAACAAGCCTCTGATGTTCGATCAGACTCGTGCGTTTACTTAGCTTGGTTGGACTCGTCGCCTTGGTTCGACACACTCGAAATCATGATACAATAACTGAAGGTAGTCTTGTCGTCTGTCGAAACGTTCGGGTTTTGGTTTAGTGCGCGTTCGCTTGTTGACGGAATAGGTTGTGTGCCGACGAATTTTGTGGAATATTAGCCCTTAGGCAAAATGACATTATGCAATGTGTGTCGCAGACACGTGGATGGCGTTAAATTTATAAAGGCACCAAAATGTTTGGAGAAAATAGCGTTGTGGGAGGAATTGCTGGAATGCAAAATTGCCGATTATTCGAAAATTTGCTAAACAAAAATAGCGCCTGATTTGCAACTCAAAATTATTGAAAATTAATTATTAAAAAAGGCTAATTAAAACCCCTCGCACCATCTAAAGCTTAATCCACACACTCTATTCTCGTTTCGCTCGCACTTACTAGTATGAGACCCTCTCACTCGCACTCTTTGTTATAATTGTAAAGGTACCAGATTTTTGCCGACGAGACTACCTTCAGTTATTAAATTATGCTTGAAATGATCGCAAGCATATTGAGTCAGAACGAGTAAGCTCTTTGCTTCGTACGAGTAATAAGATGAACAAACTTTTCATAACAAGAGTCAAAATAAGCCTTTTGCCAGCAATGGCCAAGCCTTTTCCACACTCTACTCTTGTTTACTCGTACGTACTCTCCGGGTCGACGGCGAGCTTCGACAAGCCTCTTATGCAACTGTTGTTGTCTTTTGAAAACTTCAAACAACAACATGCCACAAGAAGGAAAGAGAAAGCGTATGCAAAATACAAATGCAAAAAATAGGCCATCATGCTATCTCTTTTGCTCTCACAAATTGTTGTTTTTGTGTGCTTGTGACGATTGTGTACAAGCGTTGATGGTAACAGATCACAGCAGCTCTTTGACTTCGGCAACAAGTACTCTCGGTGATTCGCGGCCGAAGCTAGGAGTAATCGCGAGTATTTGTACCGAACGAACTTCACTCATGACGGCTCGCATCAGAACTTCGATTTTGTAACAAGGGGCTTTGCGTCGACTTGCGGCCGAAGCGCTGAGTCAACGGGAGTGTATGTACGGAAAACACTCGAGTCTGACAAGCCTTGAGCGCTGAGCGATTGTACTCGTTGCAGTTCTCTGCTCTGTACCAAAGGTACACAGAGTATATTAAGTTTGTTCAAAAGCTTGTAACAGGCAGAAGGAAGCATCTCCGACCCTATAAAGTATATATATTATTGATCAGCATCAACATCAGAGTCGATATTGCCATATCCGTCTGTCCGTCCGTCCGTGCGAACAAACAGGTCTCAGAGATGGTAAGAGATAAAGGTTTGAACTGTATGGGACTAAAACTTGTAATTTTTGAAAAAAAACGTCATATCTCCCACAGTTTTATAGATAACTGTCAATCTGCCAAAGGAATGGTAAGGATCGGATGAACGATAGTCGAGTTATACGGAAAATAAACAATTATGAGCAGCACCGGTGATGGGCAGCACTTCACAGGTACAGAGTATATTATAGTCGGGCTTGACCGACTTTTTTATTTATAATAATAATAATAATAATGGTTTGCTTTATTGCCCAGTAATATTAACAGTTTGCTTAAAGCTAGCAGTTCAGTGGTAGTCAGTGATTAGATATTAATCTTTACATCTGAAAAAGTATTACAATCTGTTTTACAATTTACATTTTTCGAGAACTTAATTTAGAATTACCCAAGGAAAAGGCAGGAAGAAAACCTTGGCAAGAAAGACTTTTTTATTTATTTTTATTTGTTTTAGCCTGCAAATCGCAAAAGCAGAAAACAGTCGGGAACATCTTTTGTCGCCCGGCGCTGCTTTTAAACGAAAGCAGCAGCTCCGACATGCGCTCCTGGTCACACCGCTTCGCACTTTTCAGAAATTGTTTTTTGCTTTGCCTTTGAAAGCGACTTTTAGATTTTGTCAGAAGCAAAGGCAAAATCAAAATCAGACGAAATTAAACATAATGTTTTTTAGAAACTGGTAAATTCCTACAAAAATGAACGCTTAGGAAGCACTTTCAAGCAAATGTCTGTCCCGTTTTTCGGAAAATCTCGTCACGACTGGCTATTACTACTGGACTATTTCATTAAAGAAACGTAGGAAGATCAATTCTAAGTGATGCACAACCATTTGATTGCAGGAAGTTTTTGGAACAATCGTCTCTTAGGACTCATTGGCCTTTTTTTTTTGGGAGAATCACTTTCTGAATGAAAAAACTATAGACACAAGTAGTAAAGTTCTAATTAATGATTTTGCTAAAAAAAATCCAAATCTTCTAATGAAAGTGGCCTATCGGACCTGTTTAACCAAGGCTACACATAAAATAGTTCACCCTTGCATGTGTAATGCTCCCAACTGAGTAGCTTCTTATAAATATATGTGTCTATGACCCACCCTCGTTCTTTGTTTTCAGCCAATCAATAGATCAATGAACTTGCACAGTCGTGCTGTGCTATCGGCTTTAAAAGTCTAGTTCTTTTGTTGCCTTTTAGCCTTTTTGGTCTACGTAAAATTGTCCAGTTATTTATATCTTTAATGGCTGACGCAATTGTACAATTATTTCTTTCAGCAGCTGCTTTTCTTTTTTCAGCAATTTGACATTTTTTTTTGTATTTTCGCGCCTAGAAAACATTGACCTAAATTGTTAGATAAATTTGCGAAAATGTTCATAGCAGGTTTTTATTGGAACACTTGTGCCGTATGTGTTCACTTTCGCTTTTTTGCAATTGTTGGTTGATTTTTGTTTTTTACCATTTTTAGTGAAAATCAAAATTAATCAGCGAAAGAGCTGGAAGAAGAGGAGCAGCGAGATAAAGTTGAGGGCCCGCTGCTTGGCAACTTTTATCAGCAGCAACCATACAATTAATCACACATTATTATTATTTTTTTTATTATTATTGGCTGGTCTCTCCTCTCTTCTCTAACACCTCTTCACCGCTTAATTTGTGGCGCGTGTGTGGCATTTGTTTTCATCTCTAACGGCGAAATTTAAATTTCCTTGGCTGCGGGGCTGGCGAGAAGTTTGTCTCTTGATTCATTTAATAAAATATGCAAATGTTGATTTTCTATATGATTTCACAAACCTGGCCTTGCATTGTTTTCGTTTTATTATTAACAATAAGGATGATAATTGGATATGATATTGTGGTTGAAGGTGTTTTAAAAATGCATTTTTATACTCTGTACCAAAGGAAGAAAGCATCTCCGACCCTATAAACTCATATAAACTTGATCATCATCAACAGCCGAGTCAAGTCCGTAAGTCTGGTTTCCCGTCTGCATGAACAAACCGATCTCAGAGACAGTAAGAGATAGAGGTTGGACATAAAATCTACTAAGTGCCTCAACGATCTATAATTCCAAGAACCAAGCTCCGAACCAAAAACTTAAGTTTTATATTAAAAGGAACCGGATCGTTGATCTCCAGGTTTTGAACTCAGTGACATCTCAAGACGGAATTTTTCTAAAGCAATTGATATTTTTGACAATATCGAAGATATCGATTTTTATACTCTGTACCAGAGTTACACGGAGAATAATAAGTTTGTGCAAAAGAATGCAGGCAGAAGAAAGCATCTCCGACCCCACAAAGTATCAGCATCAACATAAGATCAGCATAAACAGCCCAGTCGAAATAGCCATGTCCGTCTGTCCGTATGAACAAACAGATCTCAGAGATGGTAAGAGATAGAGGTTTGACATTTGTGGGAGAAAAGCATCTTATACTTGCAGGCTGATCAAGTTGATTTTCAAGTTTTGCCACGCCCCATTCCGCACCGCAATTTAGAAAAAACGGTATATACCCGGCATTTTTATAGATAGAAGGTTCGTACTTTCTGGACATATTTCTGGACATATTAATTAGGACTATTTACCGATCTGCAAAGGGAATGGTAAAGATCGGATGAACGATAGTCGAGTTATAAGGAAAACAAATGGGCAGCATTTCACAGGTACAGAGTATATTTAAGTCAGGCTTGACCGACTTTCTTACATGCTTTACAGCAAAAAGTTTATATCGAAATGATACTTTTTCAATATCAAAAGAAATCCGGCAATCCTAGTACAAAAGATATTTGAATAAACTTTTGGTGAACGAGCTATGGTCACATTTTAAGATCCTGTAGCCACATTGAGGAACCTTTATAACAAAATGTCTTGTTAAATGCACTGCATTGAGTAAAGTTACAGAAAAGGTAAACTCAACGATTTTGGATTTTAATTGGGGCTGCAGGAGGTTCGATCCGAGTGTTATTATCAAATCCATTAGACGAAATTAACAACTTTTAGAAAATGCTTAGTTTAAGTTAATAAGCATTTATCTTCCAGGAGCTGTTAGTCTATACTAGCTCTCAAATCAGAAGGAACAAACTTAAGTGTTGAAAAGTTGCTGGAATGGCTAGTATGGTTAATGGACATTCGCACATTTTGTAAGTTGAGTTCCACCGTATCTCACAATCTCTAGCACTGGTTTATTTAGTTTTTCTAAATGCAATAGATTTATACAACATTTACACTAGGACTGCCTTATGCGTTAATAGCCAACATTTGGCTTTTTTAACTATTAACGCATAACGCGCCTTAGTGTAAATGGCCTATTAACATCGTCTGAATACGGAGTTTTTTTTACAAAGTGCGCCTACTCTACTGATGTCAAACTGAACTTTTTAAAAAAACGTTAACCACTAAATTTAAAGTGTGTGCAGCACTACGAACTATAATAATAGAGTCCTCCAGTGAATCTATTGAGGCAACTTCGCCATCGTCCAAATCAACTAATACTTTTGGGTCACATCTTCATCGATGCATTCCTTTTCTGCAATGCAGTTGTCATTTAAAAGTCTTCAAAAAGAATTGTATTTTGATTGCATTCATTTGGTTTAAATCTACAAGATTCAATCATTTTGATTTACATGTCAAATTTTATTTAAATCTTTTGAATTAAATGTTATCTGATTGAAATCACAAGATTAATTAAGTCTGGTATTGATTTAATCAAACATTTTTTAAGTCCAGTCTGTAAATCTTTTCATAAACAAATTAAATTTAAAATTAATTGGGCAATAAAAACCATTAAAAAGCTATTATATTGAATCTTGAAGGAACGCATAGCTAAACTAATTTCATCCTAGTTCGCACCATGTCGGAAAGCACCAGGAATTGGTAGTTGGTTTGTAACTGTTATTAAGTCGCGAAAAATACCAAAGAGGATACAAATTATTAATTATAATTATACAACTGTCAATCAAGTTGAAAATCATGCCAGGATCAATGCTTAAGCGCAATTCACTATAAATAGATCTCCATGGTAATAAGACCGCTAAATACTTAAGAAATTGTTTTTAAAGATCAAAAATGACCTCACATAATTACCCTGACTTGGATATGACAAAACTAAGACTCGATTAATTCCATGGATGATCAATGATGAAGAACACAGATTCTGCATAAATGATGTGTCGAGCTATTTTACAAATCATAAAGTTACGAAGAGATACCAAAGAGGATACAAAATAGTTATAAAGCTAGACAAACTTTACTCCCGATCAGGTGGAATATCAAGCCAGGAGCAATGCATAAGCGCAATTCACAGTAAATGGATCTCCATGGTAATAAGACCGCTAAAAACTCAAAAAACTGCTTTTGAAGGCCACAAATGATAACACTTAACTACACAGCCATGGTTATGAAAATTCTGAACCGCGATAAAAAAAACCATGGATGACCAATAGTAAATACTTAAGAAACTACTTTTCACGACCACAAATGACTACACATAACTACCCAGACTTGGTTATGACAATACTGAGCCGCGATTGATTCCATGGATGACCCATGATGAAGAACATAGATACAGGATGAACGATGTATCAAGCCATTATACAGAGACTGGCAAGTCATAAAATCCGGAAAAGATACCAGAGGATTTCACAGCTGCCAGGAGCTTCTAAATATTGATTTTAGTACATCTACAAAATGTGACCAATTAAGTTTCACATTTTTACAACGGGCGTCAGAGTGTTTCGTGGCGCAGCACGCAAAATGTTAGCTTCATTGACTGGGGGTTGTGTGTTTGAGTCCTGGACCCAAACAGAAATTGCTTTTATTTTCTACTAGCTGAATACCCGGCGTCGCCATGGTTCTTATGATTCTTAGGAGAGCGATTATATTCAATCTAGTGCAGGCTGCATGTCGGTATAAACATTTTGAACCGGTCGATCTTCGATCTATATACACGTCTTTATATTAATCTGAAATCATGAATGTTTTGCAAATTTCGTGACTTTTTTGACCGTTTGGTTAATACTTCCTATTTACCCGTCTACAATTGCCGTCTATCAAACCTTCACAATAATCCATGCTCAAATCAAAAATTTGCAAATTTCGCAATATTTTGGACCGTGTAATCTACAACTTCCATTTAACAACGCCGGCATTGTAATATAAGCACTAAGCGCTTTCATAAATACTCATAAGGCTATTTTGCAAAATTCGTGATTTTTGGACCTTAGAAACCTTTTCGGGCAAGCGTTGCCCAAAGTTTTATGGCAATCGGATGAACGGTATAGTTTTTGAAATTTCGTGGTTTTATGACCATTTCCTGCCCATTTCTGCAATTTAGATACCTTCGCGGGCAAGCGAACAACCATTCCTCAAAGCTTCGACAAAATCGAACATATTGCAAATTTCGCGGTTCTTGGACCATTTTCCGCCCATATCTTTTACTTGGAAACCTTTCCGGGCAATCGTAGAACCACTATCCAAAGATTTACCGAAACCGCAATTTTTTTAATTTTCGCGGTTTTGGACAATTTTCTGCAAATTTCTTCAACTTAGAAACCCTCCCGAGCAAGCGTTGAATTCATTCCCCAAAGTTTGATTGCAATCGGATGAACGGTATTTGCGTATTTCGCGATTTTTGGGCCTTAGAAACCTTCGTGGCCAAGCGTCTAACCATTGGCCAAAATTTCATCGCAATCGGATGAACGGTATAGTTTTTGAATTATCGCGGTTTTGGACTAATTCCCGCCCATTTCTTCCAATCAGAATCCTTCATGCGCAAGCGTTTTGCAAATTTCGGTGTTTTTTCTACTTGGAAACCTTCCCGGGCAAGCGTCGATCAATTTCTCAAAGTTTTAGCGAAAACGTAAATTTTTTCTGTTTTTGGACAGTTTTCCAAATTAACATTGCAATCGGATGAACGGTATAATTTTGAAAATTTCGCGGTTTTTGGACCATTTCACAGACATGAGACATTGCCTATGACACTTTCCTGATCGACATGAATTTACTGTGAAAAATTCCTGAAAATCGGTTCAGCGGCTTAGACGCCCATAAGGGACAAACATACAAACATGATTTGGTAAGGTCGATCATCATGTACGCAGCACCAATATGGGCCCCTGCTATGACCGTGCCATCATATAGTCGAGGATGCAAGAGTGCGTACAGGAGGTGCGCTCTCCGAGTTACGTGCAGCTTCCGGACAGTGTCAGAAGACGCGGCCCTGGTACTGGCTGGAATGGTGCCGCTGGACCTGTTAGCAATGGAAAGCAGGGAGGCAGATGACCATCGACGAGAGAGAACGGTGACGCAATGGCAGGCGAGGTGGAGTACTACCACCAAAGGCAGCTGGACAAGAAGACCGATTGCGGACATAGGGCCGTGGTTGGGTAGACAGCAGGGACAAACCGACTTTTACCTAACACTGGACATGGTTGCTTCAAATCCTATCTCTATAGGTTTAAGCATGAGACAGATCCGTGTTGCACACACTGTGCGCGGACCATAGAAGACACAGAACATACATATTTTCTTTGTCTGTCCGTGACTCGCTGGCGAACGGGAAGAGCTATGCCTAGGTATTGGGAGGCCATTTACAGTCCCTGACTTTATGGACATCCTACTTAGCTCGCAAAACAATTGGAATGCAATTTGCACCATGGCTGCCGAGATTCTCAAATTCTTGCGTCGCGCTGAAGGACAGCGCAATTCGAGTTCAACCCCTAGATAGGAATCTGGTGGAGGCCTTCGTGCCATCTCCTCCTTGTGAAGTAATAATTAGCGGTAGTTCCGCAAGAGGGAAACGGAGAGTAGGGGTGGTTATAGTGGGTGAGGAATTCCGAGTCCAACACTTCTTGGCTTTTAACGCTTTCTCCCTATACAAAAAAAAGCAAACATATAAACATACAAACATACTTTCACTTTTATATATATATATGTATAGATGTATAGATTGTCAAATTCGGATATTGTCTTCGTCTTTACACCATCTGATGTTGCCATGGCGACAATTTTGCGACATCAGATTTTTGATTTTTTTTATCGCGGTTCAAAATTTTCATAACCATGGCTGTGCAGTCAAGTGTTATCATTTGTGGCCTTCAAAAGCAGTTTCTTGAGTTTTTAGCGGTCTTATTACCATGGAGATCCATTTACTGTGAATTGCGCTTATGCAATGCTCCTGGCTTGATATTCCACCTGATCGGGAGTAAAGTTTGTCTAGCTTTATTACTATTTTGTATCCTCTTTGGTATCTCTTCGTGATTTTATGATTTGCCAGTCTCTGTAAAATGGCTTGACACATCATTTATGCAGAATCTGTGTTCTTCATCATTGGTCATCCATGGTATTAATCGAGTCTTAGTTTTGTCATATCCAAGTCAGGGTAATTATGTGAGGTCATTTTTGATCTTTAAAAACAATTTCTTAAGTATTTAGCGGTCTTATTACCATGGAGATCTATTTATAGTGAATTGCGCTTAAGCATTGATCCTGGCATGATTTTCAATTTGATTGACAGTTATATAATTATAATTAATAATTTGTATCCTCTTTGGAATTTTTTCGCGACTTAATAACAGCTAAAAACCAACTACCAATTCCTGGTGCTTTCCGACATGGTGGGAACTAGGATGAAACTAGTTTAGCTATGCGTTCCTTCAAGATTCAATACCCAAACTTAATGTACTCTGTGTACTTCTGGTACACAGAGTATTAAAATGTTGTTGGTAAATGTTATGTAAAAAAGTAAGTTTTTGTTCATTTTGCTTCATAACATTAAAAAGCGCGGTGATATTGAAAAACTGCAAGTGTGGTTAGTTAGAGAAGTCAGAGCATTTCAAAATTTTTTTTTAATATAGCAAAAATCAGATTGCTTAACATCAGCCTTGATATCAGATTTTAATATTACTCTAGCTAGTCGACAAGGGTTTTTGAAGCAAGGACTCCTCAGCATGAATCGCATATTATCAGTCTCTTAACTCGATTCGAAAATTGGCGTGTACCAGAGAAGAATCCATCGGAGAAATTATGGGCCTTGAAAAGTTGGCTATCGTTCGCAATAGAGGCGACTGGAGTACAAATTTCACTTTAGTAAAGTAATGAACTAACATAAAGTGATGCTAAATGGATCCACTGGTGCGATTGCTGTCGTCTGATATCAGATTCAAACGAGAAGCATTTTTAAAAACAGATATTTTTACACTGGCGTTATCCAACGAAATCATTTAGTTACTTCAATATTTAGTTGGTGACTCCATTAACTTAGCTACATAATTTGTGTTTTTTATAAGAATTCGATGTAAATTAAATAAACTGAATAGAATATTCGTCTCATTATTGTCATATTACACAATGATCCAAAACATGATTCTTATAGTTTTATTTTTAATATTTTGTAAACACTTTATAATAGTATACAAGTAAAATTTGGTTTATAACACATATGTATATTCCTTTGTCTCTATAAATCCACAGTTAATTAAAATCCTGATTGACCCTGAATTTTGCGTAGCTGCTCTAAGGATGTCCAAAATACCAACGACCAGGGCCCAATACGCATCCAACATGGTATAAAGCCTTTATACATGGCCCTTAAGCCCTCTTGCGTGATTAATTTATAATAACAATCAATGGCATTTTTATAGTGCAATCCACGACCCATTTCATCGGTCGGTTGATTCATGATCCTTGACTTTACAACATCGGATGGAGTACTAAGTAAACTGGCTGCAAAGCCAGCACTGACAGAGGCCAAAAATTGAATCAAATAGCCATCTTGTATTTGTAGTAAATAGATAAACTGTCGTTTACTCAAATCATAGCACGCAGTGTCGCCTAATTGGTGTTAAAAAAAGGGACGAGGAATTAATCACAACTGATGTTTTATTATCAAATTTTCAAATTATCCAAATGGACAGGAAATCTCCAAGTAAAAGGAGGAAATGTGTGAAAATGAGAAAATCTTACCGAACTTAAAGCCTACCATTACAATTGAATTTGTAAAAGACCTTTAACAAAACCAAAACCTTATTAAGCAACTTACCCGCAGTCATTAGCATGGCCCTTAGACAACTGGGTCCTACACCCTTCCAAAGTTTCGGCAATCCGCCTTGCTTATATACATCTCCCAGCACTTGCTGCACACTGTGTACCCTCATAGGATAGCCAAGGAATCTTCGCCGACCCTCCATTTGCATGCGTATTTTGACAATATCCAAAGGATTTGCAATTATCTGAGCAGTGCATCCAGAAATACTACCAGCCACAAAGCCCCTGAATACTGTCAAAACTTCTTTGCCGTTCTCATCAGTATAGATGAACTCCCGACGCAGACAATCATATATCACTACTCGCACGCAATTAAAAAACAAATTCCTAATTATCATTGCTGAAAGTCCACCATATAAGCCACGTAGACCCTCCTCCCGGGCCATGTTATAGACAGTGCCCAACATGCCACGTTTAGGATGCCCAACTCCGGCCTTTTCAGCCGCCTCGCCTTGTAAATGCAAACGCGTTTTTGTGACATCTAGGGGATACGTAAAGAACTCGGCAAATGTGGCACCCAAAAAGGTATTTACATATAGTTGTAAAAGGTGCTTTGGTTCAGGTGGCTTTTGGGTATTATGAGCGATTAGCTGGTATTTTGGATAGTCTTTAAATTCATCGTCGTCATCTTGAGCCATAACAAATTTTGGAAAAACTTACAAAAAAAAGCTGGAAATTTATTTGCTTAATAATTTAATTTGTTTGATAAGATTTACAAATAGAATTATAACGAGAAAGCAAAGCTAACTTCGTCTGAGCCGAAGTTTTATTACACTTGTAACCAGGGATTAATACCGGAACCGGATCCGTTAACCAAAATAAACCGTTTCAAATCACGTACCGGAACCGATACAAATTTTTTTTTTAAGAACCGAATACCGATTACCTTTATTATTGGAACCGATAGAACCGGATTGAATCCGAAACTTTGGTACCGGTACTGTTTCGGTTTTTTTTTTACTTTTGCAGAGCGCATTGTAAATTTGGTCCGTTTTTTGTAACGCAAAGACGGAAACATAAGACGTCCTTTAAGATTTTCTTGCCACCTTTCATAGAAGGCGTAAAATTTCTTCTTCTTCTTCTTTGGCCATCACAGCCGTTTTACGGTCTCGGCCGCTGCTACTAATGCCCGCCATTCGCCTCTGTCCCGAGCGACATTCCACCAGAATGGCACTCCCAGCTTCGCAATGTCTCCCTGCACCTGGTCGCGCCATCTCCGCTTCGGTCGACCCGCCGGGGGAATGCCTCCCAACTCGATCGCATGCCGATTGTACACACGCTTTGCTGGAGCGTTATCATCCATACGAGTAACATGTCCTATCCAGCGCAGCCGCTGTTGTTTTTTGCGCTGGACAAGCTTAGTGTCCCCATAGAGCTCGTACAGTTCGTGATTCATTCGGATCCGGCTTCTGCGCCGTATAGCAGGACTGGGATGATAAGCGACTTGTATAGCGCAATTTTCGTTTTCCGAGAGAGGTCTCTGCTCTTGAACTCCTTATTGAGCCCGTAGTAACATAGGTTTGCAAGAGTAATTCTTCTTCGGATTTCCAGACTGGTGTTGTTGTCGCTGGTTATCGTCGTTCCGAGGTAGACAAATTCCTTAACAACCTTGAAGTTGTAGTCTCCCATTGCAACAGATTGTCCAAGCGTAGACTCATTGCGCGTTGATTGTAGGTACTTCGTCTTATCCTCATTTACCGCTAAGCCAATAAGTTTTGACTGCTTCTCTATCTCTGAGAACGCCTGTTTTACCACAGATTCGCTTTTGCCGATGATATCAATAAAATTTAAGCACCCTCTGTAAAATGACTTTCACGAAAATCTCGCTGATTCTAAAAGGCGCTTAACGTATGCTCGTACGAGGTGTGTTCAAAAAGTATCGCGAATTTTGTGTTTTTTCAAAAAGTATTTATTGTTGTGCCAACGGTTTTTCCAATCTTCGAAGCACTTCAAAAAATCATTTTTTTTATCTTGTTCAGCTCCTCCTTCGATGCTGTCTTTATCTCGTCAAGCGTAGCGTAACGTCGTCCTTCCATGGGCCTCTTCAGTTTAGGGAACAAGAAAAAGTCACAGGGGGCCAGATCTGGGGAATACGGTGGCTGCGGCATCATTAGTGTGTTGTTTTTGGCCAAAAAGTCGCGCACAAGCAACGATGTGTGAGCAGGGGCGTTATCGTGGTGCAAAAGCCAATTTTTGTTCTTCCACAAATCCGGGCGTTTCTGGCGGATTGCTTCGCGCAAATTGCGCATAACTTGCAGGTAATATTCCTTATTGACCGTTCTTCCCTGTGGCAAGAACTCATGATGCACCACGCCCCTGCAATCGAAGAAAGCTGTCAGCAAAACTTTCACATTCGACCGAACTTGGCGCGCTTTTTTCGGTCTTGGTTCGTGCGGCAGCTACCATTGAGATGATTGAGCTTTGGTTTCCACGTCATAACCATAAACCCACGATTCGTCACCAGTTATGACCCTCTGGAGCAAATTTGGGTCGTCGCGGACAGAGTTTACCATCTCATTACCAATGTTCATGCGATGCTGTTTTTGGTCGCAATTGAGGTAAAAATCGAAGACGATCCAAAACACGTGCAAGCGAAGCAGCTGTCAACAATTAAGTGAACATTCAAAATGGCCGAGCTTGTCGGCATAAGTGAGAGACATGAGTAGCAAAATAACGCCACGACGAGCTGAGCACGACGAGCTGAGTTGATTTAGCCCTGTCCGTCTATCTGTTTCAATGCTATCTCCTCCGTCAGTTTTAAAGCAATCCTCATCAAAGTTTGCACGAAGTCTTTTGGTACAAATACGCTGCACATTTGTCGGAACCGGCCGGATCGGATAACTATAGCATATAGCTGCCATAGGAACGATCGGTTGAAAAAGTAGTCTTAAAGAGAAAAACTTTTTTGTTTTTAATGGAAATGCCTCCAAAGTACGTATTTCTTAGCTTACTATCCCTTCCTATGAATTCACTAAGTTTGATCGAAATCGGATGACTATAGCATATAGCTGCCATAGGAACGATCGGTCGAAAAATTAGTTCTAGTGAGAAAAACTTTTTTGTTTTTAATGAAAACGTCCTTATCATTGGCATACTCTTATTTTATATACTTTTACCCAATTGTACAAAGTTTGGCCGAAATCGGATGACTATAGCATATAGCTTCCATAGGAACGACCGGTGGAAAAACTAGTTCTAGTGAGAAAAACTTTTTTGTTTATAATGAAAACGTCCTTATCATTGGCATACACTTAATTTATATACTTTTACGCAATTCTACAAAGTTTGGTCGAAATCGGATGACAATAGCATATAGCTCCCAACTCGGTCGCATTTTTATGAGAAAAACGTTTTTAAGAACGCCTCTCATTAATTTATATACTTTTACAAAGCGAATCGAGACAAAGCTTAGCTCCCATAGGAACGATCGGTCGAAAAACTAGTTCGAGTGAAGAAAACTTTTTTGTTTTTAATGAAAACGTCCTTTTTATTGACATACACTTATTTAATATACTTTGGACACATTTCAACAAAGTTTTATCGAAATCGGATGACTATAGCATATAGCTGCAGTATGAATAATCGGTCGAAAAAGAAGTTTTAGTGAGAAAAACTTTTTGTTTTAAATGGGATCGCCTCCAAATTTCGCAATTAACAGTGTATTATGCTTTTCCATGATTTCACCAAGTTTAATCGAAATCAGATATCTTTATAGTATAGATCCCCCAGAAAAGTAATGTTCAAAAAGTAGTCTTAGAAAAACTTTTTTGTTTTTAATGGAAGCTGCAAGGGTATACAAAACTTCGGCCGAGCCGAAGTTAACTTTCCCCTATTTTTTTTTGTTTGTTTGCTATGACATCTATGAAACATATTTATTGTAGTATACATCAAGTCATTGAACAGACAACATCATATTTTTTCATCGTGTTAAAAATGTCGAATTTTGTACCAGAAAGTGATGATTTGCGGAAAGCATTAATTTTTTGTTTTCATTTGAAGAAAACTGCTGCAGAGTCGCATCAAATGCTTGTCGAGGCATATGATGATCATGCTCTATCAGAAGCAACATGCAAAATATGGTTTCATCGGTTCAGAAATAATGATTTTGATGTGAGAAATGAAGAACGTGGAAGACCACCAAAAAAGTTTGAAGACGCCGAATTGCAAACGATATTGGGTGGAGATGACACTTTGAGTCAAAAGCAAATGACAGAAATGTTAAATGTTGCACAACAAACAATTTCAGACCGTTTAAAAGCTATGGGAAAGATCCAAAAGTGTGGAAAATGGGTGCCACATGAATTGAATGAAAGACAGATGGAAAACCGAAAAAACACTTCAGAAATTTTGCTTCAAAGACACGAAAGAAAATCGGTTTTGCATCGGATTGTTACTGGCGATGAAAAATGGATTTATTTGAAGAATCCTAAACGGAAAAAATCATGGGTTAATCCGGGACAACCATCAACATCGACTGCAAAACCAGATCGATTCGGCAAGAAGACAATGCTGTGTGTTTGGTGGAAAGGTGTGGTGTACCACGAGCTCCTAAAACCTGGTGAAACCGTTAATACTGATCGCTACCGACAACAAATGATCAATTTGAACCATGCATTGATCGAGAAACGACCAGAATGTGCCAGAAGACACGGCAAGGTAATTTGGCTCCATGACAATGCACCTGCACACAAAGCAAAACCGGTTCAGAATACAATCAAAACACTTGGCTGGGAGCTGCAACCCCACCCGCCGTATTCACCAGACTTGGCTCCTTCCGACTACCATTTGTTTTCATCGATGGGACACGCATTGGCTGAGCAGCACTTTCATTCCTACGAGGAGGTCGAAAATTGGGTGTCTGGTTGGTTTGCTTTAAAAGCCGAACAATTTTATTGGCGTGGTATCCACAAATGGCCAGAAAGGTGGTCAAAATGTGTAGAAAACAATGGCCAATACTTTGAATAAAATGTTTTTTACTTTCCCATTAATAATTAGAGTTTTATTTTCACAAAAAAAACTCATTTCATACTCGTATACCTAGTATATTAAAATTTAGGTTAAGATCAGTGTAGCCAGCTAAGAACTATGTTCATTTGGCGAATAAATAAATAAAATAAAATAGAAAACAAGCACTGCAATAGGATCAAGGAGGAGACGACGGAACTTCTTGGCCTAATAAAGTTTTTTCATCGATTTTTGTTACCAGATACACAGTTATTACCAATTAGGCATATATTTCAGAAAGATATTCGGAGTGTACAAAGTAAGCAAATAGCTGGCGTATAAACAAAGTAATAGTCTCTAAAATCTAACCAATGCACTGTCGGTACGCAGTATCCAGAACCAAATAAAACGAATTTATAATTAAATAAAAATAAAAGAAATAAAAATTGCGTCGAAAGCGACTTGTTTGCTCTGCAAGAGCTAGTTAACGAATGAGCTAGTAGGAAAGCTAACGCCAAGGCATGTTAAATTCAAGGCCTACTACAATTTCAAATTTCTTTTTGAAAGTCAAGGCATGCTAAAATTTGGTAAGCAATTTTCAGATATAACACGACATCAATTCAACATGATTTAATTAGGGCATTTACGAACCCCAGTTGAGCTACGAAATTGTTACATTGACAACAAAATTCTCTAACCCGAAATTCCCCAACTAAGCAGCCCTGCACTCTGCACTTCAGTGACTTCCCTGGTTGAAATGAGATCTTCCACTGTTGGTAAACACTACTCCGAACAATGCCACACATTGGTTGCGTTCACCAGCATAAATCAATGACCAAAAATCGACTAATTTTGTTAGATTGTGCTGGTGAACGGGAGTGATGTGCAATCATGTTTGCTAATTTTCGTGATTGAGTTAGATGTAAATCCATCAAAGTATTTCTTTGTTAGATTGATTTGATTTGTGATTGTTATCGCGTCCCATTCACTGCGTCCCATTTGCAGCTTTAAATACATCTCCCTTGTCTGCCACACCACCGGATTCCTTTGCCCAGCTCTATCTTAAAGATGACTCGCTTCACCGAGCTGTGTATGACTTGTGCCTACTCCGGTATGGCCTGCAGCACCTCTAGCATGATCCAGAGCTGCACATCTTCACTGACATTTGGTATACGCTGCTGCTGGAACGTAAAGTAAAAAGTAAAATCGGCTTGTCAAGATGACAACAGCCCCAAGGGGCCAAAGCTTCTTCTAATTTTAGCACAAGAGAAAGGGACCTACAGTTTAACGCCGAATCCGAAAGGCAGTTTTGAGAAGCTTTTCACGGCTAATTACTGCAATGCTGGCGCCAACAGCAAGAGGTGTGGCCGGGTGTAAAGTTTTATTCAAAACATAAAAAAAAACTTTTCTTTAGATGTTCCGAGGCGGGATCGAACCCACGACCTCATGCTCAGCGGTCGCGCACACTAACCGCTGAGCCACCCAGCTTTGCACCTTTGGTACAGAGTATAACAATACATTGAATTTATCTAAAAGTTGTCTTCGTTTTATTTGAGCGAGCTCGTACTTTTAAATCAGATTAGTAGCATAAAACCAGGGGCTCATTTTTTTGTAATGAGAGTAATCAAAATACACTCATGGACAATATAATAGGTGTGAAGTTTTTTTTTTAAATATCGATTTAGATCGATATAAACATAACATTTAGTAAGAAAGCTATACTTTTTTAATATGGTCTACACTGTTTAAGTACGAATTGGGTGAATTCCCGGAATTAATTAGCTTTCTGGGAAAATTGTGGACTGTTTTATTGGTTACTGCAAGCTCGGCTGGTCAATAAAATAGGGGTTTGAAGCAAAACATTAACCAGAAGTTTATAAATACAATTATTTGTTTGCAGAAGGTAAGGTATTAGGAAAATATAACGAAATGGGGACTTAGAAAACCATTAAAATTGTATTAGATGGGCCGTGGGCATCACTGCAGTGCGGAGGAGAGAATGCTCATTCAACGACTCCGAGATGAAGGAAAAAACGTAGAAGTCCATTGCCATGTTAATGAAACGTTCTCAAAACTTCGTAACCAAAGCCTTAAAACCGGAAAAAATAGGTGAAACTCGGGGAGCACCTAGAAAATCATCATCTAAGACCGACGATCGTATGGTTCAGTTGGTTAAACGCAACCCGTTCAAGTCTTCCAGCAAACCTACCAGGTAGGATTGCTCGCAGGGTTCCTTTGCCCCGGTCGGCAAATTTACAGATGAGGAACGAATTTGCATTAGATCGTAGAACCTGGTGCGGACCGGAGGGTGAGAAAAAATGGCGTAATATTCTCTGGAGTGACGAAACCAAAATAAATTTACTTGGAAATGATGCCAAAGAAAGAATTTGATCCCAAGTGCACATATAGAACTGTGAAACATGGAGGTGGTGGTCTAATGGTATGCGACTGCTTTTCATGGTACGGTGTTGGTCCGATTCATCGTATTGACGGAATAATGGACAGATTTGTTTTCAAAGATCTATTGGATACGGTGATGCTACCATATGCCGAGGATAATATGCCACTTTTATGGAAGTTCCAGCAGGATAATGACCCGACGCACGCCTCTCGAGTAGTAAAGGATCCGAGAGCAAAATGTGGCTGTTCTTGAGTGGCCATGACAATCCCCAGACCTCAATACCATCGAGAATCTCAGTGGTGAACTCAAAAGAAAGGTCGGAAAGAGCATGGTACAACATTCCAATTGGTACTTGTCTCAAGTTAATATCATACATGCCAAAACGAATGGAGAAAGTCTTGCAAAATAATGACGGATATACCGGCTATTAGCTGCCAGATACTTAGTTTAATATAAAACAAGACCAAAAATAGTGAAATATTGATTTAATATAAGCATTTACCTTCGTATACCTATTATTGTGTCCAGCCCAAATTGGCGGAATCAAGGAAATATTTAATTTAGTTGTATATTAAAGGGTTTGTGAAACTGTTTTTACTTTTTGTTTAAAGACAATTCATATAAGTTTTGAAAAAACTCTGATTTGTTGAGATTAGAGAAGATATGAATTAGAAATAAAAAGTTCAAAAAGAAAAAAAAATCCACCTATTATTTTGTCCATAAGTGTAAATACAATAGTTTTGATAACACTGCTTTACTTATTTTAATGTTTTACCTTAGCTCACTCACGATGCACGCAAGGATCAGAGATGTTTACGCATGAAACTGAGTTTGCTCATGACCACATCGTGACACAAGCTTCTAGCTTAGAATAACCAGCGCCTAATAAACAATTGTCAAAAGTAATACTGTAGCACGTTAATATAAACTCTTTTTTGAACTCTATAATTATTACAATCACTTTTATCACACTCGAGCACAATTTGATATTTACGAAAAGTTCTTCGTGAGAAAACATAATCAAACGAGATATACCATATGTGGTCACATTTGCTTAGTAACCCTCATCACCACGAAATCGCCGGATTTGCTCGAAGGTCATCCAAAACACCATCGACCAGGGACCCACGCGCAACCAATAGGGCAAAAATCCTTTGTACATGGCAAAGAAACCCTCCTGCCTTACCAGCTTACTAAAACAATCAAGGGTTCCCTTATAGTGCAAGCCGCGTCCCTTTTCATCGGTGGGTTGATTCATAATTCGCGACTTTACCACATCAGCGGGTGTACTTAGGGCAGCGCCAGCAAAACCAGCTATCATGGCACCCAAAAATTGTATAATACGATTATCAGGCTGATTCAGCAGATCCATAAGAGATCGTTTGCTTACATCATAGAAGCTGACATCACCTGGAATGTAACGGGAGAGGGAGAGTAAACGTATCCAAGTTCAAACTGGTTAAGAGTCAAGCCTTAAAACTAAGCTTAAGTTGAAAAATACCATACCCACCCAAAGTAACCAACGCAGCACGCCAAGTATTTGGCACAGTTCCCTTCCATAGACCCACCACCCCACCCGATTTATAAATGGACTTTAGTGCCTGTCCAACATTATGTATTCGCGGTGGTTCACCCATTAATCGCCTCTTGCCCTCCATTTGCATTTGCACCTTGATTAGATCAGTGGGTGAGGAGATCACATTGGCGCAGGCTCCAGCCATAACACCGCAGAACGAGGCACGCATAAAGGTCAACTGTGGTTGGCCTTGCTCATTTGTGATGATCATTTCGTCGCGCAAAATGTCATAAAACAACATTTTCAAGCCACTAAAAATAGAATGCCGTAGCACCATGGCCGAAATACCACCATAGAGTTTCAGTGGGCCCTCTTCACGGATAATGCCCAGTGCAGTACCTAACATTCCACGATATTTAAGTTCCTGACCCGCTTTACTGGCCATCTCGCCCTGAATTTGTAAGCGCGTCTTGCATACATCGAAGGGATAGCCAACTCCTTCGGCACTACAGGCAGAAGCAAAGGAGGTTAAGTATAGTTCCACAAATGGAGTCTTCCTGTTGGTGACTATATTTTCAAGAAATGGTTCGGGTTCCGGAGGAATGGGAAAAGTAGAACTATTTAGATCCAAGTTGGTTATTTCCACCGAATGATAAGAAGGGCGAGTTAGAGGGTTACTGTCTTGACCCATTACGCTGCAACGATTTGTAGGTGAAAGAAAATTTGGATGCAAAAAAAATGTTCTAAGAAACGATTAGTGTAAGAGAAATGAATGGAAGTTATAAGTAAACATGACAAATGGAGCTAAGAAGTTTTATTTCTACACCAATCTAACTAGAACGCTGAAATGTTTGACGAAACAAATTCTTACTCTTCACAATCAAAAGTGATTTCAACCAAAATGCAGATAATTGACGCTTATCATCTCCCTACAGGAAGTTGGCTCACAGAAAATCGCCTGATTAAATTAATATTAATATAATATGAATCAACCTATTCATGTATTTTAAGCTGACAAACTGCTTAATACTTTTAAAGCATCAACAGTAACAGTTCAGATAAGGTTGTGTGGTTCCCGCGAAAAAGAAGCGGCACATTGCGTGAGAGACCACACCTAAGGCAACCCATGAGGCGCTTAACCTGATTATTAATATGCCAACATATGTTTTACTACCATGCAGTGGCGGAAAGGAAAACGTTCTCCGACCTTAAAATGGGTGCGGCGATACCAGCCACTTTGTCTATGCCGCCAGTAAGTGACTAAGTGGCGCTGTCATTTACTCGACATCGAAGCGACGAGGCACGCACACTCCTCCTCCGGAAACTAAGAGTCTTTAGCACTTTTCCTTAATGAAAGCTAGTTGGTTAATTTGAAAATTTCCTACCACAAAGGGAGCCAGGTAATTTTTGTAAGGGAATAAAACGCTCACTTTTTAGCGGGTCAGGTCAGTTATAACAAAGCAATCTAACACCCTCTGGCCAACTAACCCGATTTTTCAATGTGTCCCATTTGACTAATGTTCAACATATTCCACTAACATTTCACATACAGAACAAAAAAAAATTCTGAACTGCTGATTAAGGCATGCAGAGGGTTCGAAGCAATATGAGAAGTTTGTTGAACTGCTCTACACGCGAAATTAAAATGCTCAAATTTAAATTGCCACGATCAGCTAAAATTAAAAAGACATTTATGAGCAAATTATAAATTGGCAAGTGTAAAGAGAGAAATGAATGGGAAATATTTAAAATCAAACGGGGGATATTAAATACTCTTAGCTCTGTTATGCTTCTGAAGGGAAAATCTAAAGATTAAGCGAAACTAAATTGGAAAATATAAAAAAATGTAAAAAATGTAAAAGTAAAATGGCCCCAAAGGGCCAAAGCTGAGCTGCTCTCCATCTCTTGGCTTGTGCGCTTCCAATTTTCGCACAATAGAAAGGGACCTACAGTTTATCGCCGAATCCGAACGGCATTTTGAGAAGCCCTTGCATGGCTAATTACTACAAAGCTGGCGCCAACAGCAGAGAGGGGTGACCGAGTGTTCCGAGGCGGGATCGAACCCACGACCTCTTGCACAGCGGTCGCGCACACTTGCCGCTGGGCATACTAGCCACCCGGTCACTGTAGATCAAGGAAAAGCGTTAGTTTCTGATTTAAGGGTGTAGTACAAGTTGCGCGTGCTGTTTTTAGATGCTTTTTTAATAATTCACAGAAACAAAACTAAAGATATTTTTCAAATCGGTTTTTTTTTTATTTGAAAGTTGATGAATGTGACGTCGGCTGAAAAGTTTTTGGTCTGCGAAAAGTAGTATGAAAAAAAAGTGCGCCCATGGCGCCCTTGATTCGGGGTCACTGCGTTACCCGAATTCAAAAAGGAAAAAAGATTCTGGTTTAGTATCGATTTAATTCTGGCCTGAGCCTCAGATTTGGAAAAAAGTAAATTTTTGACAAAATGGTGGCCCTTTGAAAATTAAAATTTTTTTTGGTATTTTTTTTGTAGTCTAGTGTAAAAAAAAAATACTAAAAACTGTTGTATCTAAAAGTTGGAGGTTCAGGCCAGAATGACGACAATTCAGCGTCGTTTGACACCTTGTTGAACAAAATCGGTCCAGTAGTTTTAGCTGAATCGCGGCCGCCATTTTGAAAAACGTGGTTTCGAGAAAAGCGCGTTTAAAGTTTGCAGTTGCTAAGACAATTGGGTCACCTTGAGTCACTAAAAGGGCTATATCTCCTAAAATAATTCGAGTTTTCGAAAACCTTGTGGGAAAATATTTTTAAATATCTGAGTTATGAAAAAAAGCAAAAAAAAGTCGATTTTTTTCCGGCCCAACTAGTACTACCCCCTAAACTTCTGTTTGAAAGGGCTTGATTATAAGTCTTGTTTGCTACCAAGTGGAGATGCTGGAAGCAACATCGATATATCGGGATATCGATTAATTTTGTTCAGAAAGACGATCATTATCAAATATTTTTCAGAGGCGATATATCGGATATAGAATATTATATACGGCGGTGTCCCAGGAATCTCTTCCAACCAAATTCCAACCCAAAACCAATTCTCGGTGTCCTAGAAATCTCTTTCGGTTGGTTTCAAATCTCTAGAGATTTGGGTAGAGATTTTGCTAAATTCACCGCAAAAACTATTTTGATAAGCAAAATTAGTTTTGGAAATGTGAACTACATTATTTTACTGGATAGACTGCAGACTGCAAATATTTTTAAATTTTTCATTTTAATTTTGGGTAACGCGACTTTAACTTAAATTATAGTATTAGCCTGAATCATATAACTTATGCCACATCTAACAGATTTCCCTTTAACATCATTTTATTTCAAAACTAATATAAGGGAAATTTTTTGCACGTGATGCAGCCCTGTTTTGTGAGATTGAAAATTATTTTGAACCCAATTGGACCAATCCTCTTTGCCACTAAAAAATTAAATCTTTCGAAGTTCTGGGACTCCGACGGATTTTTCGAGAGATTTGCAAACCAACCGAAGACAAAATCTCTAGAGATTTCCTGGACACCCCCGATAAGAAAATTTTTCTGCGATATTTTTGTTTTGGCTCTTTAAATGCTTTACATTAAAAAATGCTGAGTTTTAAGACACAATTTTCACGAGAACTTTGGCTGCAATTGATATTATGATGACTAAATCAGCGGTGCGCACAATATTTCATTTTGGGAGCAGTCCAACAACAAAAATCAACCACCAACCAGAAAAGCGCTGCAGTTATTTGTTTTTGCAGTCGTCTTAGCCGCCCCGATACGCAATAAATTTGCTGCTGTTTTTGCTTCGAGTTCGTCTAGCTTGAGTGAGATGACGAGGCAGTTTTTAGTGCGTCTGCGTGGCGCCAGCTGCCATAATATAACTCTTGGGAGCAATGGGAGCAAGGGCGTGTCCGTCGCTGATCTAAATATAGCTGCTATTAACGTGTTCCAAATCATTAAAATCCTTCTTAAACATATTTTTTCAATATATGTAAATTTATTTGATCAATATTTTGCAAAGTTACAGTCTGGTCCTTAATCGAACCCCTGATTACCGGTTATGGCTTAACCATGCAATTTGTTAACCTCGTTAACCCTAACCCGAATAGGACCCCCATTGCTTGGGAAAAGATTGTTTCAAATAATCACTTAAGTCGGTTTATTTAGAAATTATAAAACTATAACTATTGTTTCCCGAATAATAAATTTGCAGAGCTGAAACGGAGCATAATCATTTCATAATCATATCTAAGCTCGCTATATTTCGACTTCGTAAGGAAAATTAACAATAAGTCAAGTTGTGAAAGGCCAAACAAATCCAGTAATTTATGTACATTAGAGCGTACCTGCCTTGTATGAAAAATAATCTTTTCTAGTTCTTTGCGAAACATAGCTAAAAAATTCATTATACAGAGTTTGTCCGGAAAGTAATAGGACTGATTTTCTTCCGCCGCGACTGTACTTCGGAGCGGATTCGGTAAAGGGCGTTCCTAGCTAACGAACGAGCGGCTGGTCAGTTGTCTCCAAGCACCTGGAGAGTCAGGACAGACATTGTCGCGCGAGGTGTTTCTATGAGTGGTTCAAGCCGAGCAGAGGTACGCGATTAAATTCTGGGTGAAACTCGTTAAATCTGCGACAGAGACGTTTGATATGAACAAGCAGGCATTAGCAAGAAATGGTATGTTTCGTTGACACCAGGCCTTTTTGGAGGGCCGGGAAGAGGTCGCCGATGAAGACCGTGCTGGAAGACCCTCGACTTCGACAAACACCGACAATGTGACTCGTGTGCGCAAAGTTTTGAGCTCAGACCGTCGACTTAGTATTCGTGTAATTGCCCAGATGTTAAATTTAACAAATGACATTGTGAAGGAGCATTTGAACATGCGCAAGGTGTGCGCGAAGATGGTCCAAAAAGTGCTCACTGACGACCAGAAATTGCGGCTCACACCGTCATTCTTGTGAACAGCTACCTGACCAAGGCCGGCATCCCAACGCTTCCGCAGCCGCCCTACAGCCCAGATGTGGTCCCCCGGACTTTCTTTTGTTTCCCCACCTGAAAAGGCCGATGAAAGGCAAGCATTATGAAACGACAGAGGGGATCCAAAAAGCATGCACCGCGGCTCTCAAGCCTATTGCGGAGAATTCCTTCCATGACGCCTTCAATTCTTGGAAATCGCGCTGGCAGCGCTGCATCGACGCAGAAAGAGCCTATTTTGAAAGTTTTGAAAGAATTGTAACGATTGGATCAATAAATTTACTTTCCGGACAAACCCTCTTTTTATAGAGAACTAGTGTCCTTTTAATGGGACAAACCAACATGTTCGGCTCCACTTACATAAACACATTCAAACACAATAAACATTTTACTGCCACCATGAATGAAGGCTATATAAGCTTCAACACCATAATCCTGAAGATACCGACAATGTTCGTTATCGGAATTAAGCAGACAAATCACTCCACGAACTAAGAACGGTCATGCACCACCACCCATAGATTCGAGAAAGAGCTATCAATCTGTCTTACACACTTATGTTCGGACCTGGTAAGTTTTCACGTGTTGAGTCAAATTAAGCCGCAGGCTCCACTCCTGGTGGTGCCCTTCCGTCAATTCCTTTAAGTTTCAGCTTTGCAACCATACTTCGCCCGGAGCCCAAAAGCTTTGGTTTCCCGGGAAGCGACTCAGAGAGCCATAAAAGTAGCTACACCCAATTGCTATCTGGCATCGTTTATGGTTAGAACTAGGGCGGTATCTGATCGCCTTCGAACCTCTAACTTTCGTTCCTGATTAAAGAAAACATCTTGGCAAATGCTTTCGCATAAGTTAGTTTTACGACGGTCCAAGAATTTACCTCTCGCGTCGTAATACTAATGCCCCCAAACTGATTCTATTTATCTTGATCTGAAAACAAATGATAGCAGAACAGAGGTCTTATTTCATTATCCCATGCACAAAATATTCAGGCATTTGAATCCTGCTTTAAGCACACTAATTTGTTCAAAGTAATTGTACCGGCCCACAATAACACTCGATGAAGAGCACTAATGCAGGTTTTTGAATAGGAGGAATACATAAAAAAATACAAGAATTTAATCATATATAAGAACTCCACCGGTAATACGCTCACATACATAAAGGTATAGTACGAACTACAATTGTATGTTGTACTACCCGTATGAAGCACAAGTTCAACTACGAACGTTTTAACCGCATCAACTTTAATATACGCTATTGGAGCTGGAATTACCGCGGCTGCTGGCAACAGACTTGCCCTCCAATAGGTCCTTGTTAAAGGATTTAAAGTGTACTCATTCCAATTACAGGGCCTCGGATATGAGTCCTGTATTGTTATTTTTCGTCACTACCTCCCCGAGCTGGGAGTGGGTAATTTACGCGCCTGCTGCCTTCCTTAGATGTCTCCGGAATCGAACCCTGATTCCCCGTTACCCGTTGCAACCATGGTAGTCCTTGATACTACCATCAAAAGTTGATAGGGCAGACATTTGAAAGATCTGTCGTCGGTACAAGACCATACGATCTGCATGTTATCTAGAGTTCAACCAGTATAACGACCTTGCGATCGCTTGGTTTTAGCCTAATAAAAGTACACGTCGCAAAAGATCCGTGTTTTAATTGCATGTATTAGCTTTAGAATTACCACAGTTATCCAAGTAACTGTTAACGATTTAAGGAACCATAACTGTTATAATGAGACTTTTGCGGTTTCACTTTTAATCTTTGAGACAAGCATATAACTAATGGCAGGATTGTTTTAAATGTGTAGTAAAAGACAACTAAATATATTTTTGAATAAGCAATATATTATAGATTTCTAAATTAAATAACGAACCCGGCCAATTTTTCTATAGCATTCAAGTTCGTATTTTTGTGGCTAAAATATCTATATAAATTTTTTGTTCAAAAATATGTTTTTATTTTCACTTAATCGGGGGTGTCCTGGAAATCTCTAGAGATTTTGTCTTTGGTTGGTTTGCAAATCGCTAGAAAAATCCGTCGGTGTCCCAGAACTTCGAACGATTTCATTTTCTTAGTGGGAAAGAGAATTGGTCCAATTGGGTACAAAATAATTGTCCATCTCACAAAACAGGGCTGAATCGCGCGCAAAAAAATTTCCCTTATATTAGTTTTGAATTAAAATGATGTTAAACGGAAATCTGTGAGTTGTGGCATAAGTTTAATGATTCCTGCTAATACTATAACATGATATAAAGTCACGTTATCCAAAATTAAAATGAAAAATTTAAAAATATTTGCGCGCCAATCATACAGCAGCATTTGCCATCCCTTGGCACGTTTGTTGATGCCGGATTTCCCATGCGGCGCTAGTGAGGCTGGTAGCGCCATCTAGTGTCACGACGGTTTTGGCTGATATGGCAGCCTTCGGTTGGTTTTGCAAAAAATTATTAAAAAGCAAATTTCAATATTAAATCAAATAAATCATGTTATTTATTTGATGCAGCCTATCCAGTAAATTAATGTAGTTAAGATTTCAGAAACTAGTTTTGATTATCAAAATAGTTTTAGTGGTGAATTTAGCCAAATCTCTAACCAAATCACTAGAGATTTGAAACCAACCGAAAGAGATTTCTAGGACACCGAGAATTGGTTTTGGGTTGGAATTTGGTTGGAAGAGATTTCTGGGACACCGCCGAATATAATATATCTCACGTAATCTTGTTTATCCATTTGTTTGAAATAAACATATTTATTTTGATTACAAATTAATAATTTGCAAGCAATGTATTAAAAATGTGATAGATATATATTAAGTAAAACTCTATACTTACAACTGCGTATGTTCTCGTATAATATGATGGAAATCACTAAGCGTGGTTTCCAACGTTACTTATGGAAAATGATACGTTGGTTGTGCTACGACGTATTCACGATGATGAGAGACCCTAATTAATACATATGAAAGTGAATTAACTAAATAAACACTTTCATATACCTTGACGATACAGTCCTCAAAATCCACTATGGTACATGTCTACATCGCTGCCATGCATTTATATTAAAGATTAATAACGACATTTTTTTGGTACCATATCACTTCTACAAAACTATGTGTTCCCGTTTCCGAGTGAAATGAAAAAGTAAAACGATTGCAATTCCGAATCGTTTCCATTTTGGTGTTCCCGTTTCCGAGTGAAATAGAAGTCGATTGTCTTTTCGAATGAATGTTCGAATCGTTATCGAATTTTAATTCAGCCATAAGGCAGCCTTGAGAGTTTTGATCAGCACTGCGCATGCACTGATTCGGAATTGCGAACAGCTCGGTTTCATTTCGATCGTTTTCTTTTCGTCTACATCAGGGGTGCCCAGAACGAGCTTACCAGCGCGTAAAAACCAATACACATACACCAAATATATTTCAAGCAATAAAAACAAAATGAGATAGAGAGAACCGATTTTTGTTTTTGTGTGTGTGTGTGCGGCAAGCGTTCGGCCGTACGCATAAGCACTTTGTTGTTGTGTTCGAGATTACGAGAGACATAGGAGAGAGAGAATAGAGACACATATGAAGTTGTTGTTGCAGGTCAGAGCGCGCCAACAACAAAACATAGAGCACGCATAAGATTTGTTTTTGGTTATATACGCGCAGGCTATCCCTTTGCGTAGAACAACAACACAAGCGTGTCTCGCGTAATGGGCATGGGCGCCCCTGGTCTACATGCAATTTCTGAGGTAGAAACTTAACAAAAATGATTTTAAATCAAATTGAAGGCTCGATATATCTATAGGTACTTCAAAATCTCCACAATATTTGACATGTTAAAGTAAAAATATTTGCAAAATGCAAGAAAATTGGTATTTACTTTTCATTCCATTGACTCTTAGGCAAAACTTTTGAAATCGAATAACTTGATCGTTTTCGGAAACGGGAACAGCTACCAATACCGATTCCGCATGATCTGATCGAAATCGAAAACGGGAACAGGCCTGATAGAAATTTTGAATACCATTTGAACGGAAAAACTGAAATTGCTCATTTTTCACAATTTCCAACAGATTTCGATAAATGAACACTTTTTATATTTGTTATTAAGAAGGTTACATCATCCAATAGAGAAAGGAATTTTAAAATTTTTTTTGTTAGTGAAAATAACGGTTAAATTAACGGGTTTTTCAAATTTTCGATAAAAATGAAACGAAATGTTCGATATCTTTGTAAATAGCATCCACACTACAAGTTGGACAATAAAACAACGTGTAATATTAAAATATTGAAAGACAATTTTATTAGCTTTAATGTAGTGTATAGTACTTATTAAGTTATTTAATAATTGAGATATTTGTAGAAGATTTGTATTTAAACATTTTCGGATTCAGCGCGTGATTTTACATAGGGAATGACTTCAAATTGCAGAGGATGAAAAATGCTGTAAACTAGTGTTATCAAAGCCGTTTAAAAATGCACATAGCCAAATACGTATAGGGTAAGTTCACCAAAAAAAAAAAACACAGCCCTCTCCCAGCGAGGTCCGTTAAAAAATTGTGAATGCAAAGGTTTTTATTCTGTGATTTGATTTTCACGTGAAAGAAACTCCAATTACCAGTGCAGTAAATCAAAGAACGAAATACTGAAGGAAGCAAACTCCCAGTCAAGTGGAGAAGTGATTGCAAGCGATTTCAGAGAACTCTCTTGGGTAAGTGGGTGAGGTCTTTTGCTGTAATGTGGGAAGAAAAAACTGTGTTCTAATACTTGACCCTCGTGTTTTTAGAGTATAAAAGACAAGCTACAAACTGAAACGGAAGTTAGTTAACGGAAGCAAATGGCAAACTATACACAACATCTGAAGCTGTTGGTGTTACTCTTTTGGGCTGGCTGCCTTGTGAGGGCTGAGGATCAGCACGATGGGGAGGCCTTGCATCGTAGTAAGCGCACACTAACCACAATTTGTGTGGAGATTAAGCCAAGTGGCCCACAAGAGGAGCCTTATTATATGTGCAAAGGAGCAGATTTTAGAGGCGAACAACCACCAAATGCGCCTGCCTCGGCAACAGTGGTTCCTGGGTATCAACAAGTTACGCCCATGGCGACCTTTCCATCGTTTCCCGCCTTTGGAGGCGGGTTTTTTCCCATTCAGCCGGTGTATGAAGAGGCTAACAAGGTCACGCCCACGTCGACATACCAAGATCAGTCGTCGCACTCCCAACCCCATGCTCCCACCCCAGAGTCATATGCCGCTCCTGCCCCTCCGCCTGCATCTGCTGCGCAATCATATGGCTTGCCAACAGTTCCTTACCCAGGTACAGGCGGCCCATCAGCAGCTTCGCGTGGAGCTTCAGCAGGCCCAGGCCCAGCGACCGCGCCCACTGCATATAATCCTGCAGCGGCTGAGAAATCGTCGCCAGTCACAAAAGTTGCGCCGTCAAAAGCATCAGCTCCCACCTATGAGTCCTCTATAGACGGAAGTCGTTATCGATCTGGCCTAGATGAAGATGTTCTGGCTATGCCAAATGTAGGCTTTCATCCGGCTGAGTTTAATCAGCGCTATCGCACACCTGTCAGAGAGCATCAACAGCCCATGATATGGTTACCCCAACCACATCCAGTGGTGGGGATGCCTAAAATGGCGGAGTACTATGATGATCCAGTGATGAGAAGCTTCTATGGAAGTTTGCAGCCAACAGAACCGCAAATAAGCGCAGTCCATCAACACGAGAGGCTGAAAAAAGGTGAATACATGTCACATGTGGGTCAGCCTGGACTAGGCTATTCACCAAACTATCCCCAATCTTCTACACCAGAATCTCTTCCCACAATGCCACCATCTCCACCGGCTTTCCCCACGTCTGAACTAGCTGTGCCCGCTCCCAGCAACTATGACTCCGCTTGCAATAGCTGCAGCACTCCACCAGCTTCTCCACGTCAATGCCCAACGCAACAAGAGAGCGGATCCTGTCCCAGCTTCCAGCCTGTCATAATTGCCATGCCCTGCTATGGACAGCAGCAACCTACCCACTATTTGGCTGTGCCAAACAACGCGGGATCCTCTCCAGGCAGAGTTCAGACTAATGACAATGCATTCGGCATGTCAGCATCTTATGGAATGAATCCCCAAATAGGAAATCCATTTGGAATGAACCTTCAAGCTGTTAACCCATTTGCCATGAGTCCTCAGGTGGGAAACCAATTCGGAATGAGTCCCCAGATGAGTCAACCAACATACCAAATGCCGCCACAACTGGGTGGACCATTTAACATGGCCCATGGCATGCCCAACCCTCAACTGGGTGCTCCATTTGGTATGGCTCCAGTGCTTAATCCCTTTGGACCCTTTGGAAGCCTAAATCCCTTTAATCCATTCAATAGAATTTTGGGTACTGCAGCTTCTGCTCCAGCTCAACCCACTAAAAATCCTTTGCACCGTTTTTTCACCTTTGGTGAACCAGTGGAAGGCGCTGCCACAACGGAAGGTCCAAATTTAATATCACCTGCCAGCCAACAGTCTCTTTCTAGCAGTACCTTGGCCACACCCAGTTCGGAACAACCCGCTGGCAACGTTGGAGCCGCTAACGATAATACCACAGATGAAGATGAACTGGAAGAAGACGAACCCGAAGACGAGCAATCGGGCCCCACCACAGAGACAGGTGCATCTGCTGACCCGCACGATATTATTGTATCCAAGTCCCTGGAGTCTTCTGGACTCACGGCCATGCAATACGTGGATAAGGCTGCTGATAAGCTGAAGATTGATAAACGCAAGAGGCACAATTCTCGTTCCGGCAGCAGCAATAATTCTTCACAAAAGCGCAAATATCTGCAACGTTTGTAACTCTTAATGTAATTAATGGCAGATTTTATCCAAAAATATAAAAATTACAATTTACTTGATAAGCTTGCATGTCGAAGTTTATGTTTGTTTTCAGCTTAAATCTTTTTTCCTGCATCTAATCTGAGCCACAAATCGGCGGTACTTTCCTTTTGTCATTTGCTTTTCGCCACTTAGCCTGATTAAGAAAGTTGATAGAAAATGGGGAGGTCTGGCAAGATTTTAAATAAGTAAATGACTAACGAACTCAAGCACCAATCATCATAATTTAAATATAAATATGTGGTACGAGGGCCGTCCCAGAAACAGCCGACCTAACAACTAAAACACAAAAACTTCTCATTTTTTTTTTTCAACATAGGATCCTTTTAGGTCGATACACTTTTCCCAGCGATGTTCAATAGCTTCGATACCTTTTTATACTCTGTACCAAAGGTACATAGAGTATAATAATAAGTTTGTGCAAAAGTAACAGCCAGAAGGAAGCATCTTCGACTCCTTAAAGTATACTATATATATTCTTGATCAGCATCAACAGCCGAGTCGATATAGCCATGGCCGTCTGTCCGTCTGTCTGTCCGTATGAACGCACAGATGTCAGAAATGGTAAGAGATAGATGTTTGAGTTGTATGGAACATATGTTTCGTGTACTTGCAGGCAGATCAAGTTTATTTTTAATTTTTGCCACGCCCCCTTCCGCCCCCTCAAATTGGAAAAAACATCATATCTCCCACAGTTTTATAGGTAGAAGGTTCGTTCCTTCTGGACATATTTAGTTAATGGGATTCTTTATCGATATGCCAAAGGAATGATAAAGATCGGATAAACGGTTGTCGAGTTATTAAGAAAACAAACAATTATGGGCAGCAAAGGGCGCAACGGTGATGGGCAGCACTTCACAGGTACAGAGTATGATATAGTCGGGCATGACCGTCTTTCTTTCTTGTTTATAATAAAAACTGTGAAGCACTTCAAAATAGGCATTAACCTCGGACTCCACCTCTTCATTGTTGCCAAATCATTTTCCTCCGAGCCATTTTTTCAAGTTTGGAAATAAGAAATAATCAGAGGGAGCTAAGTCTGGCGAATAAGGGGCGTGAGGTAGCAATTCAAATTTTAATTCATAAATTTAAGCCATTGCAACGGCAGAGGTGTGAACCGGCTGTTTTTGTTCTGAAGTCAGCCAACGCGGCACCCATCTTGCGCATAACTTTTCCATGTCCAATTTTTCGGTCAATATGCGATGTACAGCACTTTTGGAAATGACTACACATTCAGCTAACTCACGAACTTTCAATCGCCGGTCACTCAATACACATTTTTGAATTTTGGCCACCATTTCTGAAGTCTTCTTTTTCTTCTTTGGCCATCACAACCGTTTTACGGTCTCGGCCGCTGCCACTAATGCCCGCCACTCGCCTCTGTCCCGAGCGACCAGAAGGACACTCCCAGGTTCGCAATGTCTCCCTGCACCTGGTCGCGCCATCCTCGCTTTGGTCGACCAGGCGGGGGAATGCCTCCCAACTCTATCGCATGCCGATTGTACACACGCTTTGCTGGAGCGTTATCATCCATACGGGTAACATGTCCTATCCAGCGCAGCCGCTGATGTTTTATGCGCTTGACTAGGTGAGTGTCCCCATAGAGCTCACACAGTTAGCGATTCATTCGGATGCGAAATTCGCAGCCAACGTTTCTGGGATGGCCCTGGTATTAAGCCGGGTGGCTCAGCGGGTAGTGTGCGCGACCGCTGTGCAAGAGGACGTGGTTTTGATCCCTCCTCGGAACATCTAATGAAACCGTAGGTCCCTTTTCTCTTGTGCGAAAATTAGAAGCGCACAAGCTAAGAGACTGAGAGGGATCGGCTTTGGCCCTTTGGGGCTGTGTCAAGCCATTTTACAATAATTAAGCAAGTCGAATAGAGAGATTTCTGGTTGTATTGTGGGTCCCACTATAAGAACGTCATTGAGTAATAATAGCGACGAACTTTTACTTTTACAAAAACTATTCTAAGGGCCGTTTTCTCATGTTCCTGTATTGGTGAAGTCGCTTTTTTCACCTTGAGCGTGAGCTATGTAATTGCATAAAATTCACTAAGATTTTCAAAAACAGGAACATGAGAAAACGGGCCTAAGTTGCGTGCACGCTGAAAGCGGGGATCATTTAAGTGATTTATTTTCCAAACATTGTGTAAGCAAATTTCCATACTGTATATTTTATAATCTGATCAAACAAATTTAAAAAAAATATTCAAAAAAGTTATTTAACTTTTTTACGTTTTCGTTACTTTTGGGCCACCCTGTACTAGACTAAGGAAGAAGCGGCAATAGAAAATTTTTCTAAAACTCCCTTGGAAATATCCTGCGTACGCCACTGAATAGATCAATTCGATTTTTTGATGCTAATCATGAAAATATATAATTTAAGATGTCGGAGATGCTTCATGCTGTTTGTTTCCCACATTTCACACTGGACCAGCAGGCCAAAAGTCGCACTTTTTTGTTTGGAAACCTGGATAAAACGATTGTCGGAAACGATTAAGAATACTTATAGCTATAGCCAAAATTTGAAACATTTTCACATATTAAGTTTTGTATGGCAGCAAATCAAAGTTGATTTTTCTTGAAATTTGGAGAAATTTATAAATGGAAAACTAATAGTCGAAACTAGAAAAGAAACAGCTTCTAGAGTTTGATTGAATATTTGGAACTACGGAATAGGTTTAATTTCCTTTTCATAAAAATGGAATTGACGGTCTGGTTCTGCGCAGTCTCTCTATTTATTACACAAAAAGAGCCAGGTCTTCTAGGGGCACAACTGCCAGACTGCCCAGGTCTTCGAAGAATGGTTTCTGGGCAGACCTGCTGGTTGCGTTTCCTAAGAAATGCAGGGAGGTCACAAAGAAGGTGTTGGATGCAGTGTTGGCATTTTAGCTATTTAGTTGCTAGATCTAGCATTTTTAAAAATGAAAGTACTTAAAAATATTTGGAAATGCTATTAGCTATAAGTCTAGCAACTTTTAAATTATGTTTAGCTATTTCTAGCAATTTTTAAATTTTTAAGACGAATTGCGAAATAACGCCTATTAAATTGGTTTGAAACCTTTGCTATAGAACTTCCACTGAATAAAAAGTCTCAGAAGTGAATTTCGGAGTGATTATTTAATTTAAGGCATAATCATTAGAAATTGCTTTAGTTCATGATAGATTTCGGTAAAGATTCATGAGATTTAGTACTTCACTTTATGCCTAAAAAGCATTGCCTGTACTATAAGTGAAGCCATGTTTTTAGTACCAGCTTTTTAAGTCAGCGCTAATTTCAGTACTGATTCGGTACTGAGCCACCTAAAGGGTTCTATCCACAGTAGTGATTGTCCAACGAAAACATATACGTTTGCATTTAAAATTTAAATTTTACAATGTTATATAGAAGGTGACAAGCATATCAACGGTTACTAGATTAGGTTTGAGGAAAATCGGACTTGCTTAAGCAGTTGAAACCGATTGCTCCATGCCAAGTGGATTCAATTCGTCGAAAAGAGACAACCTGATCTAGTAGCCACAGACATTCTTCTTACTTTTCATATGAATCTGTGAACTGTAAACTAGAAAAAGCAACGTTTACACGAAAACCGACTCGGAATTCGGAACAGGCCCGATTGGGTGTCTTTAGTCTTTATATTCTTTCAAGGAAATTGACTATTATGAATTGTCGCAAAATATTTTTATTCATTATAATGAGCAAAACAACTCAAATATTGCTGACATGGACGAAGTCACTAAATTCCGGTACATAATTCTCAGTACTGAGATAAGCATTTTTTGGCCTTTCAGCTTTCGTTGTACTAGGTGTGTTCAAAAAGTATCGCGAAATTTGAATTTTCGCGGGTTACGTATATTCGAATTTCGATTTTTTTGTGGCGTTATGTTGCTACTCATGTCTCTCACTTATGCCGACAAGCTCGGCCATTTTGAATGTTCACTTAATTGTTGACAGCTGCTTTGCTTGCACCTGTTTTGGATCGTCTTCGATTTTTACCTATTCAAAAAAATGGATCAAAGAACCTGTATCAAATTTTGTGTGAAAAACGAAATTAAGTGCGCGGATGCATTCCGAATGTTGACTGTGGCATACGGAGAAGCTACCTTGGACCGAAGCAACGTTTATCGGTGGTACAAAATGTTCTCAGAAGGCCGAGAAGATGTGAACGACGAAGAGCTTGCCGGACGCCCGAGCACTTCAACGACAGACGAAAAAAATTAATGAAGTGGAGAAAATGTTATTGGCCAATCGTCGAATCACCGTTAGAGAAGATGCTGAGGACCTAAACATATCGATTGGCTCGTGCCATTCGATTTTTATCAATGATTTGGGCATGAGACGGGTTGCCGCGAAATTCGTACCAAAATTGCTCAATTGCGACCAAAAACAGCATCGCATGAACATTGCTAATGAGATGTTAAACTCTGTCCGCGACGACCCAAATTTGCTCCAGAGGGTCATAACTGGTGACGAATCGTGGGTTTATGGTTATGACGTGGAAACCAAAGCTCAATCATCTCAATGGAAGCTGCCATACGAACCAAGACCGGAAAAAGCGCGCCAAGTTCGGTCGAATGTGAAAGTTTTGCTGACAGTTTTCTTCGATTGCAGGGGCGTGGTGCATCATGAGTTCTTGCCACAGGGAAGAACGGTCAATAAGGAATATTACCTGCAAGTTATGCGCAATTTGCGCGAAGAAATCCGCCAGAAACGCCCGGATTTGTGGAAGAACAAAAATTGGCTTTTGCACCACGATAACGCCCCTGCTCACACATCGTTGCTTGTGCGCGACTTTTTGTCCAAAAACAACACACTAATGATGCCGCAGCCACCGTATTCCCCAGATCTGGCCCCCTTTGACTTTTTCTTGTTCCCTAAACTGAAGAGGCCCATGAAAGGACGACGTTACGCTACGCTTGACGAGATAAAGACGGCATCGAAGGAGGAGCTGAACAAGATAAAAAAAATGATTTTTTGAAGTGCTTCGAAGATTGGAAAAACCGTTGGCAAAAGTGTATAATATCTCATGGGGATTACTTTGAAAGGGACAAAATAGATGTTCATGAATAAATAAGAAATTTTTGAAAAAACACAAAATTCGCGATACTTCTTGAACACACCTCGTATCTAGATTCGGGTTCGGCTCGGACTTCAAACAAAAAGAGAGATTGTGAATACATTGCGGGACTCTGTCCTTTTTGAAGAATTTGTTAGTCTTAGCACCTTGAAATTAATTTTGGTAATTGTCAACTATTGAAACCTGTGCTCAAAAAATTGCACAATAATTCCTTGGATACACCGCACACTATGAAGAATTATCATCCGAAAAATTCACTGCGTTCATTAATGGTTTCTTTTAATCTTAAAACCCTATTTTTCATTTTTTAGCTATTTCTAGCAATTTTTTTGCGCCAATTTATTAGCTCTTGGAACCCTTATTCTGGTGGTTTGCAGACCTAATTTAAAGTATTTTTGTATTCGAAACTAATTTACAAATTAATTTTTTACAAGTATCTGTTGGACTTCAGTCCGAAAACAACAATTTCTTAAGTTTTTATTTTTAGCAATTTATTTTAGCAACTTTTTCTTATTTTTAGCTATTTCTAGAAAACTTTTTTTTAAATCTAGCAACTTTTGAATCCATGTTCTGGCAACACTGGTTGGAGGCTTTCTGTTTCCTCCTTATTCCCACAACTACGACAGTAGTCATGGTGGGGCACGCGCAGCCTGATCCCCATATGACCAATGGTTCAACTGTAATTTCGTCATGATATCTCGCAGGGGTTTTTGAATGTGCGTAACCGCTTGTGTCACTGGCAGCGCTGAACCGTTCCGTGCGCACTCGTCCGCTCCCTCGTTGCCCGGTATGCCTGCGTGAACAGGTACCCAGACAAGGGTGATGGAGTGCTGTTGGGTTTGGTTCAGTGCTGTCGCCGTACTGCGGACTAGGTTGCTCTTTGTAGCGTTTGATGACAGAGCCTTAAAAGCTGCCTGGCTTTCGACCAAGATTGAAGTGTTCCTTGGAGTTTCCTCCAAGGTGTACGGCATAAATCTCTGGTTGGAAAACGCAACGAGGGTATTATAAAATTGTGCGGATGTGTATATATTGTATAATATTAATATTAATATTGCTAGATATGTCTTTGATATAAAGCCATTTGACCACGTTTCGGAATATTCTATAAAGCTTTTTGACCTTAATTTAGACAGTTGGATTCAGTATAGGGCATTGATATTTTTACACAAGCTTATTAGCACCACAGAACCAAAGTACCTATACGAAAAAATTGAATTTTCTTCTTCTATGCGCACAAATAATATTGTCTGCCTAAGACATCGACTATCATCATCAGAAAAACATTTCTATATATTTGCTGTTCACCTCCGGAACAATCTTCCGCATGATTTAAAGACCATTAGAAGCGCATCCCAATTTAAAGTTAAGTTATTTGCACATTTTAAACATCAACTCTCTAGAATTTAAAGTTTCTGAAGAAGAATAATTAACTTTCAATATTCAATAATCTCATACTTCTCAATGTTTTTCACAATGTCTCTCTCAATGTTAGTGATAAATGATTTAGGTTTAAGGATTAAATCAGAATTTTGTAATGTTATATTTTTGTGACTAGTGCTTTAATCATAAGTTTCTAACAACTTGTAGCACTAGGAAGTAAGTAAGTAATAAATAAATAAATAAATAAATAAATATAAAGTGTATATATTCTTGATCAGCATGACGAGCTGAGTTCATTTAGCCTTGTCCGTCTGTCCGTCCGTCCGTCCGTCTGGCTGTTTCTATGCTATCTCCTCCGTCAGTTTTAAAGCTATCCTCACGAAACTTTGCACGAAGTCTTCAAATACGCTGCACATTTGTCGGAACCGGCCGGATCGGATGACTATAGCATATAGCTGTCATAGGAACGATCGGTCGAAAGACTAGTCTTAGTGAGAAAAACTTTTTTGTTTTTAATGGAAACGTCTCCAAAGTTCGTATTTCTTAGTTTACTATCCTTTCCCATGATTTCACAAAGTTTGGTCGAAATCGGATGACTATAGCATATAGCTCCCATTGGAACGATCAGTCGAAAAACTAGTTCGAGTGAGGAAAGCTGTTTTGTTTTTAATGAAAACGTCCTTTTTATTGGCATATTCTTATTTTTATATACTTTTACACATTTTTAAAAAGTTTTATCAAAATCGGATGACTATAGCATATAGCTGCCATAGGAACGATCGGTCGGAAGACTAGTTCTTGTGAGAAAAACTTTTTTGTTTTTAATGAAAACGTCCTTTTTATTGGCATATTCTTATTTTATATACTTTAACATATTTCTACAAAGTCTAATCAAAATCGGATAACTATAGCATATAGCTGCAGTATGAATGATCGGTCGAAAAAGAAGTTCTAGTGAGAAAAACTTTTTTGTTTTAAATGTGATCGCCTCCAAATTTCGTAATTAACAGTGTATTATGATTTTCCATGATTTCACCAAGTTTAATCGAAATCAGACATCTATATAGTATAGGTCCCATAGAAAAGTAAGGTCCTAAAAGTGGTCTTAGTTAGAAAAACTTTTTTGTTTTCAATGGAAGCTGCAAGGGTATACAAAACTTCGGCCGAGCCGAAGTTAACTTTCCACTATTTTTTTTTAATTAAAAAACCAAAATGTTGAAAAATTTTCCAACTTTGATTTAGATTATGAATATGTTATAAAATTTGTTAATTTTTTTAAGAATTATGTTCGTAAAGTTAATGTTTTTAAGAAGATTTCGTTAAAAATTTCAGCTTTCTAGCTAGTCCGGTGTAGAAATGCCAGACTTTTGGCAAAAAATGATATTTCTGGCCTACAGTGCATTTTTGCGAATTTACCCAATTTGGTGGAACCGGTACAGAAATTTGGGTTCGGAACTGGTTCTGGTTGAGATATTTTTCCCGGGTTGTTCGGTTCCAGTGATATTAAAATTAGAATTCCGGGCTCAAATCTAGATGGCACAGAAATACATAAGACAATTTACAATGTCTTGATTTCATAGAATGATTTATATTTCAAAAGCTGAATATGTGTTATTCCATCAAAAGCGTACAAGACATAAACTTAGTTCAATTTCTTTTCCATATTTACTTTTTCAATGTCTAGATTCCAGCCAAAAACTGTTTACCCAGCCTAAAACGGTTTAGAGAGGCCTCTGTCCAACCAATTTGTTGATGAATAACCCAATGGCCACTTAAGGAAGTGTTTTATATAGATATACGTATTTATTATGTATTTTGTTTTCTTTCCTTCCGGTTGAGTTTGCGCATTTCGCTTTCCACTGGCATACGTCTGGTGCACATCTTTCATTGGCCCAAAGCTACGCTTCACGGATCAAACAGGAACCTACATTGCGAGTGATTAACCATGTTGAGCACGTAAGAAAAATTTAAATAAGCAATAAAATGAAAATACAAGTAAATAAACATTAAGTAAATTATGCTTAGAGTCAACGAACTGATGATTGGAAGGTTGTCCAAAAGATCAGTTAAGCAAGCGTTATTATTCAGAATGAGAATACCCAGGTGCTCTCGATTGGATTTTTGTAAATTGGGTTAGTTCGTGGGGCTTGCGAAACTTAAGACGCACAAATGGACTTATAGAAGTTTGTATACCCTTAAATAATAATTCAATTTACTCGAAGGTGAAGATTAAATTCTTAGCCTTGATTTGCTATTTTATAAGATCAATTTAGGAGTTAATCCTTGTTTTCCAGGTGCATTCCAAAACTATTTTGCATGTGTAGTAAATAAGTGAGCTGCAGTAGAAAGTGATTTTTTTTCCAATAAAACCCATGATAAGCCTTACCTACTGTCATTAATGCTCTTCCAATATGTATTAATAAGCTGACCTTGCATTTTCCCTGCCATTTCATGTACAGGGCAGCCGGTCACTGCTTAATGCAATCGGAGCTTTGTCCGAATAGTTGCAGTTGACAATTCGCGTCGTAAGGTTAAAGTTACCAAGAACGGAATTGCTTTGGAAAATGTTCAACTCCTGGATAAGTATGCTGGCCCTGGTCGGTTTAACAGCGCTTAACTTCGTCAGTGCAATAAAAGAGGAGGGAGTGGGGAATAGCATTGTAGCACCGGGACAGCCTATGTACTATTTGATGGCAGATACCGGGAACACGGTGGGTCCAAATGATGAACTGAAGCGAACGAATCGGTCGCTTTTAAAGTGGTGGGATGATTTGTTTGGTCAGAACAATTGTTGTAATAACAACTACAACAACAATGCGTATCAGTCTTCTGCACCACTCAACATCAATAACAACTGCAATGGATTTCAATTGCATAATCTGGATCCTTTCAAGCAGTTGAAACTGTTCAAGAAGTTCCCCGATCTTTTTGGTAATAACTGTGCAGGTCAGTGTGGTGGAAATTGTGGACAGCAGCCGGTAGTGAATAATTATGAAAGTCCTGGCTATGGTGGCCCACCACAACCACCACCAGCGGTGGGACCACCTAACGAAAGTATCTATGAGACACCGAGTACTGCTTATGATGGTCCTGGGGATGGAGATGCTGCTTATGTTGCACCGCCACCAGCCTCGGACAACTATGTTGCTCCACAACCTGTTTCCGATAGCTATGTGGCGCCACCTGCAGCCAGTTATGAGTCAGCTGCACCTCCAGTTGTCACCTATGATGCTCCTGGACCACCCGCTGCTACTTACGATGCTCTTGCACCGTCTGCCCCTAATTATGGCCCACCAGCTTCGACTTACGAATCAGCAGCACCACCCTCTGGAACTGCAAGCTATGATCCACCAGCTTCTAGTTATAGTCCACCTGCACCAGCTCCTGAGAACTACAACAGAGTGGAGAGCTATGCTCAGCCTGCCAAATCATATGATGGAGCAGCGCAACCCCCACAAATTGTGTATCAGCCTATTATTTATGTCTCTGCAACACCGGCGGGCAAGACGGAAAGCAGGGTACAATATGGAGAGCAAAGCTATGCAAGTAATCCAGCCCCTCCCCAAGCAGCCTACGAGCAAACCTCTCCTCTAATACAGCCGCCTGCACCTGCACCAACCGCACCCTGTAATTCTCCCGCCTGTGGAGGGTATCTGCCTCTTTTAGGTGTACCTGTCTATAACTATGCACCTCCTGCTCCAGTTTATTCACCATCAGACGCACCGCCAGCTCCAGTTTATTCACCTGCAGTTGCTCCAACTCCACAGGCCACGCCCAACTATGCTACACCCATTTGCCAGTCCCCCATACGAATGTCACTAGCTGATCAACCCTACCGTGTGGCCCCTGAACTTTTTGAGGAATACTATTACCGTCTTAACTTGGCCGAACAGAATAGGTTATAGTTGAATGTCTGTTTGATGGTTAAAAATCATTTGGCTGTACTGTAAATAAATGGAAAATATTGATGTTTGCTTGGATTGGTTTCAATTGGTTTTCTTGGGCTTAAAAAGCAATATAATAAGTAGGAGTCACAGATAAGTGAAATCGATGAATTGCATAAAAGAACGTAAATTTAACAGAAACATCTTCTCATGTTTTTTAAGATCTTCACCAGCAAGTTGTAGAGGTGAGAAGTGAGTGCACCAACTGTGGGGAAGGGTTGGGAAGCATCTAATAAAAATAGGATTTCCTAAAAGATTTTACAGTATTGGACAACTTACCCAGTGCAGTATGTTCCAAAAGTCGAATCTTTTTTTTTTTTTGCAAAAATTAAAATTGTATAACCAAAAACAACTTATTGAGTGCAGCATTTGCTGATCGACGAATGGAAGCATCAGATGACTGGCTTTGCCCGAATGCTGTGGGCAATAATTATAGTTACTCTGACCCAAGGAACACCGAGCATCTCCGATCCAAGAAAGTATATATATTCGTGATCCTTACTAGTCTCTTGAATTGTTCAAGAGGGATTCCAAAAAATGAAGCTTACTCCAATTTGGAAATTAAATAGTAAAGGCTCGACCTAGTGTAATAGGGAATACGCTTTAGGCAAACTGTAATTCAAGAGCTCATTAAAGAGACATTTTTAATACCATAAGAACGCTAATACTGAAATAGCTCATTTTTTAAGTAAATGCTAATAACTTCTACAATTTCCAACAGATTTCAATAAATGACCACTTTTTTAATTTGTTATATATTGGTTTACGTTATCCAAAAGAGAAAGAAATTTAAAATTTTTTTTTGTAGTTTTTCGATAAAAATTAAACGAAGTGTTCGATATCTTTGACAATAAAACAACGTAAAAACGATCGAAAGATAATTTTATTAGCTTTAATTTGGTATATAAAACTAATTCATAAGTTGCTGCATAATTAAGATATTTGTAATTAAGTGAGAAGATCTTTTTCAAAAATGCGTAAAACAATAATTTGGGATTATCTCGAAATCTGTTCTACTTAAAAATTGTTAAACTCCAGATTCGGACTCAGCGCCTGATTTTACCTAAGAAATGACATCAAATTAGAGAGGATGAAAAATGCTGTTAGCTTGTGTAATTTATTTAAGACAAATATTACGAATTTTAAAGTTTGTTTTTTTACTTGTTTTGAGGTTGTTCGTACACAATTTTAGCAAAACGTACTTAAATCAAGTAAGTTTTTATACCCTTGCAGAGGGTATTCTAAAATTGTGAGGATGCTTTTGTTACATTGAAGGAAGCATCTCCGACCACATAAAGTATATATATTCTTGATCAGCATGATGAGCTGTCAGTTTTAAAGCTATCCTCACCAAACTTTGCACTAAGCTTTTGGTACAAATACGCTGCACATTTGGATGACTTTAGCATATAGCTGACATAGAAACGATCGGCCCAAAAACTAGTCTTAGTGAGAAAAACTTTTTTGTTTTTAATGAAATCGTCCATATCATTGGCATACACTTATTCGAAATCGGATGACTATAGCAAATAGCTGCCATAGGAACGATCGGTCGCAGAACTAGTTCTTGTGAGAAAAACTTTTTGGTTTTATTGAAAACGTCCTTATCATTGGCATACACTTATTTTATATACTTTTACACATTTCTATAAGGTTTGGTCGAAATCGGATGACTATAGCATATAGCTGCAGTATGAATGATCGGTCGAAAACTATTTCGAGTGAGGAAAACTTTTTTGTTTTTAATGAAAACGTTATTTTTATTGGCATATTCTTATTTTATATACTTTAACACATTTCTACAAAGTATTGTCAAAATCGGATGACTATAGCATATAGCTGCAGTATGAATGATCGGTCGAAAAAGAAGTTGTTGAGAGAAAAACTTTTTTGTTTTAAATGGGATCGCCTCCAAATATCGCAATTAACAGTGTATTATGCTTTTCCATGATTTCACTAAGTTTGGTCGAAATCAGACATCAATATTGTATAGATCCCATAGAAAATTAAGGTCCAAAAAAAGTAAACTTTCCCCTATTTTTATACCCTTGCTGAGGGTATTATAAAATTGTGCGGATGTTTGTAACTCATTGAAGGAAGCATATCCGACCAAATAAAGTATATATATTCTTGATCAGCACGGCGAGCTGACTTGATTTAGCCCTGTCCGTCTTTCCGTCCGTCCGTCTGTCCTTCTGTCCGTCTTTCTGTTTCTATGCAATCTCCTCCGTCAGTTTGAATGCTATCATCACCAAACTTTGCACGAAGTCTTTTCGTACATATACGCTGCAATCGGCGGAAACTTAGCTATATGCCTAGAATGATAGCTGTCATAGAAAAGTAGAGTCTGAAAAGTAGTCTTAGCTAGAAAAACTTTTTTGTTTTCAATGGAAATGTCCTCAAAACTGGCACGTATTTGTTTTTTATGCTCTTACACAATTCTAAAAATTTTGGTCAAAAGTGGATACTATGCAATCCCCATAGGAACGATCGGTCGAAAAACTATTTCTAGTGAGAAAAACTTTTTTGTTTTCAATAGAAACGTTAGCATATATTTATTTTATATACTTTTACACAATTCTACAAAGCTTTGTCAAAATCAAATGCGCATAGCATATAGCTGCAGTATGAATGAACGGTCGAAAAATAAGTTCTAGTGTGAAAAAACTTTTTGTTTTTAATGGAATCGCCTTCAAAAAATGTACTTGCTAGTTTGTTATTCTTTTCCAAGATTCCACTAGATTTGATCGAATTCGGACATCCATATACGAGGGCCGTTCCAGAAATAGCCGACCTAACTACTAAAACACAAAAATTTATCATTTTTTTTTTTATTTTTCAAAAAAGGGTCCTTTTGGGTCGATACACTTTTCCCAGCGATGTTCAATAGCTTCGATACCTTTTTTATAATAAGAACTGTGAAGCTCTTCAAAATAGGCATTAACCTCGGACTCCACTTCTTCATTGCTGCCAAATCTTTTTCCTCCGAGCCATTTTTTCAAGTTTGAAAATAAGAAATAATCAGAGGGAGCTAAGTCTGGCGAATAAGGGGCGTGAGGTAGCAATTCAAATTTTTATTCATAAATTTAAGCCATTGCAACGGCAGAGGTGTGAACCGGCACTTTTGGAAATGCCTACACATTCAGCTAAATCACGAACTTTCAATCGCCGGTCACTCAATACACATTTTTGAATTTTGGCCAGCATTTCTGAAGTGGTCACCTCATTTGGACGCCCATTACGATGTTCATCTTCGCAGCTCAAACGATCTCGCTTAAACTCAGCCACCCAATATTTTATTGTTGTAAACGAGGGAGCAGAATTGCGTAAGGTAAATCCAGCTCCTTTTTAATATTGGTTGGACTAAGACCTTTTATATGAAAGTATTGTATCACATAACGATGGCCATTTTTGTCCATGTTTGCAAATCAATAACAAGCGTTCTCTATTAAAATCGACCAAAAAAAAAGGTAAAACCACCAAACTTCAAACTTAAGCTTTTAATAGTCGGTACTTCCCCTTTTTAAAATTTTTTGTGAACATTTTCCAACACTACTGTGCTAGGTCGGCCATTTCTGGGACGGCCCTCGTAGTATAGCTCCCATAGAAAAGTAAGGTCCGAAAAGTAGTCTTATTTAGAAAAACAAACTGCAAGGGTATACAAAACTTCGGCAGAGCCAAAGTTAAATTTCCCCTATTTTTTTTACTTGCCTTTACTGCGACTCGAACTCGGGACCTCGAAAGACAGCATTCACAGACACCACAGCTTAGACAACAGCATCACATCTTCGATGCCTTGAGCATCGTCCAAATTTATATTTTAAACTGACGGGAGCGCTCTTCACTCGATTGTATCTCCACACACCCCTCTCCCGAAAAAAAACGAGAGCGTAAGCTAAAGTCGGTCCTGTTAGACTTCGATATACCAGTTACTCAGGGCAATTTGTGTTTAACAGCCTTTCCCTATGTTAATTAACAGAGCATTAACATTAATGTGACCATTTCAACATTATGTGAGGAAGAGCGCTTGTATCGCCAAAAAGTATGCAACGTTTTTTATAGCCTTTCAGAGATTGTAGATATTAGAAACATACACTACACTGCAAAATATGAGCTTGATATCTTCAAAATTGTCAAAAAACTAGTTCTAGTGAGGAAAACTTTTTGTTTTTAATGAAAACGTCGTTTTTATTGGCATATTTTATAAACTTTATACATTTCTACAAAGTTTAATCATAATGGATGACTAGCATAGTTGCAGTATGAATGATCGGTCGAAAAAGAAGTTCTAGTGAGAAAAACTTTTTAGTTTTAAATGGGATCGCCTCCAAATTTCGTAATTAACAGTTTATTATGCTTTTTTATGATTTCACCAAGTTTGGTCGAAATCAGACATCTATGTAGTATTGATCCCATAGAAAAGTAAGGTCCAAAAAGTTGTCTTATTTAGAAAAACTTTTTGTTTTCAATGGAAGCTGCAAGGGTATACAAAACTTCGGCTTAGCTTTCCCCTATTTTTATTTTTTGCGCTACAACAACAACCGCAACAACAACAACAAACCAACAAAATTTAATTTCTAGTTCTATCTTTTATCTATTCAATAAAACAAAACCGTTTGCCAATATTGATTTTGTGTTATTCAGTTTTTATCGAAGCCTTAAGAAATGAGACCCAGAGGTAGAAACTACCCTTAAAAAGCGTATCTTTGATGTTTTTTAATCTTTCAGGTAATTGGCGTCGAGGTTCGAAGAAGCTACAGTAAAAGTTTCAAGGTGGCGCTACAACGGGAACTACCAAAACCGTCTTATTCGGCAGTGTCCCAGAAATCTCTTCCAACCGAACTCCAACCCAAAACCAATTCTCGGTTAGGTAGAAATCTCTTTCGGTTGGTTTAAAACCTCTTGTATTTTGTTAGGAGATTTTGGCAAACCAACCAATACACAAACCAACCAAAAGCGACTTCACGAACCTACTCAATTTAGCACTGTTTTTGTAAGTAAAAGTAAAATGGCTTGTCTAGTTGACACAGCCCCAAGGCTTGTCATGTTGACACAGCCCCAAAGGGCCAAAGCCGAGCTTCTCTCAATCTCTTGGCTTGTGCGCTTCTAATTTTCGCACATGAGAAAGAGACCTACAGTTTAACGCCGAATCCGAACGGCAGCTTGAGAAGCTTTTCATGGCTAATTACTACAAAGCCGGCGCCATCAGCAAAGAGGCGTGACCGGGTGTAAAGTTTATTCAAAGAAAAAACTTTTCTTTAGATGTTCCGAGGCGGGATCGAACCCACTACATCTTGCACAGCGGTCATTATGATTCAATTAAGTAGGAAATTTCAAAATTCCCGTCGGTAGGCCATTTTTCTACTTTTTTCTTTTTTCCAACCTTTTGAATTTTTTCTAAAATAAAAAAAAAAATTGTGCAAAACCCAAAGTTGCGGTTTGGTGGGCATGTCGAGATCTAATTTCGAAAAAATAGAAGAATTTAACTTCGGTTCGACCGTTGCATGCTCTATTGAATACAAAAAAGTTTTTCTAACTAAGACTACTTTTCGGACCCTACTTTTCTACTTTTATGGAAGAGCATAACAAACTAACAATTACGATATTTGTAGGCGATTCCATTTAAAACAAAAGAGTTTTTCTCACTTGAACTTTTTAGTCGACCGATCATTCGAACTGCATCTATATGCTATAGTCATCCAATTTTTAAAAAACTTTGTGGAATTCTGTAAAAGTATATAAAATATGTATATGCCAACGATGAGCACGTTTCCATTGAAAACAAAAAAGTTTTTCTCACTAGAACTGGTTTTTTGGCCGATCGTTCCTTTAGTCATCCGATTTTGACAAAACTTTCGTAGAATTGTGTAAAAGCATACCACATAAATATGCTATAGTCATCCGATCCGGCCGGTTCCGATAAGTTTGCAGCGTGTTTGTACCGAAAGACTTCGAGCAAAGTTTGGTGCAGATAGCTTTAAAACTCACGGACGAATAGACGGTTCGATCCCGCTTCGGCACATTTAATAAAAACGTTTGTTCTTTGAAAAACTTACAGACCCTGTCACCTTCACTAGTAGTTGGCGCCAGCTTTAAAGAATCTAATCATGAAAAAGCTTCTCAAACTGCCGTTCGGATTCGGCGTTAAACTGTAAAACCCTTTCTCTTGTGCGAAAATTAGACGCACACAAGCCAAGAAATTGAGAGGAGCTCTACTTTGGCCCTTTGAGCTGTTGTGTCAAGCCAAATATTATTTGTAGGGTCGAGGATATTGCCTTCTGGCTTTTAAATACTTTTGCTTAACTTAATATACTCTGTGTACCTTTGGTACAGAGTATAAAAATATAGCCCAAAGTAGAACCTTTATTTCAGATCTTTTGGTTTTGTTTCCGTTCCTTTAACAACTATCAAGCGAAACCATATCCATATCTCCATATCACCCTCCGAGAACTCCTCCTATTTATACAGTTGTGAGCAAGCAGGCGGGCGATTTCCGCTCAAGACTTATCAACATGTGTAAGTACACATTTGTCTTTATTTTTTTCAAGGTCCATCATTGACTCAGATTTAGTTATCGCATATGCGGAGTCGATCACAAAGCGAGTCGGCCCTGTCCCCCATCCCCTTGTCGCCTTTTTCCTGTTTTTTTCCATATGTTCTCACGATGACGTCGGCAAGAATTTGAGCTGGGTAATCGCCGCCAGTCAGTCAGTCAGTTGGTCGTTGTTTTCATTTTCAAATTCAAATTCCATAACAAATTGCACAAGATAAACACAGACTTCCTTCGCTACGATGCGGGTATCAGGGTGGAGACCAGCCCGTGACCATGACCATGACCAAGTGAAAGTGGCCTGCAGTGTCTGCTTACAGCCTTGCATCGTTACATACCTATATACTCTTACATACTTACATACTCGTACACGAACTACTTTGCATGTGGCACGCACTTTTTCCATTTCCACTTCTTGGCGATGATCGCCCCATATGCAGATGAGATTGTATAAGCGAGACGTGCTATATTTATATAATCACTCAACAATTGTTGAGTGAGCGAGAAATATGGTTAATAAATTAGCGGTTAGACTAAAGTAATCTTATGTCTGTATTCAATCGATCATATTGAATATGCTGATTGAGTTTGGGGAAGTTCAAATTTACTTAAAGACCAATTGATCAGCTATCAATGACACTTCCCAGTTCAAAGAGACAACTGAATTATGAGCCATATATCAAGATTGCTGGCGCGCATGAAAAACTACCTCACACAGAGATTCTGAGAAGCCGAAGCCTCGACCCTGGCTTTGTCGATGTTGCTGTTTGCTCAATTGAGTGAGTGAAAATATGGGGATCATAAAAAATTTAACAGAACATAAACAATAACGGCTGCAGGAACATCTGCCCCTTCTCGCACAATCTCTTCTTTGCATATAGAAACTGATGCCAAGGGGGATGTAGCACTCGCAACCGCATGCGTGGGCTCAAAAACAGCGCCAATGCTACCAATGCCGCATGACGAATGAAATCATCTTAATACACTTCAAATAGGATGATTTAACTATCGGATTTATTTAGCTTGATAGTCAGATTGTAGTGCTGTACAAGTCGCTTATCACAACAATACAGCAGCTGGTTAGGTGGCGATTGGCCTGCTCGAGGGAAAAGTGCTTAGGAGCAGTTAGTTACCTTTAAAAGTTGGCGAAGAATTTTGCAGACGAATGAACCTTGAACTGCATGAAATCTATGGGGACCCTCATCTAGTCCAGCGCATTTCACATTTTCGAAAACACACCAATTCGTTTTGCTGTTCGTCTAACAGTCACAAATTAGCGGTTCGGTTCAAAGCCGGTTTGCATGAGTTAGATGGTTATATATGAATTACATTAATCCAATCCAATCAGAAAAAAATAGATAGATAGAGTCGGCCCGGACCTAAGCTTTTACAATTGGCATTGTCTTGTAGTCACCAATTCAAAGAAGCTAGGAGTAACCACTAAGGGCTTTAACAGAAGGCAGCCAAGTGTTATGTTAGCACTTTAACATCCCATCTACAATTAATCCTCAAATTTCTTTATGCCCACTAAACCACCTCGGGGATCCCAGCTTTTGTCCCTGGGCGAAACATGAACTTACTGCGCATTTATTATTGAAACCTCTTTTATTCATCTAAGTTTAAAAATTGAGGAATTTCTTGTTAACTATTAAAAATTCTTTGCCTTAGTGTATTTAGTTTTCGTCATATTAAATACGTTTTACATGAATTCTCTTCTTCGTATCCTAGGCGATCATCTGTAGAAGTGACGAGCAGCAAAGGAAGCCTTCTGATCCGACACATGCACCACTACGTAGTTGTGGAGTGAGGCGGTGTCGGTGCGTGGTGGCAACGTCAATGCACTATAGGAAATTATGAACCATTTTTTTTAGGCACAAACCCCTAAAAAATGTTTTTGTCATTAGTGGACAGCGGATTTGGCATATTTTTGAACAGATTTTAAACAGAATAGACCAAAGTTAATGTGAACAACATTATACGTTGTGCTGACTCTACGGTTTTATAATGCCAAAAAATTCGGAAATTCGCCAAAAAAAAAATCAAATGCGTGCTGCTGTAACCAAAATGAAAATGAATTAAAATCAAAGAACCAATTCAATTAAATCAACTTAAAACCAAAAATATTAATTCCCAGCGTTTGACTGTCAAATGACGTCACAGACTCAAAAATGTATGCTTATGCGCAATTGAGCAAGGTTTTGCACTACCTTTTATTCATTGTATCATGGCACACAAGCACATCAATCATTAATGTTGCTTACCAAGAATTTCGATTAAACATAACGCTTTTAGTACAGACCCTGCAAGCATTTTGTGGTGTTACTTCCCAGAAGTTATTTTGTCGCCGCCCGGCTGGAGAATGTCGACCGATTCCTGACTGCCGCCGCCCCCCTTCATACCAGCTCCCATATCAGAATTTATATGGGAAGTCGTCAAATTCGGAAGCTGCTGCCGGGAGGTCGATAAAAGTGACTAGCCATACGGCCGGCTGTTTGGGTACGCCATACGGCAGGCTGTATAGACCTATGCTGAACGCATAGGTCGAAAATAACAGTTAGCACTTATTTTCAATGTGTTTCTCACTGACGGAAACACAAAAATCATAAATAATTTCTGTTTCTCACAGTGCCTTATTTTTCTGAGTAATGTTTTTTGTTTTCTACTGACGGTTAATTTAAAAAAACACAAAATATCTGTCTTTCAAAAACACTTATGTTCAAAGTGTTTTCTGTTGTTTTGTTTCCTTTTTGGTATTTTTTCGCGATTTACTAATTTGTGAGTCTCTATAAACTGCCTTGATACATTCTTAATGCTCCGTCTATTTTTATACCCTTGCAGAGGGTATTATAAAATTCTGCGGATGTTTGTAACGCATAGAAGGAAGCATCTCCGACCACATAAAGTATATATATTCTTGATCAGCATGACGAGCTGAGTTCATTTAGCCTTGTCCGTCTTTCCGTCCGTCCGTCTGTATGTTTCTATGCTAGGAACGATCGGCCGAAAAACTTGTCTTAGTAAGGCCCGATTTCTCAAAAGTTCCGGTTGGCCAACCGCCGGTCAAATTTGTTCCTCCAGTTGACAAGCGGTCAAGTCATTTGGTTTTCTCAGCAGCAGTTTCATCCGATTTCGATAAATTTATATCGCTGCATTACGGGTGACCAGAAACGGTTTAACCAATCGACCAAATCAGCTGTGTTGGTTTGTTTTATTTTTATGATATTGGTTATTGCTGGTCATTGTTGATTAAAATTAAAGTTGAATAAAATTAAAATTACGATGATGAATGAATGTGATGGTGCAAAAAGACCTAGAGGAAAAAACTTTTTGGTGGCTGAGGAGCATTTGCTGGTGGACATTATTATTTGTGTTGCTTGCTGTGGCTTCATCCGCATAATCAGCGTCTTCAACTGGCTGAGCTTTTTCATCTTCCGAAGGCAGGGGGTAATTTTCAAGAATCGCTATGTTGTGCAAGACACCGCAGGCTACTATAACTTCCAATGCCGTATTCAGAGACATCCTCATCCCCATTGACAGCACTGGAAATCGCCTTTTCCAAACGCCAAAACAGCGCTCAATCACATTTCTTGTCCGGATCTGAGACTCGTTATACAGTTTCTCTGCTCTGCTTGTAGGATTGTGTAGTAGTGTCATCATATAGTCAGATGACTTATACCCACCATCTCCCAAAATGTAGTGGTCTTGGAATTCACCATTGTCCAGCCTAAATTTTAAGCGGCTGTTGTTAAGCACGGTGGTGGCGTGTGAAGATCCTGGCCACCTTGCAACCACATTTAAGGAGAAGTTGCCCTTACGGTTGCGGAATATTTCTACATTTTCGCCACCAGGTGATTGAATGCGGATATGGGTGCAGTCGATAGCCCCAATAGCCTTTGGAAACTTGGCTAACTGAAAGAAGCCATTGATTGTTTCCTGCATTTTTCCAACATCCAGTGCAATATATTCCCATGCCGTGGGACACTGCTTAACTGCACGGCTTGCCGAAGGAACGCTGACTCCACAGAAGTCGCCTGCAGTGATGAGGAAGCTGCCGCTGGCATAGAAACGCAGCGCCACCAAGAGTTTGGTCTCTGATAGCAATGCATGATTTCTGTTAACAATCCGAGTCTTTATAAATTGAATCGCAATTTTAGTTAATTTTTTAACTGTTAGTTTGACACTTGATCGCTAATCCTAGCAAGGATTATTTTAGTTGTTGATTTTGCTAACCTGAATCGTTGAACAAATTTGGCATCATCCAAATCAGTAAAGTAATTAAGCCTCTTCCTGTACTCTCTGGCATTTTTTATTCGTTGCTCTGCCTCTTCAAATTCCATTTACATTGCGTGGAGTTGAAAAATTCGTTTATTCATGAACACTGTGGCGGCAAATAATAATATAAACAAAGCAAGTGTTGTTGCCAGCTGTTTGTATATCGATAAATCCATCGGCGCTGAGCTCGCGGTTAACTTTAACCAGTGCTCGAGCAGCTGTTAAGTCTGTTCCTCCGGTTGCGCCAAGCACAGCATGAGACACGCAATTTCGGTTAAACTGCCTGTCAAGTTGACCAACCGCACATTGAGAAATCGGGCCTAAGAAAAATAGGGGAAAGTTAACTTCTGCCGAAGTTTTGTATACCCTTGCAGCTTCCATTGAAAACAAAAAAGTCTTTCCAAGACTACTTTTTGGACATTACTATGGGATCTATACTATAAAGATGTCTGATTTGCGAAATTTGGAGGCGATACTTTTTAAAACAAAAAGTTTTTCTCACTAGAACTTCTTTTTCGACCGATCATTCATACTGCTGCTATATGCTATAGTCATCCGATTTTGATAAAACTTTGTAGGAATGTGTCCAAAGTATATAAATTAAGTGTATGTCAATAAAAAGGACGTTTTCATTAAAAACAAACAAGTTTTTCTCACTAAAACTAGTTTTTCGACCGATCGTTCCTATGGGAGCTATATGCTATAGTCATCCGATTTCGACCAAACTTTGTAGAATTGGGTAAAAGTAAATGAAATAAGTGTATGCCAATGACTAGGACGTTTTCATTAAAAACAAAAAAAGTTTTTCTCACTAGAACTAATTTTTCGACCGATCGTTCCTATGGCAGCTATATGCAATAGTCATCCGATTTAAACCAAACTTAGTGAAATCATGGGAAGGGATAGTAAACTAAGATATACGTTCTTTGGAGGCGTTTCCATTTAAAACAAAAAAGTTTTTTTCTTTAAGACTACTTTTTCAACCGATCGTTCCTATGGCAGCTATATGCTATAGTCATCCGATCCGGCCGGTTCCGACAAATGTGCAGCGTATTTGTACCAAAGGACCGGACAATTTTATAATACCCTCTGCATGGGAACAAAATTTGTAGGGCAGCTACAAGAAGTGACCATCCGATTTCCGCGGATCCGACATATGTGCATATGTGTGTGAGTAGAAACAGACAGACGGACGGCCGGACAAAGCTCAATCAACTCAGCTCGTCACGCTGATAAAGAATATATATTCTATATGTGGTAGGAGATGATTCCTGAACATTAACGAAGAATGTAAAGGAGACGCTAATCTAATGTCGCGCAGTGTATGACCGTACCCAAATCATTGATCAATTTTGGTTCGTACCCGCAAACCGAAGGTCCAAGTAAATTTGTTTGGCTTGCAGGCCTGATCTAAATTTGACTCAACAAATTACATATCCAGTAATAAAACTTTTCTTATATTATTCTAATAATAAGCGGAATGAGGAAGGGAACTTTTAGGTGGATCTTGATATATGTATTAGGGTGGCCCTCATTTAGAAAAGTTTTTTTAGCTCTCATAGCCCAAAATCATTCGATTTGATGTTAAACTAATAAATATAAAGTTTTAAGCAGATTGATGAAAGTTTAGAGGAGCTCACGAGCCCTAAAGTTGAAAAAAAAACATTTTTCCTATTACTATGCAATCGGCGGTGTCCCAGAAATCTCTTCCAACCAAATTCCAACCCAAAACCAATTCTCGGTGTCCTAGAAATCTCTTTCGGTTGGTTTCAAAGCTCTAGTATTTTGTTTAGCGATTTGGAGAAATCGACCAAAGCCAATACACAAACCAACAAATGCGACTTCGCTAACTTACGCAAACTTAGCGAATTTAGCAAAGACACAAACAGGGCTGGCAAGTCTGAAACCATCAATACAGCTATGAACAAAACCTGTTATCAATTATTTGCGAGCGACGCAGCCCTGTTTTTGTAGTTGGACCATAATCTAATACACACACCTTCTAACTAGACTTTTTAATAAGAAAATGAAATCTCTCCAAGTTCTGGGACACCGACGGATTTTTCGAGCGTTTTGCAAACCAACCGAAGCCAAAATCTCTAGAGATTTCCAGGACACCCCCGAATAAAACTAGTTGAAGCAACTCTAAAAATCTAAGATTGCAACATGTTTATAAAATTTACGTATTCTATGCAATCTTACCCTTCCAAATGTAGTTCGACATTTCTGTTCGACGATTAATGGTTTTATAGCTATTAAAAGGCATTAAACTATTTTTAAGATTTTTATTCTCTGTACCGAAGGAACACGGACACGGCTTGACAAAATGGAAGCCAATCTTCCCCCCTCACCAAACCAACTTCTAAAGTATTTTGGACCGCTGAGCACGAAAATCGATAATCAGTTTTTTCAATTGTTTCAAAAGATGCCTCTACTTTAACCTACATAACTTCTTTGTTTTTGCTCCGCCCCCGGCCGTTTTACCCCCAACAAATGCCTTGCAACGGCGAGGTCATGGGTTCGAGTCCCATTCAAGGCATTAAATTAAAAATGTTTTATTTTATTTTTTTATTTTTTGTGCTTTTTGCATTGTCTATATTTATACTCTGCACCAGAGGAACACAGAGTATAGTAAGGGGGTATTGCTGCTTGGAAGGCTGTTTTTGGACCTTTTTAAAAAAAAATCTTATTTGAAAACGGAAATAGTTATTTAAACTCTGTTTTTTTTTATTGTAATAAGAACATATTGAATCAAATAAAAATTTTTTTTCCTTTGTACGAGGGCTGCTCAAAAAATTTGTTGGCCTTCAAAGTTGGACGTCGAAAAAAAAGGTATGCTGCTGGCGGCACTGATAACTCCACTTCGGATCATCTGAAATATAAAAAGGAAACGGCGTTAGATTCAGTTCAGAAGTAATTCGGGCCCCTATTTCTATCATAATTTTGCGATTTTTTTTTTACAAATGATGAAATGAAAATGAAAAAGTTTTTACAAAAAGTTTAGATTTAGAGTTAATAAAAAATAGTAAAAATATTTTTCAAATGAATATGGGTTTAACGACCTGTTTTGATTTTGTCAAAGTGAATTTACAGCTCAGGTCGAGTTTGTTTTAGTTCAAAATCAACGAAAATCAACAGATTACATAGTAGGCTTAGACGGCGTTTCGCGCCGTGGCAGCTTCGTAGCACTTTCAGTTGCTGTCACACCAACAAGATTTAAATTATTTATATATCGGCGAATAACGTTGAGAATTCCAGTGAAATTGCGACTTTTAACTAGCTGTAGCTCCGCTCTTTAGGGTACTGAAGGTATATGTTGCTTGAAGGTTGTTCTGTATCTTGTTGTTTGTGCCACTATTTAAATTACTGGAAATTCGTCTCGAGTGTGCTAAAATGTGCCACGATTTCTTTGTGTTTATTTAAAGGGGTATGCTTCTCTTTTGTATAAATACCAAGGTATTTTTATTGTTTTGTTTTTAATAGGGAACCGTTAAGGTTTTTATAACAAACATCACGGCGGGCCAATTCCGATATTGTATCAGAATATGGGTTTAACGACCTGTTTTGATTTTAGCCAAAGTGAATGTTAGCAGGCTCAATGTCGAGGTTTGATTATTGTTCAACAATCAACCAGAAAGTTCAACAGAGACTACATATGAACATAAACAGTAGCTGTGGCTGTGTAGACGACCGTTTCGGCTTACTTGCAGGCAGATTAAGTTTATTTCCAATTTCAAACGTCATATCTCCCACAGTTTTGTAGATAGAAGGTTCGTTCCTTCTGGACATATTTATAAATCAGGATTTTTTTATCGATCCGCCAAAGGAATGATAAGGATTGGATAATTGATTGTCGAGTTATAAGAAAAACAAACAGTTATGGGCAGCACCGGTCGCAACGGTCATGGGCAGCACTTCACAGATACAGAGTATATTATAGTCGGGCTCGACCGACTGTTTTTCTTGTTCTTTAATATTTTTTACAATGCATTTTGGTCCCAAACTTGAATTTTTTCGCAAAAAACATCAAAATAAAATTTACATTAATTTATTGGCCTTTCTATGAGGACTTTAATAATTAAAATTTTAATATATTTACTTTTTTAATGAACAACTTTTCTATTTTCATGACCACCGTACTTTTTTAAGAACGGAAAAAAACACACCAAAATCATTACCATTTGGTGACGATTTTTGAACGTCATTCTTTTCTCTGTGATGAGAGCTAGCACTTGCGTCACAAAAATGTTTCTCATATTTAAGGGGGGCACCCTAATAAGAAAATAGTATATATTTTCAGAGTTTGATTAAGGGCCGATTTAACATCTTCTATACAGTTGCTATGGGTCAGAAAACCAATTTTTTGCTCTGTTATTTGTGGGTTTATGTGTCATAAAAAACATGTAGCATAATGGGCCTTACTTTAATACGAAAATTAGTTTTTTGGGAAAAGCGCGGAAAGTTCCAGTTTAACTGCTTGGGAAGTATTTCGAAATATTTTATAACCAGGCCACTTATCTACTTACTCTACCCTTACCCACCCACTTTGGCATTACTTTGCTCCCAATTTTTAAACAATTTTGTCAACCTAAACGTATTTTTCATTTTTTATAAATAAAAAAAAAGAATTCATGATGATTCCAGCTTTCGCTGAATTTTTAACCGAGTCAACAAATTTTTCCATTTGGGCTGAGAGAGCAAAACCAAAGAACTAAAGCAACAAACTGATGAATTATAGTTCAAGCGACTTGTGCTAACTAGGCAAATTGATTAGCTATATAAACTTCACCAGCGGCTAGAAATGGCATCAGTCACCTTTTGGCAACTACAACCAGCTCCAATCCAGCTACAAATCTCTAAACAACCAAGATGAAATCCTTTGTGTGCTTCGCTCTCCTCGCCATCGCCGCCACCGCCCTGGCTACACCAACCAACGGAGGCTCAGCAGCCATCACCAGCTCCAGCGCTGTAGGAGCCGCGGCTCAGCAGGAGTCCGATGCCGAGGGTTTCACCGGTGATCTGACACGCTTCCGTAAGTCCGCCTATGGTGGCAGCTCTGGCGGCTATGGTGGTTCCAGCATCCCAGCCCCTCCATGCCCCAAGAACTACCTGTTCAGCTGCCAGCCCAACTTGGCTCCAGTGCCATGCAGTGCCCCAGCTCCCAGCTATGGATCCGCCGGTGCCTACTCTTCGCCAGTGGCCACCTATGTTGCCCCCAACTATGGAGTGCCCCAGCACCACCAGCAGCTCTATGGCGCCGCTTATATGCCCCAGACTTATGGCTACCAGTACTAAGCAGGAACAGCTCTTCATCCCTGGAACTTGAACTTGATTGTTGAGAAAAATATGTTTGCTAACCAAAAAAATGTACAAAAAAATATTTATTGCAAATTAGAAAATTGAAAAATCCCAAAAAAAAAGGTTTTATTTAACTGAATAAATTTTATTGGTACGTCAAGGAGGGCAAAGGTAAGCTTAACTTACGCAGCTGGACCCAACAGTGGATTAGGCAGAAGTTGTGGGTCCCAGACGGTCTACTCTTTCTAAACACGGCGGATGGGGTTCGTATACAGATGATGAAACGTCAGCTGGTCTTTCTTCGAGTCACTGCCCAATGGATAGACTTGTCCTTTCAGGGGGAACTCATTAGTCGCATCCATCATGAAAGACTCTGAGGCTGGTCAGATCTCAGAGCTTCCTATTAACTGTTTGACAATCTAATTAAGTTTTCTTAAAATTTTTGAAGAATTCATTTAATTGCATCAAAAAAGTTATGTCAAGGTGCATCAAAAACTGATGAGTATATCTTAAAAGTAATTCCTATAGAAACAGTCGTCTAAAATTTTCTAGAAGAACCCTGAAGTTGGGCTATCTATTGGTCATTGTCTCTGCATAAATTGCAAAAACCCAAACTCAATTAGCATGTTAAAGGCTAAAATAACATTTTAATGAAGACCTTGACGAAGGCAACTTTCTTACCTGTTTATATTGCGGTCTTTTTCGACTGTAAGTCGCCTTGGTCTGTGCCTTCCTTGGTTTGTGGTGTGCAATAATAGATCAATAATTCTTGTCAACAAGTACAAACGCGGATTAGACTCCTTTTTATTGCAATTTTCAAAAAGAGAAACGGAAGATATTCTTATTTTGTCAAAGTAGGAAACTTATTGATTTACAAAAGATATTTAACAGGGACATACAAAATTAAAATTTGATTTAAAAATTAACTTTCTTACCTTGGCCTTGGTTTATCAACCGACCCCCGACCTGGGTAAGTTTATCATGCCTTTTCCAAATTTCTTTTAAGGAGAAGTCGAATGTGAAAAATGTTACATTCTTTTATACAAGATTAACCATTAACATAAGGTGCTTAAAACAGTTTACCTAACAACAACATTCGTTCTATCTCTGTCCGTCCTTACGTCTGATTGATTCAATGAATAAGTCTATAGGATCTTGAGCAAAAACATGTGCTTAACGATAATCTCAATTAATGTAAAACGATGACCTACTTAATCAATTGTAAGTTTCTTCTAAATTTTGTTTATTCATCGTGCTATAAAAATTTTGGCCGAGTCAGCGAATTCAAAAAAATCATTCCAACACCTACAAACCATAAGATCAGGAAATCGAAAAACATTTTCAAGTAAGCAGAATTTCTTCATTTTTGCCGAGTTTAAAGCGGGGTCTCTGAACCCATTTATCAAGAATAAATTTGCTTTCGTTTCGGAATCGCAGAAGTGATTGCGACATATCCGACGACCCAAATCGACAATCTAAGCGGAAAAGCAAAAGTGCAAGTAATAATTGTCGGGTAATACGATACTTTAAGATCCAATCAAATGGTTGACTGGACAGCCTACACAATGCCACATGTTTTTGCTGACCTTGGGGTTGAGCTAGGTACGAGTACGCATAAGGTTTCTGAGCCTACACAAAGCTACCCCCAAGATAAGTAATGATTTGACCAGGGCATGATTAGGACGTGGGTGGGCTCTTACTGGGAATTATATCTCCACTTGTTAACTCCAACTCTTTGAGGAATGAGGCGACCGACTAACCCAGTTGTGGCGGAAATGTTACCTTGGAGTAACCGTTTGTTTTGATTTTATTTTTGTTTCCGCTTTGCGTTGCAGTTTCCAAGCCCACAATTGATAAATACAAAGTGACCAACGCCAGTTTTTGGCTCAGTCTCATTTTACATCGCTTCAAGATTAAATCAAAATATGTGGAAGTATCTTATTTTCTTATTCGCTTGTTGGGCAAGAGTTGTGAATAGCCAGGAGGAATGCACCCGCTGTGTCAGAGGTCTTCCCATTTTTCATTTTATACCCGTTCGTCTCTATACACCCCAAATGCTTTTGGACAGCTCGGAGCTTGAGCTCAAGCGTGAGCCACGTCAACAGCAAATTGTGCAGGAAGTTGTAGTGGAGAATAATTTTGGTGGCTCCGGCTTTGGTAGACCCGGTGGATTTGGTGGACCACCCTTTGGAGGTCCTTCCTTTGGTGGGGGACGTGGCTTTGGACGATTTGGACCCTCTCGTGGTTTTGGTGGAGGATTTGGAGGTAGCTTTGGCGGTGGATTCGGATTTGCACGTAGCTATGAAGATGAACCAGAGGATAAATCGATGTACAGTGCTCCCAAGCAGCAGCCAAGCAGTATACCAGCTCCTGCTTGTCCACAGAATTATGTATTCTCCTGTGAACCAGTACTAAAACCAGTTCCATGTGGTGCTGGAACTGCTAGTGGTTATTGAGAGAGAACAAAGGACTGATCAGAATTCTGTGAATAAACTGACAATATCACGCTTATATTAGTTATTTTGGTTGGAGAGATCGATAGTAATCTTAAATAAGACATTCCAAATTTTGTTATAAAGGTACATACGTATTATAACTCGCTCAACATATCGCACATGTTTAACTAAAGAGGCACAACTCAAAATGCAATAGTTTTCGATCTGTCGCACATTTTCCTCTTTTGCACATTGCAGCCTAGTTGCCATTGCATAATGAAAAGAGATATAACTGATATTTGACAAGAAAGAACGGTAAATAATAAGACTATCGAAAATTAAAAATTTTGAAAACATTCCTTTTTCGCGAGAAGGAGGCCCAAATGAATACGCTTCGACTGCAGAATGCACACCACCCACAACGACCGAGCCAGCTCTGGTGATAATTTTCAAAATACTTTTGTGCTCTTTTTTTTTCTTTTGCTCTTTGTTTCTGAGTCGTTGTTGATCGAACAACAAACTCAGGTAACGAAAAATTTCTTTAAGTAACTTTTTTATATGAAATTTGACAGCTAAAGGAAAATTCGAACGTTCTCTGTACTCAACTTAAAACATGTGCGATATATACAATTAATTAGTTTTAAACAGGTTCCATTAGTCACAAATGAAATGAACCGTGCAATTCATTTAGCGATATTCGACCTGAATAAATAGAGGCTCTGGCTTATATCAGCTACGTTCCGGGAATGTTTATTACTCTTTTTCGTCTGTATTTACATTCCATTGAGAAACAGGTAAGAAAGGCGGTTAAGCCCGGCTGTTATATGTTGTTTAAGTATATTTCATATGAATATAAATGTATCAATTTTAGTGTGAACTTAGTTTTGCTTGACTGTTGCAAAAATTGAAAATTAACTTTATTTGCCTACTAGTATAAAGTATCTATCTATGTCCCATTTATGTAGAACTTCTATCTCTTACCATCTCTGAGATCTCTTGGTTTATCCGGACAGACGGATATAGCTATATTTATAGAGGTTATATATAAAGTCAATTGTTTGTGCTGATCAGGAATAAATAATATATATTATATTATCGGGGGTGCCACAGAATTCACTATCAATTTGGCTTCTAGCGATTTGCCAAATCGCCTGAAAATTTTCGCCATGACACAGAGCTTCGAGTGACTTAGCTTGTTCACAAACCTTTTCAAACTTGACTGCATAGGTAGAAACCACGCAAAAGTTAATTAGATTACTCTTTTTTTATACGTTTAAGTTAACATTTTAAGTTGTAAGAAATTTAGCGTAGATTTCGATGCTATATTAACATAATTTTCGTCATCTGAGTTTTATTTTACTTTATTTCCTACAAAATTATTTTAATTTACCGCCCGCTAAGCTAAAAATGTAACCTAGCGGTCGTACTAACAGCAAAACACAATGTAAATAAAAGAATCGGTTTAATTAAAGAAACGTTTTCTGTACGTCTGATGACTGTCAAAGATTTACGGAAGAAGCAAATCCGTAAGGAGACGATAGATCGCAGCCAATTAAATTATCGAGTTGACAAGAGCACTAGGAACAACATGAATCTGTTTTTGACAAGGTTTTTGATAGAATTTGCAGCCAACAAAATTATCGATATTTTTTATTGGCGGAAGCTTGGAACTTTTGACCGCAAATAAAAAAAATAATTAATATGAATAACATCAAGTACAATCCATTACATTGGATGTGACTGTCGTCAAAAACGCCGATATGGCGAAATTACGAGCTGAATTTTAATATTGTGTGTGGCGCAAACGGAGGAACAGACTTAACCGCTGCTCGGGCACTGGTTAAAATTAACCGCGAATTCAGTGCCGATGGAATTATCGATTTATTTTATCGCTATACAAACAGCTGGCTCCAACATTTAATTTGTTTATTTTATTATTTGCTGCCACAAAATGTTTATGAATAAACGAATTTTTCAACTCCACGCAATGAAAATTGAATTTGAAGAGACAGAGCAACGTATAAAAAGTGCAAGAGAGTACAGGAAGACGCCTGATAACTTAACTGATCTGTGTGATGCCACATTTGTTCAATGATTCAGGTTGACAAACTCTACATGTAAAATAATTTCTGCTAGTATAAAAGATTAAGTTAAAGCCTTGACTTCATTTGCGATTCAATTTGTTTTGACTTGGATTGTTAGCAGGACTTGGCGGCACTGCGTTCTTATGCATGTGGCAACTTCCCACTGCGGCTGATTTCTGTGTAGTCAGCGTTCCTTTGATAAGCCGTGCAGGTAAACAAGTGTCCCCGCTATAGCTTTTGATTCATCGCAATCAATTTTAATAAATTTTTCGAAAAAATATTACCAGCAGCATTTAATAGCATTAAAAAAGCCATAACAAAAATACCTAATTTGTTGACCGTGACCTAACGCAGCGATAGGAATTTATCGATATCGGATGAAACTGCTGTTGAGAAAACCAAATCACTTGTCCGCTTGTCAATTTGAGGAACAAATTTGACCGGCGGTTGGCCAACCGGAACCTTTGAGAAAACGAGTCTAAGGGCTTTTTGGTATTTCGAAACGGTAACCTACTGATGAGAAGGACTTAAGTTTTGCCAACATCCAAACTGCAAAAAGCAAAGACGATTCTTTGCAGATTTTTTTTTAATTTTCAGAAAATTGATTTTTTGTTTATTGCTGGCAGCTGTTTGCTATCGATAACAATCACAAAATCAAATCAATCTAACATATACTACGCTTATGCTTAAATGAAAAATCATGATTTTTGCCCATCGAAGTATGCTGTACTTATATATATTATTCATTAAGGAAATTATTTATGAATATGGGTTTAACGACCTGTTTTGATTTTAGTCAAAGTGAATGTTAGCAGGCTCAAGGTCGAATTGGAACAATAACGGAATTGGCTCGCCGTGATGTTTGTTATAAAACCTTAAGGGTTCCCTATTAAACAAACAATAAAAAATACCTTGGTATTTATACAAAAAGGGAAGCATACCCCTTTAAATAAATGCACAGAAGAAAATCGTGGCTCACTTTAATCACACTCTGAGACGGTTTTTTTCAGTAATTAAAATAGTGGCCATAAACAACAGAGATACATTGAACAACCTTCAATGCCAATGCAATAACCTCGATCTTGAGCCTGCTAACATTCACTTTGACGGAAATTTATTTTATATTTGCCTTAAACCTCATTTATTTGGTACATCTTTAACTAGTCAGATCTTTAACTAGTGTGGACTAAGTTTAAAACTGCCCTAATTGACAATGAATTATCTTTTTTAAATAAATAATTGTTAATGGAAATAAAGTTGGCATACTTTTAAGCTCAAAAAAATCATGGTTTTTTGCAAGCATAAACGTAGTAATAGAAATACTTTGATGGACTTACATCTAATACAATCACGAAAATTAGCAATCATGATTGCACATCACGCCTGTTCACCGGCACAATCTAACAAAATTAGTCGATTTTTGGTCATCGATCTATGCTGGTGAACGCCACCAATGTTCACGTTGCTCGAAAAAAATCTTGGGCCTCGCATTATTCAATTCAAGCATTCGGAAGAAATGTTGTCCAGATGCAAGATCAATTAGTCCCAGGCTGCAGTCACAGCAAACATGTCGCGCCTTGTAAAAATGTGGGCCGTCCTAATGCTTCTTTATAAACTACCTGGTCTTCTAGTTAATCGATGCTTTGCCCTAATAATTTATTAAAATATATACAGAACTAGCTGATCCGGCAGACGTTGTTCTGCCTTCCTCTATTATAAAAATTAGCCAACGGAAATAATTGTTTTTAGTGAATTTTGCAATTGTTTATTTTTTCTTTAATTGACTCGTTCAATTCCGATGCTTTTCTTTGCTCGTTCGATTCCGATGCACGGGCTCTCACATGAAGTTCTCGGTTGGATTTCATTTTCGCTTCTCGTTGCTCGTTGCTTTCCAAAGCACGGGCTCTTATATGAAGTTCTCGGTCGGTTTCCACTCTTGCTTCTTGTTCGCTTCCGCTTCCGATGAATGGGCTCTCGCATGCATTTCTCGGTCAGTTTTCAATCTTGCATCTCGTTGCTCGTTTGATTTAGAAACTCGTTTTGCCTTTTTCTTTTGTGCTTGAGACGTAGAACGACCAAACGAACGTTTTTTGGGAGGCATAACTGCACAAATGGATTTATATGATCAGAAATTAAAATTTCAAATTTTTTCGACAAAAAAGTCACACTCTCACTTTAAGAGACAGACTTACAGGCAGACAAACTTTCATTATTAGATTATATCCCTTTTCATTTATGCCCTTATGGTTGGGAATCCAAAGAAAAGTCACGCTCGATCTTTACCTCAATTTACCCGTCTTCATGATAATCTAAACTCATATGAAAATTTCACGAATTTCCCGACAATTAGACCGTTTTATCCTACTTACCCGTCTACAACTGCCGTCTATCAAGTATTCTTCATAATCTAGACTCAAATGAAAAATGTTAAAATTTTGCAAATATTGCGACATTTTGCGAAATTTTGCAATTTTGGTTTACACCTCCTAGCATTTTGGACCGTTCAATCTGCATCTTTCATTCACCAACGCCTGCATTGTTCAACTTTGAAACCTTTGCAACCTTGCAATCGGATGAATGGTGTTATTTTTTGGGACCATTTCCCGCTCATTTCTTCAACTCAGAACATTCCCGGCAAGCGTCCAACGATTTTTGGACCATTTTCCGCTTATTTCTTCAACTTACCATTGCTCAAAGTTTGATCGCAATCGGATGAACAGTTTAGACAGGAAGTAACAGACAGACTGACAAACATTCATTATACTCTGTACCAAAGGTACATAGAGTATAATAAGTTTGTGCTAGCCATGTCCGTCTGTCCGTCTGTCTGTCCGTATGAACGCACAGATCTCAGAGATGGTAAGAGATAGAGGTTTGACTTGTATGGGACTTATGCTCCTTATACTTGCAGGCAGATCAAGTTTATTTTCAATTTTTTCCACGCCCCCTCCCGCCCTCGCAAATTGGAAAAAAACGTAATATCTCCCACAGTTTTATAGATAGAAGGTTCGTTCCTTCTGGACATATTTAGTAATCAAAATTATTTATCGATCCGCCAAAGGAATGGTAAAGATCGGATGAACGGTTGTCGAGTTATAAGGAAAACAAACAATTATGGGCAGCACCGGTAGCAACGGTGATTCTCTTCACTTCACAGGTTCTGAGTATGTTATAGTCGGGCTTGACCGACTTTCTTTACTGTTTTTATATATAAAGATAATCATTACGAATTGTTTTAGTACATGAGTGATTTCGGTAGAGATTCATGAGATTTAGAATTATCATGCAAAAAATTCGCTGCGGTCATTCATGGTTTCTTTTAAAATTAATATTGAAGTTTGCTTATGTCTGTGCTTTACTATACTAGACAATTACCGCAATTTTTAAAGTTATTGTTGGATTTTAGTCTCAAAAACACTTATTTCAGTTTTAGCCCTTTACAATTTTTAGTTCTCATTTAAAGTATTTTTGTATTCTTAACTCACTACAAATTAATTTTTTGCAAGCGTCTGTTGGATTTCAGTCCGAAAACAACAGTTTTTTAAGTATTCATTTTTTAGCTATTTATTTTAGACACTTTTTATCTTTAACTATTTGTAGCATTTTTTTTTTTAATTTAGCAACTTTTGAACCTCATGTTCTTGCAACACTGGCATCAAAGGTACAAAGCCGAGCTCCGCTAAATCTCTTGGCTTATGTGCTTTTAATTTTTGCACAAGAAAAAGGGACCTACAGTGTATCGCCGTATCCGAACGGCAGTTTGTTTTTCATGTATAATTAGCAGCAGTTAAGGTGACCGGGTGTATAAGTTTTTCAAAGAAAAACTTTTCATTTTATGTTCCGAGGCGGTATCTTCCGTTATCCGCAGCGGTCGCACACACTAGCCGCTGAGCCACACCCGATTCAAACGCCAGATACCGGATATCCAAATTCATTCTCTAAACAGGAGAACCTTAACAAACTAATTTACCAAAAAGCTTTAAAACTTTGGTCAGAAACCACAAACACGCACATTCGCAGACCTTAGAAAGTGGGGGACCAACTCGAGTATTTAATACAACAAACCAAATTTTCCTGCTACATTATCACTTACCCACAGAGATGAAGGCCTTCGTCGATGCTGTGGAACTTATACCTATTTCGGAAGAAGAATTCATTAAAAAATTTGCTTTGTTTGTTTTGTTGTTGTCTGGTTGCTTATCCTATCAATAACACGAATTCAGGAATTTGACTGGCAAAGAACAAATCTACATTCTAGGCTGGCGGTGTCTATAGGTCCATTACGAATATCCAACTAGGTATTTATCGGTGTGTCTTATACCTGAAGCAGAGGTCAACACAACATTCCTGGCGGCGTAAGTCTGCAGTAAGAAGCTATTTACTACCAATTTGAAGAACGAACTCCCTTCGATCTCGTCCAAATAATAACAATGCCTTTATGGTAAAAAATTAAAACTTGACCACTACAAATGTTAGGGAAGTCAGCTACTACACAAATTACGTCTTCTAAGAAAAGTGACAAAAAAAATCTGACATCGTCCTATGATTCCTTCTTTACGTTACAAACCTCTGGTTGAAAAAAAAAACAAAACTAAACCGGTACCAACGTTTCGGTTTCGTTCCGGTGCTTTCGATTTTCGGTTCTCAAAAAAAGATTTGTATCGGTTCCGGATCCTGTACGCAGGCCCGTCGAGAGGGGGTGGGGTACGGGGCGTTTTCTCCCGGCCTGGACTTCTGAGAGGGGCCCGGAGCCCAGATTTTTGGCGAAAACTTAAATAAACTATGTACAACATGAGAAAAACCCCCCGGGCCCGGAATACCCCTTCGACAGGGCGTACAGGCTGTACGTGATGTGAAACGGTTTATTTCGGTTAACGGTTCCCGTTTTGGTACTTATCCCTGTCTCCAACAAATGAATCGAAAATTCGCCATAAGCCGTAGCCAGCTTGCGGAGGAGTAGATAGTTCTTTTTAAGGCAGAGTTGCGTGTTTTTTGGAAGAAACCATTCAACACCAGCAACAAAGTCGCTAGCCGCAAGAAAAAATGTTAGTACTCCAGCTTAGCCAAAAGCACAAGGGCACCCCTGCACTGATGGAAAAAACCGTTCAGAAAATTCAATTCTTCAACCCAAAATATGACAAAACGTTCTCTCAAATTTTTGAGAAAAATACTCCGAATGTTGTCAAAATGATCACAATTGAGCTCATTTCAACCACCTCACAGAAAAGTATAAGAAGCCATTCAGACGTGGGGCTTCAGAAGTGGGCAATAGCCTAACGAGCTAAGACGGCCGCCGCCGATGTAATTCCGACAAATTTTTATTTCTTGAAAAATAAACCAAATGCTTTACTGAAAAGGAAAAATTCAAAAACATTAATCCAATTTGTTTCATAATTTTCTGTTTATTGTCAGAGTTTCAGGTAACCAAGATCGAATCGCCTTTACAAGAATTCCCGAACCATGGGGACAGCATATTGTGGCACATACTGAGAGTAGGCGCCCGACGAGCCATAGGATTGAGCTGGGGCCGAGCATGGCACAGGCTGCAGTGAGGGCTGGCAGCTGAACAGGTAGTTCTTGGGGCAAGGCGGTGACGGAATCGAAGCAGGAGCAGAGTAAGCGGGAGCAGCAGGAGCGGAGTAAGCAGGAGCAGCAGGAGCGGAGTAAGCAGGAGCAGCAGGAGCTGAGTAAGCAGGAGCAGCAGGAGCTGAGTAGGCGGGAGCAGCTGGTGCAGAGTAAGACGGGGCTGCTGGTGCAGAGTAAGATGGGGCAGCAGGAGCCGAGTAAGATGGCGCAGCTGGAGCCGAGTAAGCTGGAGCAGCAGCACCATAGCCACCATAAGCAGCTCTCGAAACACGAATATTCTCGGCCAAAGGAGCTGGGATGAGAATGCCTTGTGTTGGCTGCAATTGAATTGTCTCACCGGAAGCCACAACAGCCAGAACGGTGGCAATGATTAGGTGACCCATGTTGAAAGCCATGACAGATATTCTTGATTCTTTTTACTTGCTGCTGAAGTGACACCTGATGAGGGACTGTTGGTCATACGATCGATGGTAAGCAACTTTATAGCAAAATCCCAATAAAAATTGCAGCGAAGTTGTCAAAAAAAAAACTGCTGAGCAGCCCAAAAAATGTTGGGACAGCCAGTGCCCTCCCAGTTTGGTTTTGCATAGCCAAGGAGAACACGGTGTTGGCTGATTCTCTTAACTGTTTACCACTTAGCACCATTTTCAAATGGACAAGTTGCTGAAGTTATTTTTATTGCTTTTACTGATGACCTCAAATCTGAGTCGCGTTGAAGTAGCTGCAACTGGTGTTTTGCCGTTTCAATTTCTGGAACGACCAAATAAACCGGATCAAAATTGGACCCAATTTTTGCCTACCAATTACTACTCGGAATTGAATCAACAATATTATAGAAGATTTCGACGGCGTGCCAAGATGACCGCAAAAACTCAACTACGTTTTCGGTCTTATCCCTTTGAATATGCTCGTTTTGATTGAAATAAAACCTTGATTAAATGATGTGATGTTTTATGCTTCTCACACAAAGTTAAGAGAAAATTACTACAAAATTCTTGAAATTTCAATATATTAAAATATAATTGTGCACTTAAAAAAAGGTCTAGTCGCAGGACCATTTAAATCCATTCAAACGACTTAACCGATTGGATTATAATGTTAAATGTGATTGTTGGAAATTTTATAAGCTTGAATTTCAAACCTTGCTTAACTTCATCTAAAGTGTCTACTTCGAGATACGGTTTAAAATGTAAGAAAGCCTAAACTTGATTTGCTTGCAAGTATAAGAAACTTATGTCCCTTACATGTTAAATCTCTATCTCTTCCCATCTCTGAGGTTTGTGCGTTCCTACGGAGGCTCATACATATATTTGCACAAACTTTCATTTCATTTTACTCATTTTATAGTTTAACAATGTTCTGTCTAACTTTAAAGGGGCCTACTTAGGAACGACAACAAATTATTTTTAATTACAAACAAGGATTGAGAGGAAATTATAAGAGAGTATTTATTATAGTTTAGACAAAGGTAACGGAAGGGTTCGTGATGAGCGTAGTTCGTCAGGCAAGGCTGAAGGTAAATTGGATAAAAATTTCTAGTAGCGCGTTGTGAAACAGCTAAGTTTATTAGAGATAACAAAGCGATAGAGTCAATTTCCCCGGATAAGAGTTTATGAATAAAAAGTACAAGGCGTAATCTAACCTCATACGGAGGAAGATGGATGGAAGGATCCCAATTTAAGCCTCGGAGAGCGAAAATTAAGAACTGTTTTTGAACCGATTCTAGTTGATCTTGATATTTTTGATAGTACGGAGACCAGACACACGACCCATATTCAAGACTTGGTCTCACAAGGGAGATATATAGTTGCTTGGTGACGTAGGGGTCATAATATTCCTTGGACCATCTTTTAACAAAACCGAGAACTCCCCTTGCCTTGTTTGCAATGATCGCTATATGACTATTAAAACACAACTTGGGAACAAATTGAATACCCAAATCATCTACTTTACAGATGCGTTCCAGTGGGATGGTATCAATCGTATAATCAAACTCGTAAGGTTGATTTTGACTAAAAGTCGTAAGTTTACACTTGCTGAGATTAAGAGGAAGGCTATTAACCGAGCACCAGGCGTGTAGAGAGTTTAAATCGGATTGAAGCAGGAGAGGAGACGCAGGGTCATTATACGAAAAGCAAAGTTTGATGTCGATCGGATACTTTCGAATAAAAGGTAAAGCCCCACCCTTAAAAAAACGTTTTAAATACGCCTTGGTACAGTTGAGAAGATTAGGAAGCCGGCAAACCCATTTTGTACTAAAAACACTTTACTGAGTCAAAAGCTTTGCTGAAACGATAAACTACGTCGTCTGTGTTATTGACAAATCCTTTGTCAACAAGGGTAATAAACTCAAGTAAATTCGTATATAGAGCGCTTCTTCTGAAACCATGTTGAGGTTTGGATATTAACGAGCGACAATAATGCTGTAATTGGGAGGTCATGATCTTTTCAAAGACAGCCTAAGGCCCACGTTGCTATGGCTTTCCAATTGGACACAATTTGTAATTGTGTATCAATTTTTTCAAATAATAATAATAATAATCTTTTCAAAGAGCTTAGGAATGTCCGATAGTTTCGAAACACACTTGTAGCTGGAGCCTATTGACTTTGGTCCTTTTTTATGAATAGAAATAATATAAGATTCCTTCCAAAGACTAGGGAAATCACCAAGTTGAAGAGATAAGTTGAATAGTTTACCAAGCGGCACGCATAAGGAGTCGGCACAATATTTCAACACACAGCTGGGAACTTTGTCAGGACCAGGACTGAAAGATGACTTGATTGAACGCAAGCTGGATAACACGACATCGGTTTCTACTATCGGGCTACTATTGGAGCTAGTCACTGGATAAGGATAATTAGAAACAAAATTAATAGACATACTCGATGTTCCTTTGGTACACTGCAATGGGTCACTTTAGCTTTAATATAGTGTTATCTAGGCTCTTGGGCCGGGAGTTGAAGAACGAAATGGATTTTCGTTGCATTCCTTACACATGATTTGCATATGCAGCTTGTCCGAGTTGTTGACAGTTTACCTAGGTTAGTAATCTTACAGATATTATCCCTTACTCTACTCAATCATTCATCAGTCCGAAGCCTTCTTAAGTAAGAGCGTCCGTATACTTTGTTGGCTAGATGCCCAGTATATAATATATTTATTTGTAACGATTATAATCAGCTGAATGTTCATTTCTTGATAACTAAGGCAAAAACTTATCGATAGCCAATGCACCACCTTAAAAGGGCGCATGCTCGCGGGGGCGCATTTGACGTCAAAAGGATAACGACACGAAAAAACAACAACTATCCCCCCATTCCTCAAGTCGAATAGCTGGCAACCAGGCAAAACAAAAGACCTCGGAAAAAATCGTTCAAGAGTCCAAAATGAAGCTAACTCAACGACGCTATTCCTGTCTTCTAATATTTCAATTTGCACTAATTGGGGCCGATTTATTCTTCAATGCCTTTGGTTCTTGGCTGGCGCAGAACAGAATCCAACATTCCATTTTTATCTTTCTGTGAGTAGTCAATGAAATAAGGAAAAAAAATAAGTGCGATTTTTAATTGCTCCCATTTTTGCAGCATGCAGGACACCTTAATCATAATGGCATATCTTCTATTTGCTTTGGCATTGTACTCTACTTGTGTCTATCAGGTGGGCGCATCGCACATTATTTTGCGCAATTGCAAGCTCTTCTTGGCCAGCATTACGATTTATTTTCTATTATGCGCCTCGCAACATTTTTGGATTATCTATCAATATCGTACACCATATTCGGAGGGTGGTCAGCAATGGCCTTTGGGCTTATACGCTCTGGCTGTGGTCCAACGTATGAGTAAGTTTTGGAGAACGCTGAAGTATGGACTTCAAAAGACAACTTTAATTTTTTCTTCTTTGTAGCTTCGGTTTTCTATTACTACAGCTCCAAGTCTACACTCCTTATCATGGCCGATCCGCGGTATAAAGAAGAACACCTCGATTGGATAGCCGATCAGTTGGGTGATAAGTAAAACTAAGGAGCGCAAGTTTTATCTAAGATATGATTATAGTTTAGTTAGCTACAGTTTGTGTAAATATGATAAGTTTATGCTTTAAATCTATGAATAATTATTTTTGAAATTTTACTTCAATAAATTCAAAGGTGAAACTAAATTTGAAAAATTTTTAAACTATTATTTTTTTAACAAAATTTCAATTAAAACTAAAAGCCTTTATTCTCGATTGTTCCATAAAGTTCAGTATCAGACTCAATACATAAATGCAACCCTTGAACAAACCCTTTAAAATGTTCAAATGCTATCTTCGCCATGCAATACATAGGACATCGAAAACGGTGCGTAGCAATTAGATTTCTCAAGGGTATTGGCGAAAAAAAGGGAATGGTAAGCTATCCTCTAAGCGTGAACTGTATTGGCTTAAAATTGAGGGAAAACACAAACACTACCCTATAAGATTTGATAATTTACACCAAAACAAAAATGTGTGATTCCAGTTATGAACACTTGTTGATGGTATTGACTCTAGCACAGGCCAAAAGTTAGTGAGGTTGGAGTTTCACGATACAATAAATGCTCTGGCAAAGGTGGTTCCGCTAACCGGACTGGCTCACTTAAACATTTCAATTAATCATCAAACTTGGTGAAATGAACCAAACCGAACCGTTTTCTTTGCGGTTTGGCTTGTTTCCACGTTTTTGTAAGAATAGTGGTTTGGTTCGCACTTGGGCTTTGGATCACAAAATAGCGGTTCAGTAAGGTTTGTTTAGGTGCACCGAATTTAAAACAATAAATCAGGGTTATGCTTAATACGAGATGTGTTCAAAGAAAAAGGTAAATTTTTGATTTTTTTGAAAAGTACTTGTTTCACGAACAAGCATTGATGTGTGAGCTGGTGAATTATCGTGATGCGGAATCCACGATTTGTTTTTCCACAATTCCGATCGTTTGAGCCGTATTGCTTCACGCAAACGTTACATAACTTCCTTGTAGTATTCCTTATTAACTGTACGACTCCTTGGCAGGAACTTATGATGCACCACACAAGAAAACAGTAAGCAAAACTTTCACATTTGATCGAACTTAGCGTATCCTACTTTTTAATTCACATACCACTTTTCTCTATGTTAAAATTTGTAATTTTTCCTTTGCTTAAGCCGTCATTTTCACCTGGACCGAACAATGTCCCCAGTAGTCTACTTAAATATTGTGCTGATTCCCTCTGCTCCCCCCTTCTAAAGCTGTTTAACCTATACCTAGAGCTAGGTGACTTTCCCCTATTGTGAAAGGAATCTTTTATTATTCCGATTCATAAAAAGGGGTTCAGGTCGGACATAGCAAATTATAGAGGAATCTGTAAACTTTCTGCCATACCTAAGCTTTTTGAGCACATAATTACTTCCCAATTACAGCACCTTTGCCAACCCAATCTTTGTCCATCCAAGCACGGTTTTATTCGTCGGCGTTCTGTTTGCACTAACCTACTTGAATTATCATCAATAGTACATCAGGGATATCTTAATCGAAAACAAACAGATGTCATCTATACCGATTTCAGCAAAGCCTTTGATTCTGTTAATCATAACTTACTTCTACATAAACTATGCCTAATAGGTCTCCCAACCAACTTTCTCGGTTGGGTTAGATCTTACCTCACCAATCGGTCCCAGAGGGTGCGTTTTCAGTCTGCTGTATCCGAAACTGTTCACGTTACCTCGGGTGTCCCTCAGGGCAGTCATCTTGGTCCCTTGTTATTTAACCTGTTCATCAATGATATTCCTCAAGTGCTTTCGTTTTCAACTGCCCTTATGTACGCTGACGATCTCAAGCTATGTGCCTCATTCAACGATCCAGCTTCTCCACTTCTATTACAAAGTGATCTAAATTCTCTGAGTGCCTGGTGACTACTGAATCGCCTCCCCCTTAATATTACCAAGTGTTATATTATGACCTTTCATGGAACCAAGCCGTATCTATACGAATACAACATTAATAGGGATACGTTAAACCGTATTAATAAAGTCGCTTTAAAGTTGCTTTAACAGCCACATTTCAGTGATGTGCAATAAGGCTAAAAGTGTACTTGGATTTATCAAGAGATGGTCCAAAGAATTTAATGATCCCTACACTACCAAACATCTTTACACCTCGCTGGTCCGACCAAATCTGGAATATTGCTCCTGTCTTTGGTCTCCGCAATATCTGACATACCAAGATCAAATTTAATCGGTTCAGAAGCAGTTTCTGATTTTTGCCCTTCGTGATCTAAACTGGGACACCAACAGGCATTTACCTCCATACGAGCAAAGACTACGTTTAATAGACCTCCCTTCACTCAAATCCCGGAGAATTTGTCATGCAGTCATTTTTGTCCTCAAGCTCTTGGCGGGTGAGATTGACTCCATGGTTCTTTGAAGCCTTATTAAATTGACAGTACCACCCAGATTAACTCGCCACTCTACTCCAATCTACCTCTCGCCTCGCCTAACCAACTATGCTCATCGAGACCCCCTCCGTTGCCTATGTCTTGCTTATAATGAGTTCTATCACCTGATTTCCATGGATTACTCTACTTTAAATGTAAAAAACGCCTTAATGTCATTTCTTAACTGAAAAATCTCCAGATAACGTACACTCTGACCACCTTTGCTGTGAGTTGGACCATAGCTGGCTTCAGCCAATAAATTAGTCCCACCGGGTCGGAGATCGTTATTTCTGGATTCTCATTGTACATTTTGTAATTTTATATTCTGTTTGACTGAACATTGTTAAACTTTCACAAAAATACCATAAAATAAAAAATTTTACAAAAATTAATAAAGGTATTATTTTTTCCTTATTACTTATTGTTCTTCAATTACCAAATAATTGAAATAACTAGTATTTGAAATTTTAATTGCAAAAATTTTTAAAGAAATTTGTTTATATGGTTTGTATTGAAAATTGCCCATAATTGTAATTGTAATTGTAGTTTACAGCTCTGCCATATACCCACGTTTCGTCACCAGTTATGACCCGTTTGAGCAACCCCGGATCGTCGTTGACGTCATTCAACAACTCCTGAGCGATACTAATGCGACGTTGCTTTTGCTCAAAATTTAGTTAAACATACAAGAGCACACAAAAACGTGACTAACCTTTTCAGTTGCAAAAAACAAACTACTAATCGAAATTGGCTGCTAATGCAAATATTTATATGATAAACATTTGTGTCCGAATATAACAAAAACCAAATATCGATAACCGAATGTACACATCTCGCGAAAATTCAAAATTCACCTTTTCCTTTGAACACACCTCGTTAATAAGTATAATTTAAATGAAGCTCTTCCTATAATTCCTTTAATTAATTGAGGATTCAAATATATTTAAGTAAATTTGTAAACTCACACTACACAAATCTTTTGTTGGTTTTTCATTTATTGTATATACGCTTTTCTGTTATTTTTCTACACATGTTACAATGACTTCAATAATACGTAACTCATAGCTAGTACTATGTTACAAATAAATTACATATAATTTCGTGGGTCAGCACCATGACTCGTTTGCCGTTCGTTATATTTAGTTTTATTGTATATTGTCCATAATTGAAAATTTTAACCTAAATATCTTTACAGTTGTATAAAGTTAATCGGAGCTTAAAAATGTAATAATATAATCAATACACATATGTTCACAATTCTTTTTAAATTTTTGTTGCACATAAAAGTTAAGGTTTCTGTTTGATATGCAAAATGAGTTGTTTTTGGTCCCTTTGGTTCTACGCGTAACTAAATGGCACACCAAAAAGTTTCTCCCAGGATTGCCCAATGGTGTTTAAACAACATTCGGCATGGGCCCGCGTTTCAAATTTCAAAAGCCACAATTCGCATTTGTTTTGTGTATCGTCAATGAAATTAATGTTATACTCCAGGTCTGTGATGTGTTCCACATCCACCAAGTTGCTCATGGGCTGGGTAAGACTTAATTCCAGATGCTGATTTTGCTCTTCTGGCTTTGAAGACAACCAGTTGAATTTTCCATTTCCTGAGATATGTAAATGCGAGTCTGTGGTAAGGAGAGTGCATAAATCAAATTGGCGTTTTTCTTTATCAAAGGACCAAAGACAGCTGGTGAGAAGAGCACACATCTTCAAGGGTTCCGAAACGTATGAGTTCAAGTACTCCCGCAAGGATTCAGATGGCTGTTCAACCATTTGGCACTGCTCTGGTAGGGCATTGTCTGAGGAAATTATATAATTAGTGGAATGTTATAGTGATGACTCCAACTGTTACTCACTTTGATGTAGGTAAAGCAGGAAGCTGTCGGTACTTAGCATATCCTGTAGTAGCAACACAAATCCACCCCAATCTTTTAAGCTGAAAGTTACACCTAGCTTCCAGGGTAGTAACTGAATACTCATTAAGCGATCCACAGTCACACTAATCACCTGGCGCAACCATTTGCTGACATCATCTTGAGCCACTGCGTACGCCTCCATGACATAACATTTACAAGTTGATATAACCACAAGACCATCTTTAATGGACTGGGTTTGCTCATTATAGATGCGTCCTTTGGCCAACCATTTGAAGTGCTCGCCAGCCTCTTTGAATTTACTTTGATAGAAATAAAGTTTCAAACGATGATCGATGTCATTGAAATCACTATAATTGAACTTATAGGGTGTAATTGAAAGAGAAGAGGCGGTGGCTGATGCTTCTGAATCAATCAGTTTTTTCGAGCTGGACATTAGTAGGTTGGTGGATTGGAAAAGAGCTGAAACATAAAAACACAAAGAAAGTTAATATCTGGTACATAAGAACGTGCAATGTACAAAAATCGCACTAGATTCCAACATTTCTAGTTTGATTAAATTAACTGCCTTTTTGGGACAAAAAAAAATTAAAGAGCTCTGATGCAAATTAAAAGAGACTTTTACTTAACTTAAACATTTAAAATAAATTGTGATTCTCATGTCTCACCTCCAAACATGGAAGATAAGCCAGCATCCTCAGCTTTCTTTAGTTGTCCATTGGACTCTTTCACCTCAATATTATTATTATTGTGTTGGCTTCCTCCGGATTCGGTTAATAGCATATTTTCCGAAATAACGCTATAACCTCCAGTTGACTTGGGGGTTTCTTTATCCTTTTCCTTGCCCTGTTGCTCATAGGCGGTGCAAATACTGTCCGTGACTGATCCTGAGGAGCTGCTTTCTGTCAGCTGCACGTGAGCCACTTGAGAAGTTGTTGTTGCCGTCGTCGTCATGGTGGTGGATTCCTCAGCCATCTGTTTTCCAGATTCCCGCTCTATAAGGTTCTGCGTTTGATTATCATCATTGATCGTCTCCAGATGTGGCAGCTGTGAAATGCGACGCTCTTCGGAAGTCTTACGACTTGCGCTTTGTACACAACTTGGATCCAGGACCTCTATACTGGATTGGCTCGGATTAGAAATAATATCCACATCACTTTCATTAGCGCGAAATTCTAAATCTCGTTCTGTATTTGAACTGCCCACCACGGACTGATTGGAGTCGAAGGAGCATTGAGAATTGGTTATCTTAGAGCAAGAGCTGCTCTCGTTTAAGGAGTTGGCCGAACCTGTTGGTAGGGAATAGTGGGGAAAATTGGTGGGGTTGACTTATGAGCAATCATTTGAGCTATCTAATGGAAGCAGCCTTGATTTTGTTTTGGTGTTTCTCAATCAATTTGAAATAGTTATTAGGAAAAATGCTGAGTTTTCGAGCTACTGAAAACAAATCTTATACAAGTCTCATACCGCAGAATTTTGGTTAATCAAATAAAGAACTTGCTAAATATTTCTAGTATTTTCTTATATTTCATTTTTGTTATAATAAGATGATGATGATAATTTTTCCCAAAACCTTACCAATGACCAAATAGGAAGATGAGTTTATAAGGTAACTAACCTACCAGCTGTCTCTGGTAAATTTTGAAAAATGTTCGGATTGTTTCTAGTCAAAACAAGTAAGAATCTCAGCCAAGGTTGACTATCATGTTGGGTATTCAAGCCGCTTGAATTCTCTTGACCTTAAATAAAATCAGAGAGTAAAGCCAAGAGAGAACCCCGAAACCGTTAACTAACATTAAATGTTTAAAATCTAAAACTGAACCCGTAAAAGAAAAAAAACGTATCACAATCGAAAGTCCAAAACCCTGTTTATCACAACCCATATAACAGTACCGATATAAAGACAATCGTTAGTTTCTTACTATTGAAAATTATTGAACCAATTCAAAGTTCTGCGTTGGTTTGGAGATTGTAATAAGCAGGTCTACTTTTACATAAGCGATAATCGAAGCATTTTGAAAAATGGTGAAAATTGTAGAGAATTTGGACCATGAACACCATAAACTAGTGTAATAGCATTATGAGAACCATAAATCTATACTCTATATAGAAAGACAGAGGAGTTTGGCTCTAGTGATTCAGCATTTGATGCAGATCAGAAATCTATATATACTCGTATTATATTTGTTCAGGCTGACTGACACACTGGTGATAACGGTACAGACCAAACAATAAGAGATAGGAAGCTGAATTTTTTACAGTAGTTTGATCATATGCTGAAAGTAAGTACTAAGAAGCGGTTTTGGAAAATTCAGTCGCGAAATGAGGAAAATTCTCAACTTTTTGTTTTTCATCGGATCAGGTTCAAACTCATTTTCAAAAATCGATATGAAAATTCGACAATGTCTGCATACCAATCTTCCGGAAAATCTACCCACCTTGGTGGAAATATATGGGATAAAACTTTTTTTGATTTTCATTCGAACTGGCTCAAATTCATTTTTTAATACAAAGATATGTACATAAATATGAAAATTCAAAAATAAATGCATACCATTCTTCCGAAAGAAAAATGTTCGGTAAATGGTCAAAAAACCCCGAAATTTGTAAGACTATACCGTACATTCGATTGCTTTCGGGAGTTGTTGAAAGCTTGCCTGCGAAGGTTTCTAAGTTGTAAAAAAATCGACCAAAGACCGCGAAATTTTGCAAAATTATACCGTTCATCCAACAGCGATGAAACTTTGGAGAATGGTTGGACGTTTGCCCGCAAAGCTTTCTAAGATTCCAAAAACCGCGAAATTTGCAAAATTATAGCGTTCATCCGATTGCAATGATATTTTTGGGAATCGTTGGAGAAATGGTGGAAAATGTCCCAAAATGTGTCTTCAAGGCCAATCCATATTTTTGGGCAGATCTTTATCCAATTTGATTTGTAAGCTCTAATTTCGAAAAGACCACCACCAAGATCGAAAATGTCGAAAAAGGTCTTACCTGACCTTATTTTTAACCGCGGGCGGGGCATAAGTGTTATGCTCTGCTTTGAGCCGATTTATTTAGGATTCGATGTATGTGCTCTACGGGGGTCAAAAACAGGTCAAATATTTTCCAATTTGTGAAGTCCACTCCCAAGTCCGAAAAGAAAAACTAATACCGATATCGGTTTAAATAGCTTAAGGGTGGATTGCTGCTTGGCAAAAATTTTTCTTATACCATATTTTTATAGCTTGGATATTTGAGAATATCGTACTTAAAGGATTTTTTGAAATTCAAAATACTTTAGAAGATATAGCCTTTTTAATGACCCAAAGTGACCCGATTTGCCTAGCAACTGCAAACTTTAAGCGCGATTATCTCGAAACCACGTTATTCGAGCTGGCGTCACTGATTGCGGCTGTAGTTCTGAACCGATTTTGATGAAACAAAGTTCAATCGACACAGAATTGTCACCATTAAGGTCCCTATTTTAATCATAGTTTTAAAAAATTGTTTACTTTTTTTTTACACTAAACTACAAAAAAAATTGCCCAAAATCGAATTTTTAATTTTTCAATGGCCGCCATTTTGTAAAAAAAAAATCGCAAAATTATGATTGAAATAGGGGCCCGAATCACATCTGTACTGAATCTAACGCTGTTTACTTTTTCCATTTCCGATGATCCGAAGTGGAGTTATCCGTGCCGACAGCAGCATACCTTTTTTTTCGACGTCCAACTTTGAAGGCCGACAACTTTTAGAACAGCCCTCGTACAAAGGAAAAAAATTGTGTTTATTTAATTCAATATGTTCTTAATACAAAAAAAAAAAAACAGAGTTTAAATAACTATTTCCGTTTTCAAATAAAATTTTTTTTCAAAAAGCTCCAAAAACAGCCTTCCAACCCCTTCGGGCGAAGCGAAGCAAGCCGGGTTATTATCTAGTCTAAATATATAAAAATCAATGCCACTTTTCGTTGTAATTTTATTACTCAAGATCGGGCTCACCTATCCAAACCAAATGTTTAGGCTTTGTTCGGACTATTTAGTAAATGGTTTAAGTTTGCACAAAATCGGTCGAGCGGTTCTTCATTTATCATTGCAATGAAACTTTTGGGATTGGTTGAACGCTTGGAAGGTTTCTTAATTGAAGAAATTTGCGGAAAATGGACCCAAACCCGCGAAAATTGCAAAATTTACAGTATTGGTAAATCATTGGGGAATGGTACGACGCTTGCCCGGGAAGTTTTCGAAGTAGAAGAAATGTTCGATTGTGATGAAACTTTGGGAAATGATTGGACGCTTGCCTGCAAAGGATTCTTAATTGAAGAAATGGGCGGAAATGGTCCAAAAACCGCGTAATCTCAGAAACTTTACCGCTCATCCGAATGCGATTAAAAAAAAGTAAAGAGTTCTAAGGTCCAAAAATCGCGAAATTTTCAAAAGTACCTTATGAGTATTTATGAAAGCGCTTAATGTTTATATAACAACGCAGGCGTTGGTCAATGGAAGATGTAGATTACACAGGGCAAAATGTTGCGAAAATTGCAATTTTATGATTTGAGCCTGGATTATTGTGAAGATTTGATAGAGGGCAATTGTAGGCGGTTAAATAGGAGGTATGTGGCCGGAGTGGCTCAGCGGTTAGTGTGCGCGACTGCTGAGCAGAGGCGTGGGTTCGATCCCGCCTCGGAACATCTAAAAAAGTTTTTTTCTTTGAATAAAACTTTACACCCCGCCACACCTCTTGCTGTTGGCGCCAGCATTGCAGTAATTAGCCATGAAAAGCCTCTCAAAACTGCCGTTCGGATTCGGCGTTAAACTGTAGGTCCCTTTCTCTTGTGCTAAAATTAGAAGCGCACAAGCCAAGAGATTGAGAGAGGCTCGGCTTTGGACCCTCGGGGCTGTTGTCATCTTGACAAGCCGATTTTACTTTACTTTTTAAATAGGAGGTATAAACCAAACGGTCAAAAAAATCACAAAATTTCTCAAAATGTTCACGAGTTTAGATTATCATGAAGACGGGTAAATAGAGGAAAAGATCAAGCGGTCCAAAATGTTTATATCGATTTGCAGCCAGCACTAGCTTGAATATAATCGCTGTCCTAAGAACCATAAGGACCCGGGCGATGCGGGGAAATGGTCCAAAGACCGCGAAATTAGCAAAATTATGCCGTTCATCCGATTGTAATGAATCTTTGAGGATTGGTCTTATGCGTGCCCAGGAAGGTTTCTAAGTTGAAGAAATGAGCCGAAGATGGTCCGAGAATCGCCAAATTCGCTTAATTTCCGATTGCGATGAAACTTTTGGGCATTGTTGAGGCTTGCCCGGGAAGGTTCCGAGTTGAAGAAATGAGCGGAAAATGGTCAAAAAACAGCGAAGTTTAATAAATAATACCGTTAATTCAATTGCGATAAAACTTTGGGGAATTGTTGGACGCTTGCCCGCGAAGATTTCTAGGATAAAGAAATGGGTAGGATATGGTCCACAAGCGAGAAATTTTCAAAGTTAAACCGATCATTGCGAACAAACTTTGAGGAATGGTTGGACGCTTACCGGCAATGGTTTTTAAGTTCCAAAAACCGCGAAATTCGCAAAATTATCTAATGGTCATATTTATAAAAGCGTATAATTCTTAGATTACAATGCAAGCGTTGGTAAATGGAAAATGCAGATTGAACGGTTCAAAATTCTAGGAGGTGTAAATCAAAGAGCCAAAGAAGTCGCAAAATTTTCAAAATTTTCTTGAGCTTAGATTATTATTTAGACCAGGGGCGCCCATGCCCATTACGCATGACACGCTTGTGTTGTTGTTCTACGCAAAGGAATAGCCTGCGCGTATTCATTTTGCGCGCGCCATAAGCCAGCAAAAAGCAAAAACAAATCTTATGAGTGCTCTATGTTTTGTTGTTGCCGCGCTCTGACCTGCAACAACAACTTCATTTGTGTCTCTATTCTCTCTCTCCTATTTTTCTCGCAAACTCGAACACAACAACAAAATGCTTATGCGTACGGCCGAACGCGTGTCACTTTCCGCGGCACACACACACAAAAACAAAAATCGGTTCTCCTTCTCTATCTCATTTTGTTGTTATTGCTTGAAATATATTTGGTGTATGTGTATTGGTTTTGACGCGCTGGTAAGCTCGTTCTGGGCACCCTTGATTTAGACAGTCAAATATGTAGAGGTGAAGATAGAACGGTCAAAAATATCGCGATATTTTCTTATTTTTACGCCGCTTCTCGAAAGCGAAGATTTTCAATTGGATTCCCAGTCATAAATGCTTAAGCAGACAATCGGTTTAAAAGTGGTTCACCTACACCTTTTGATTAGAGGATTGGTATTTATGTTAACAATGTGCGAGTTAGACGTTTTACAAGTCTCAGAATTTAAGTTATGAACTGGAAATTTGGTGTAACGTAGTTTTCCCTATGTAGAACGGTTAATATCGACTTTCAGCCAGTTGTACCTTCGGTACAGAGTATAACAACCGAAAAACTAACAAAAATATAATCGGAAGTGTCCCAGATATCTCTTGAGATTTTCGTATAAACGAAGAGATTTTTAATTTAACTAGGAGGATGTAAAGTGGCAAGAATAATGACGGTTACTAGATTTTAGGGGAGGAAAACCGTACGGATCAAATCTGCTTTGCCTTGAGCAGTCGGTTTCAAATCTCTCAACTTTTGTCATTTAATCTAGTAGCCTAGCATGCAAATATTAAGACAAGATAAATGAAACCGTTAATATACACATCTCTATAAATTTCTGGGACACACCCGAATATACAAGAATCAATTTATATGACAGAACAACGTTTGCCGGGTTAGCTAGTACATGTATATAAACTTGTTAAAATTATATTAGCACTCAGTTCAAAATTTAAAACAAAATAAACAATTTTAAGTATAAAACTTTTATAAGATTTGTTCTTTGAACTTGTTAGCTTCTTCATGCCCAAATGCTGCTTCTCATTAAATCAGAACAGAGTGCAAATTGATGTTCCGTTAACCAAAAAAAAAAAAAAAATCGAATTTAAAACTTATTCAAATCGGCATATTAACTTTTGGTGGCTTGCATCAAACTCCTAGGATTGGGTGTGTTATTAGCGGTTGTTAGCCTGCAGTTGGCCACTAAAGTATTAGGTAATTAATCATTATTTTACATTGTTGGTTGTAGCATGAGAGAAAAAGGTACAAAAAAAAAACATCGTATATAAATATACAAAAGTTAGATTCGATTGCCATTTTTCAATATTTGTTGGTGTGATTGTTTGATTTGTGTGTTGCATGCAAAAAAAAGAAAGAAAGAAAGAAATAAAAAAATTAAAATACAAAAAATATTTTATATAAACTTCAACGTAAAAATCCAAATCCAACAGTTCTACCAAAAGGCCCAGAAAATAGAAATACTAAAAGCAAATATAATCTTATCTACAAAGGATAATGTGTGTGTGTGTTGCTTTTATCTTTCGTTTCAGAAAATTTCCAAAATTTTATCGACATAAAAAAAGAGACTGGCCAAAGACTTGCCAATGCTATTGTTATCCTCCTTTGTCTGGAGCACGAGGGGTGTGCTCACAGGTGATTCCTCTACTATGAGTGCTGGTGAAATCTTGGGTTCCACAGCCATTTCCACAGTGGGTTTGTCCAGAGAACGCGGCAAGTCGGTCACCTCGGCCACAAAAGCGCTATGACAATCGGGACAACTATGCTCTATAGCGAAAATAAATGGTTAAAATACTTTAGGAAAATGAATACTTAATTTAACATACTTTCAGTTTTAAAGCGCTTGCTTTTCTGGTCTATGGTAAACTGAATCCCACACATCACACAACGATAGATACTTATGTTCATTTCGGTAAGATCACGTCGGGAGAGTATATCGCGCAGTTTCTTTTCCAGTTCCTGTTATAAAATTTAGATTAAACAATATGCTCCATAGTTATATCTGACAAATCACCTGACACAATGGGTTCTCCACGCAATAGATGCGCTCTTGTTTGTCCTTTCTCAATGTATCAAAATTTATTCGCAATGTGTTTGCCTTGAGACGTTCACACGACTCAAGAATCTGAAGACTCCATTTTGTTTTGGTGCTGTAAAATAAAATTTTATTTTATATCGTTAATTAAAAGATCAGAAGAAGGATAATTGCTATTGATTAAAATCCCAGTTTGATTTCGATTTGTTATGTTATTTGAACTAGACCTTAAGTCGAGCCTTTAAAATGAATTACCTCACGAACTCCAGACGGTTCGTTTAAAAAATTTCTCTAAACCAACTTTATTTAGAAAACTGACAAAGTTCTATATATTTTTTCACCGCAGAAAATCATTTTATGGTATAAAATATATTTAAACCAAATTCCTGGTCGTTTAAAAAGATGTACGATTTATTGGAGGAGGCGTGGCAAAAATTGAAAATAAACTTCATCTGCCTGTAAGTATAAGAAGTTTTTGTCCCATACACGTCGAACTTCTATCTCTTACCATCACTGAGATCTGTAGGTTCATATGGACAGAGAGACTGACGGACTTGGCTATGTGGACTCGGCTGTTGATGCTGATCAAAAATATATATCCTTTATAGGGTCGGAAATGTTTCCTTCTGGATGTTACATACTTTTGCACAAACTTATACTCTGTGTACCTCTGGTAAAAAGTATAAAAATGAATAACTTTGCCTGTACAAAAAGAAATTGAGATACCCAAGATTTGTCCAGCTTAACCGAGTTACTCTCAAAGTACCTGTTAAAGCCTTTTGAACAGTTTAGTTAATAGTTTTTCTCTATGACAGTGAATATTTTGCGTTGAATTTAAGCACTCCGTAGCAAATTTATTAATTTTAAAACAAATCATCACCAATCATGATTTTAAAAAGACCCTACCTACACAAAGCTATGTTAGTTTGTTGTTGTCGAGAAAATATAAATTGTACATATTTATACCCTTGCAGAGGGAATTATAAAAATTGTCCGGATGTTTGTAACGCATAGAAGGAAGCATCTCCGACCACATAAAGTATATATATACTTGATCAGCATGACGAGCCGAGTTGATTTAGCCCTGTCCGTCTGTTTCTATGCTATCTCCTCCGTCAGTTTTAAGGCTATCCTCACCAAACTTTGCACGAAGTCTTTTGGTATAAATACGCTGCACATTTGTCGGAACCGGCCGGATCGGATGACTATAGCATATAGCTGCCATAGGAACGATCGGTCGAAAAACTAGTTTCAGTGAGAAAAACTTTTTTGTTTTCAATTGAAACGCCTCCAAAGTACGTATTTCTTAGTTTACTATCCTTTCCCATGATTTCACTAAGTTTGGTTGAAATCGGATGACTATAGCATATAGCTGCCATAGGAACGATCGGACGAAAAACTAGTTCTAGTGAGAAAAACTTTTTTGTTTTTAATGAAATCGTCCTTATCATTGGCATACACTTATTTTATATACTTTTACACAATTCTACAAAGCTTGGTCGAAGTCGGATGTGTATAGCATAAAGCTCCCATAGGAACGATCGGTCGAAAAACTAGTTCTATTGAGAAAAACTTTTATGTTTTTAATGAAAACGTACTTATCATTGGCATACACGTATTTTATATACTTTTACACAATTCTACAAAGCTTGGTCGAAATCGCATATAGCTCCCATGGGAACGATCGGTCGTAAAACTAGTTTTAGTGAGAAAATTTTTTTTGTTTTTTTATGAAAACGTCCTTATCATTGGCATACACTTATTTTATATACTTTTACACAATTCTACAAAGCTTAGTCGAAATCGGATGTGTATAGCATAAAGCTCCCATAGGAACGATCGGTCGAAAAACTAGTTCTATTGAGAAAAACCTTTATGTTTTTAATGAAAACGTACTTTTCATTGGCATACTCGTATTTTATATACTTTTACACAATTCTACAAAGTTTTATCAAAATCGTACGATTATAGCATATAGCTGCAGTATGAATGATCGGTCGAAAAAGAAGTTCTAGTGAGAAAAACTTTTTTGTTTTAGACGGGATCGCCTCCAAATTTCGTAAATAGCAGTGTATTATGCTTTTCCATGATTTCACCATGGATTTTGGTCGAAGTCAGACATCTATAAAGTATAGATCACATAGAAAAGTAAGGTTCAAAAAGTATTCTTAGTTAGAAAGACTTTTTTGTTTTCAATGGAAGCTGCAAGGGTATACAAAACTTCGGCCGAGCCGAAGTTAACTTTCCCCTATTTTTTTAAATTTACTTTTATGACTGTTTTAATGACCTTTTTACTGATAACTTGCAGTTTTTACTGGCTCGAGGTCTTGCTATGCTATTGGCATAACTTTAAACAGAGGCACACAGCACAACAAAGGAGGCAACAGGTTGATCGGACGACGTTTCATGAGGGACCAACAACCAGGAATAGCTCGCTCCCTCTATGCATCTAAATTTTCAAGTGCCATTCTTCTTAAGATGGCTTTTTAATAAATTTTTTAATATCGTCATTTTAGGCACTTCTAACAACTTTAACCGTTGATTTCTCAAAAACTTGACGTGCTAAGGTGTGCGGAATGAATTACGAGGGAAAGGGCTCTCACAAACTTTCCAGAAAGACAAGCACCAAACAAGTTATTGAAAAAGTAAGGGTACTATTTCAGCATGTATTACCCCAAAAATGAGCTTTCAAGATAACGCTCAGCAGTGATCATGACGTTGAATGCAGCAGAGCGTCGAATTTTAATTTGCAGATATTGCAATAACAACCCAAAGCAGACAAACAATAAAATATTTCATTATTTTTCGGATATGGGATTCAAGAAAACCTTTACTTATGTAAAAGTATATAAAGATGTAAAGTGTGGAAAACAAAAAAGAGAGAAAAAACTTGGCTCCGGAAAAAAATGCAACTTACAGCGCTCTGAAGTAAGAGCCAAATAAAATGCTGAAATTGTGGGACGCACAGCCAAATCATATCGTGCGCTGGCCAAAAGCTATAATGTGTGTGACAATACAGATACAAAAAATAGAGACCATTAAACATCGGCTATGTGCACATTCTAGAAATTTGTTCTCTACAAACTCAACAAAAATTTGTATTATCGATGACGAAACCTATTTCACAGTAGAGGGCCACGAGTGGACTCCTAAGTATTACTTTAAACTTTCTAATTCTCAACAATCTGTAAATGTCACTCTAATCACCAAAATCAAGTTTCCTAAAAAGGTTTTATTGTGGCTGGCCATAAGTGATCGTGGCATCAGCAACCCCGTCTTTTTCAAGGGAGGACTAGCCCTTTATGGGAAGACTTACAAAGACCATTGCCTTGCAGTGCTCAAACAATAAATAAGCATTATGCGAATGACAACACGGTCTTTTGGCGCGATTTAGCATCTGCTCATTCCGCACACCTTAGAGAAATTCTGAAAAAATTAATTGTATTCAGCTTGAAAACCTCTGACGAACGTTAACACATTCATTAGAGGGCCAGCGATGACCCAATATTTGTTGAGTTTTTCATTCACTCTACCCTCTTCTTTCTCTTTACACAGATTAAATTTTTAAACATCCATATGGGCATTTCCACCGAAAGGTCCACCGAGACCAAAATAATAAAAGTAGTTAAAAACACTAAGTGTTATCACATTTTCCCAGCCAATCTTGAATTTTTCATTACCCACTTCGAGATTTTTGAACGCTCAGCCGCGCAAGCCCCATTTTTCTCATTTTGATAGTTTTTTTGCACGTTTTTTCCTTAAAAAGTACCAATGGATTGCATTGACTTTTGATATCTAAAATTGTTCTAATGGTACAAAGAGTTAAAAAACGATGCACAAAAGACCATGCAATAAACAGAAACCACCTAAATATATTGATGGAAAAAATGTCGCGTTCGACATGTCACGTATCGACACACATAAATATATTTTTTTAAAAAAGAACAGAAAATTTTCAAATCAAACAGAACAAAATTTCGAAGGACAATTTATTAAGAAGATATTCAAAATATTTGGGCTTAAGTATTGTGTCAGGCTTTGCTAAACTTTATCTTTATATAGATGAGCACGAAAGCCACTTCTGTTTTTGTCACTTTCGAATCGCTTCTTATCTTGCAAATACTTTTGAAACAGGATTTCACTTGCTATTCACTTTAGCACTAATAAAAGCGCTAGCTAATAGCTAAAAATAAAGTAAACAAGAAAGAAAGTCGGTCAAGCCCGACTATAACATACTCTTTACCAGTGAAGTGAGTGCTGCCCATCACCGTTGCGACCGGTGCTGCCCATAATTATAACTGGATCGATAAATAATACTGATTACTAAATATGTCCAGAAGAAACGAACCTTCTAGCTATAAAACTGTGGCAGATATGACGTTTTGCGGGGGCGGGAGGGGCGTGGCAAAAATTGAAAATAAACTTGATCTGCCTGCAAGTATAAGAAGCATATGTCTCATACATGTCAAAACTCTGTCTCTAACCATCTCTGAGATCTATTTGTTCATACGGACAGAAAGACAGACGGACATGGCTAGATCGACTCGGCTGTTGATGCTGATCAAGAATATATACACTTTATAGTGCCGGAGATGCTTCCTTCAGCCTGTTACATACTTTTTCACAATCTTAACATACCCTGTGTACCTCTGGTGCAGAGTATAAAAACAATTGAAATTGGGTTTTATTTTTACTTTTTTTCACTTTGAATGTGTCCATATATGACCACATTTAATCATTTATTTTATTTTTATACCCTAGCAGAGGGTATTATAAAATTGTCCGGATGTTTGTAACGCATCTCCGACCACATAAAGTATATATATTCTTGATCAGCATGACGAGGTGAGTTGATTTAGCCCTGTCCGTCTGTTTCTATGCGATCTCCTCCGTCAGTTTTAAAGCTATCCTCATTAAACTTTGCACGAAGTCTTTTGGTACAAATACGCTGCACATTTGTCGGAACCGGCCGGATCGGATGACTATAGCATATAGCTGTCATAGGAACGATCGGTCGGAAAACTAGTTTTAGTGAGAAAAACTTTTTTGTTTTCAATTGAAACCCCTCCAAACTTCGAATTTCTTAGTTCACTATGCTCTTCCATGATTCCACCATATATGGTCGAAATCGGACATCTATATAGTATATCTGTCATAGAAAAGTATGGTCTGAAAAGTAGTCTTAGTTAAAAAAACCTTTTTTGTTTTCCATTGAAATGTCCTCAAAATTGTGATGTATTTGTTTTATATGCTCCTACACGATTCTACAAAGTTTGGTCAAAATCGGATGACTATAGCATATAGCTGCCATAGGAACAATCGGTCGAAAAACTAGTTCTTGTGAGAAAAACTTTTTTGTTTTAAATGTAAACGTCCCTTACGTCGTCAAATATTTATTTTAAATACTTTTTCACAATTCTACACAGTTTTGTCAAAATCGGATAGCTGCAGTATGAATGTTCGGTCGAAAAGTAAGTTCTAGTGAGAAAAACTTTTTTATTTTTATACCCTGGCTTTTTCGATTGAAATATGAACTTAAAAAAAAAGCGTAAATAGGAAACCGCAACTTTAAAACTTTTTAAAATAGATTTACTTTTCGAACGAATCTTCTTTTACATCAACGAACTTTATCCAACGGTCCTCCAAATATTCCATTCCTCCAAATAATCGGATTAATCATAATCATAAAAATTTAGTTTAATAAAAATCTTTAGAGAAATAAGTTTTAGTCTAGTACTGCGTGGATGTTATTAGTCCATTGATATAAAATCAATTCCTTGGTCAAAAAATATTGGGTCATGTTGAACAATTCAAATGAAATTCGAGTACCGTTCGACACAGGCTTTCAAGCTGAATACTAGTCAATTTTCAAAATTTCTCTAGCGCGTCAAGTTTTTGAGTAATCGATGGTCAAAGTTGTAGAAGTAACCTAAAATATAACTTTTCAAAATTTATTAAAAAGCGATCTTAAACCGAATGATGCGCTTCAAAGATTATACGCATAGAGGGAACTTTAACCTTTGGATGGCAATAAACCAAATTCCTAGTTGTTGGATCAGAAACGAATAATATTTGTTGAACTGTTTAATGTATATAATTTTGACCTCGCTAGGCGGGGTCTTGAAACTTATTTTGAGCCTATGGTTTCTTGGGGAAACTATTCCATACAAATTGACCCGCCTTAACATATAATATATCTGCAAAGGTATTAAAAGTGACAATTAATTTTTTCTCGACTACCTTGCTCCATTAATGGTACCGACAGATCTCAGACAAAAAGTACTCCAATTATGTAGAGCCTAGCATCCTACACAGTTAAGGTCAGAATTTGCGCGTAGATATTCAAGTTTCAAAGGTGTTTTTGTTCTGTTTAAGTCTTTTTTGATTGTCCTGAATTGTAGAACTATTTAAAAGTGTCTTATTGTGACTTCATGGATAATATTATCTCTGTTCCGAAATATGATAAATATTTCTCATTTTTGCTTGTTTCAAAATAAAATATACAAATGAAATTTCCTTTCTTATTCGATGAAACATCGGCACTGAGTTCACCAGACTGATACTGTGTGTATACCTGATGCAAAGATTTTGAATAAGTTAGTCTTGAAGCATCAAAATTTAGCTGCAGTTTCATTTATAGCTCCTCAACGCAATTTGCTGTAGCAGGAACTGCAGAATCCCGTTTCTTTGTTTGCTTGTCAATTGCTGAGATGTGGAGTCTCGGTGTCGTTGTGGCACTGATTCTGCCTCAATATTTGACATATTGGCTTCCCATCTGGTGTACTCAAAATTCTCCCAAATTCTTTCAACTTTTGACGAGGAATAACAGAAAATTGACCTCAAGAATACCAAAGCCAATTATGCAGCTGTTTAGATAAGGGCATTGTTATAATGGAAAACCAAAGACAAAGTGATCTTAGCCTTTACCATCCATAATCTAGGCGAATTTCGGAAATGTATATTATATTTCGGAACAGAGTTGGTAATAAACTTGAACATATCGCACATGTTTAACTAAAGAGGCACAACTCCTTTGTATTTTCGAAGTTTGCTTGTTAAAGTCGTTCATCGCAAGTTATCTACCAGCACAAAAGAGGTAGTCTTATTTTTTACCGTTCTTTGCTATCAAATATCAGATATGTCTCTCTTCATTATGCTATGGCAACTAGGCTGCATTGTGCAAAAGAGGAAAATGTGCGAAAATTGAAAAACATTTGCGATATCTTAGTTTGTTCTTATGATTTCGACTAGCTCTTAACATTTAAGAATCAAAACCCACCGCTCGGTTAGTGTATCCCTTTCCCGTACAAAGTTTGAGGATATGGTTAGAAACAAGGGTTCACTGGGTTTATGCTCATGATAAACAATATAGGTTTCCTCATCGGGCTCCGAGTCGGACACTAGGGAAATATATCGGGAAAAACACTTAAATATTAAAGAAATCTTTCTTTTATAATACAAGCTTACCTGGTTCGTCTTCCTCTAAATGGTGTAAACTGCTGCCATATAGATTAAGCAACTCCTTATGCTTATCCAGTGGTGAAGCCGGTGGTGCTGTTTTGTCATTCTGTTCCTTGGACGTGTTGCTTAGACTCTCATACTGAGTTTCTCCACTCTCATCACAAGTCTCGTAAAGGGTTAGATTCTCCGTTTTGATTGGGGTCAATGTGGTGTCAAATGAAGCTGCCGTCAATAGAGAGTTATTTGTGGGTGTAGAGCTAATATTGAGGGCCTCAGCTTCGGGTTGAGGTTCTACGTTCGTGTTGGAGAACTCTCCCAGGTACTCATTGAATTGCAGGCGCGCCTCATGACGCTCTTGTTCGCTTGGCTGAGGTGAATCAATGCCCACAATACTTTGCATGAGCTCTGCTTGACCAGTTTGAAGCCATTCATTGCCATATTTAAGACGCAGGGATTGAATTTGTTTTTTGGCCTCTAAATGGGAGGAGGAGTCGTTACATTCCTCAGGTTCTTTAAGTGGAGGGGGTAAAGAAACAAACACGGGCGTTTCTTCACTGTGCTCGGCAATGTCAACAGTGCGGACCTTAGTAGGGCGTTTCTTACTCGTTTGAGAAATTTCTAGGGAGTTATATTCTGTTTCTGAGGAAGAATCTTTGCCACGGACGTGTATTGAACGCTGAGAGCCCACACTAGAGGCCAGAGTGTTTATAGAGGTGCTGGAATTACTAATGGATATCGAAAGACTCGAATTCAATCGATGATTTAGTGAGCCTACAAAGCGAAGTTTCTGTTTGCCCGTCACAGACTTTTCTGCTTTGGTCAAGGGTTCGAAGTCGAGCACAAATTTGACGGTGGAAGTATTTTTATGCAGATATTGGGAGGTGGCCAATCGATGCTTGGGATTACAGGCCAACGGATTACCTTGTAAATTTAGCATAGTTAACGTAATCAGCGCACTTAAAGGTAGAAGTTGGCTGTGTTCGAGTAAACAATTATCGGATAGATCCAAGTTGTTTAAATTCTCCAATTTGGCTATATCCAATAGGTCTTCCACATAATTATTGCTTATGTTGAGCAGTTGTAGACGTTTGCAGGCCTCCATATGAAATTGAGGAAGATGAGTCAAACAATTGTAGCTCAAATCCAAAGTCTTCAGATGCGGCAGCCATTTTATGGCTGTGACACTTGTTAGTTTATTGTGTCTTAAATTCAAATGCTGCAAGTGCTGAGCAAACTCAAGGGCTGTGTCAATGGACTTCAGATTATTATAACTGAAATCGGCTGTCTGGAGTTCATTCCAAACAAAACCATTGGATCTATCGCCACCGCAATGTGTGATAATATCATCCACTGACTTTAAACTTTTAATGCAAATCAATTGCTGGAGCTGAGCACGCAAGGGTTTTATGCCCACGACTTGGGTGATACTGATCTTGTGCACCTCCAAACGTCTCAAAGCTCTAAACTTGGCTATATCTATGAGACCCTCAAAATAAATCTCGCTGGGGAAGTAGTTCAGTTTTAACAAAGTTGTTTTCTGTACAAAGTCATGCAGCAATTGGAGATCCGGAAATACACTCGATTTGGCATTGATTGGCTTGACCACCTGGAAGCCTTTGGAAGCGCCAGCGCCTAGATCGCTATCAGCAATCAATGTAAATGAATCATTCAGAGCTCTCAACAGGGAACCTGGGGATAAAGTGAGAGAGAGAGAGAGAGAAAGGTAAGTTGATAAGTAAATCTAAGCTTAGAACAAAGGCGCAGTTGGTCATCAGGCATCAACCGCATGCACTGCCTCATTCTACGTTTTACTATTTTTATACTCTGCAGAGGAGAATGTCTGTCATAATTTTTGTAGCGAAAAAGAAGATAGTTTACCTATTCTTGATCTAGGTCAAGACGGCATTTCTTAAGATCGTTTTATCCAAGCTTATGTCTAGACAGCAAAATCCGCTGTCTACTAATGACTTTGGACACAAATAAAGGATTTCCAAAACCGAATCACAAACCGGATTACGCTTTTCAGAAAAAGTTTTCACTAAATAAAATTAATTCAAAAATAGGGGAAATTTTAACTTCGGCTCGGCAGAAGTTTTGTATACCCTTGCAGCTTCCATTGAAAACAAAAAAGTTTTTCTAACTAAGACTATTTTTTGACCTTACTTTTCTATGGGATATATACTATATAGATGTCTGATTTCGACCAAACTTGGTGATATCATGGAAAAGCATAATACACTGTTAATTACGAAATTTGGAGGCGATCCCATTTAGAACAAAAAAGTATTTTTCACTAGAACTTCCATTTCGACCGATCATTCATACTGCAGCTATATGCTATAGTCATCCGATTTTGATTTGTAGAAATGTGTTAAAGTATATAAAATTAGTGTATGCCAATGATAAGGACGTTTTCATTAAAAACAAAAAAGTTTTTCTCACTAGAACTAGTTTTTCGACCGATCGTTCCTATGGCAGCTATATGCTGGAGTTTAGTACAACCGTTTCTCTAACATTTTCAAACTTAGTGAAATCATGGGAAAGGATAGTAAACTAAGAAATACGTACTTTGGAGGCGTCTCCCCAAAGTGCAGCGTATTTGTACCAAAAGACTTCGTGCAAAGTTTGGTGAGGATAGCTTTAAAACTGACGGAGGAGATAGCATAGAAACAGACAGACGGACAAGGCTAAATGAACTCAGCTCGTCATGCTGATCAAGAATATATATACTTTATGTTGTCGGAGATGCTTCCTTCAATGAGTTACAAACATCCGGATAATTTTATAATACCCTCTGCTAGGGTATAAAAATCGAAAATTTTTTTTCTAAACCATAAGACCTTAAACTTAAAAAACTTTGCATTGATTATAAATTGTAAGAACAATCAAATCCGGAATCAGTAAGCTAAGTATTTGTATTTGGATTGAAATGCAATATTTTGAGATAAAAATCAATATCACTAAGATTTTCATTTTGTAAAGGGCATTCAATCTTCGGCGTGAGGAACTTGTATGGCGATCATTTGGTTTATGTGCAGTTCAGTTCTTACCTGATAACGTCAAGGTAAACTCTGAGCTCAAAATTTTATCACCATTCTTGCGAAGTAAATTAGCCAATTCTGTGATTTTTTGTGGGTCCATTATGAGATTTATGTACAGTATTTGTTGTTGTTGCCGCTGCTGGTGACTGTGTTGTTGTTCTAGCTGTTGTGCCCAACAGCTGTATTTTTATTTTTATTGTTCTGCTCGATGATGAGTCAACTGCAAAAATACGTATTTAAATATATTAAAGTGTTATCACATCTAAACACGTCTCGCATTAATTAACCAATTTCAATTGCCATAAATATATTTTTGTTTTTACTTGGCAAAACAACAACAAAGAGAAGAAAACGACACTGCATTAGGAATTATAAGGCGTGTTAATTTTACATACTCAATGTCAACACTCTCCCTTAGAGGCTTTTAACTATCTTTACATTTTATTTAGTTGTCTGCCTTGATTTTTAGGCAGCATTTTCCACCGTTTTCAATTTGTTTTGTTTTTTTAGTTAAAATTTACTTTAGGGTTGTCGCGTTACAGCCTGCCTATCGATAACTATCTGTCTTGTCTCGATATCGATATGTATATTCATATCGATATCGAGGCACCGCAATTGGTCGCAAGATACTTTTCCGTTAAGTTTGAAAAACCGCCGATATTATGAAAGGAAAACATGAAAAAAACCCCAAAGGGTCTTTTGACCTCTACAAGATTCTTTTTGCAATAAAATACACACAAAAATTCGTTTTATGTTGGTTATGTACTATAATATGCAATATTTTAGCGGGCTTTGCAAAAACCTGCCTTGTGTAACGCGCTTGCTGCAGCGGTTAAACATTTTTTTGAATTGAATCTGGCATACGTTCTTACGGTCAGTAGTTGATTTAGGAGAGAGTTCAAACTCTAATTTGCACTCAATATGGCGCATTTCACCTTTCTCAGCTGTTATGACCCAAATTGCTTTGGGCCCTGCGGTGCGCCTGAGTGGACGTGTACAGCGCTGGCTTACTCAGCACTTAGGGAGGGGTACTCCTTATCAATCAAAACAAAATATACGGAGACTAAACACCAGTCTACCGTTATGCACAACTACCTTCTCGGGCGAGGTTTTGATGGGTTACCTTAGACACCCCACCCTTCCTTGGGTCAACATTCGTTGCCCAGTTGGCTCATCCCACTCTCCCCCTTGTATCAAACTCACAACCACTTCATTTCAAATTTTTCCACGATGCACATTTATTCCTTAAAACTGTGACAAAATTCATACATAATACCAGGACTTGTACTCGCTTACGAGAGGTACACCCCGAGGCGAACAAACATAAACATTCAGTTGAACATGAAAATAAATATGTGTCGCTAAACTTGGTGCATAACGTACTTGCAATTTAACTGCTGGGCAAGGATGCTGCAACAGGAGTGACCAACGCACATTTACCATATAGCCCAGACACGCTGACAATGCGACTGAACAAAGGACAGCATCTGGGTTCTAAGATTGCCGCTAACTTAAGCTTAGTTATGTGCTTCGTTACGGCGTTCTATGTGTTACCTGTAATAAAGGAGCAGCAGTTACGGTCAAACCTATTATAATATCTTTGTGGAGTTGATGTATTTTCTTACTGGATAAGCCAACTGCTTTGGAACTATATAACGTTTACCGCAATCATTGCCGTACTTACAATTGGGCTGGAATATTCTTCTTTCATTGATCTTAATAGGACGATACCTTTCGGATTTATTAATATTTGGCTTGGCTGCATTGCCCCTCAGTGCTACGGGATTTGTACGCTCTGCAGTGGGCACGATTCTGACTGGTACTGGGCTATTCACTGTGGTCGTAGCGCTCTCATTTGAGAAGTTTAAGATGAAACACGTAGCAGAGTAATTAACTTGGTACTTTAGAGTATTTCCTCATTCAAGCTTAGCCACTGGATTACTCCACATACTATAACTATAACATACGTCGTGGAAGTGATGTACCAGCAGTTAAGAAGCTATCGAAAGCCGTCCAATGCCGCAATGTTCCGATCTGCTGTAATATTCCCGGGTACTGTGCATGGAGATCCTGTTTCTAAGTTTGGAGGCCGTCTGTTTAATGACACTTCTCATTATGGTACAACCAGAAAATTTGTTTCTTAGATTTCAGAAAATCTAGCCATAAAATGGTTTTGCCCTTTATTTAAGAAAATTTTCCTAAATTGGTGAAATTTTTGACCTAAATTTAAAAAAAACTAACCAATCTATACATCTATATAAAAGTGAAAGTATGTTTGTATATTTGTATGTTTGTATGTTTGTCCCTTATGGGCGTCTAAACCGCAGATCCGATCTTCACGAATTTTTCACAGTATGTTCATGGCGATCAGGAAAGTGTCATGGGCTATGTCTCATGTCTGTGTAATGGTCCAAAAACCGCGAAATTTGAAAAATATACAGTTCATAAGATTGCAATGAAACTTTGGGAAATGAATTGAACGCTTGCCCAGGAGGGTTTCTAAGTTGAAGAAATTTGCGGAAAATGGTCCAAAAACCGCGAAAATTACAAATTTTACGGTTTCGGTAAAACTTTGGGGGATGGTTCGACGCTTGCCCACGAAGGTTTCCAAGAAGAAGAAATGGTCGGAAAATGGACCAAAAACCGCGAAATTTGAAAAATTACACCGTTCATCCGATTGCAAAGAAAATTTGGGAATGGTTGAACGATTGCCCGGGAAGGTTCTAAGATGAAAAAAATTTGGAAAACGGTCCAAAACTGCGAAAGTTGCAAAATTTACGTTTTCGCTAACACTTTGGGAAATTGATCAACGCTTGCCCGGGAAGATTTTCAAGTAGAAGAAACCGCCAAATTTGCAAAATGTTCGATTGTTAGGATTCTGATTTGAAGAAATGTGTGGGAAATAGTCCAAAAACCGCGAAAATTCAAAAACTATACCGTTCATTTGATTGCGATGAAATTTTGGTCAATGGTTGGACGCTTGGCCAAAAATCGCGAAATTTGAAAAATAACCTTATGAGTATTTATTAAAGCGCTTAGTGCTTATATTACAATGCAAGCGTTAGTAAATGGAAGCTGAAGATTACACGGTCAAAAATATTGCGAAATTTTTAAGTTTTTGATTTGAGCCTGGATTATTGTGAAGATTTGATGGACGGCAATTGTAGATGGGTAAATAGGAGGTATAAACCAAACGGTCAAAAAAGTCACGAAATTTGCAAAATATTCATGAGTTTAGATTATCATGAAGATAGTTAAATAAAGAAAAAGAACGAATGGTCCAAAATGTTTATGGCAACTTGCAGCCAACACTAGCTTGAATACAGTCGCTCTCATAAGATTCAGCTAGTAAAATATAAAGCACTAAAATTGAGAAAAAAATTTCCTAAAAATAAGAAAAAGCGATGCACTCGTCTTAACCTAAAAACACAAAAAAAATTTTCTAAATTTTAGGAAAGATGCTAGCAGTATCGAGCTTCGCGAAGTATCTAAAGGGTGATTTTTTTAAGAGCTATAGGAAAGTTTTTAAATAAAAAAACACATAAAATTCAGAAAAATGCATGAAATCTTTATTTGAATCGATAGTACGGTCCATATAATATAATGTTAGAGGATTATTTCATGCAAATGTTGACCGTGGAAGATATAACGGGGCAAAAATTGAAAGTAAACTTAATCTGCCTGCAAGTATATGAAGTTTTCGTCACATACACGTCGATCCTGTATCTCTTATCATCTCTGAGATCTTTGCGTTCATACGGACAGACAGACAGACGGACGGACAGACGGACATGGCTATATCGACTCTGCTGCTGATGTTGATCAAGAGAATATATATACTTTATGGGATCGCAGATACTTCCTTCTGGCTGTTACATACTTTTGCACAAACTTAATATACTCTTTGGTACAGAGTATAAGAATAACCAATACCACACTTGAGGCACTAACGACATAAATTAACACGTAGTACTGATATTACGGCTATCCTTTCATATGTTAGCATATCTGAGCACAGACTTTACGGGGAATCCTTCACAAAGAAATACAAATTAAAATTGACAGAGTCTTGCAACAATGGACTGGACAGGATCAAGTACAAATGATCGCATAAAAGTTAAAGGACAAAGTCTTATCCACCAAAGAATAATTTGAGTAATTGTCTTTAATTAGATCATTAGGAATTAATAAGCAATTACTTATAATTGCTGAGAAGCACACGAAGCTCCGTCAAAATAGGAAAGGACCCCTTAGAGCCTTTCGATACCAGAAGAGGTTTTAGGCAGGGCTATACCTTATCGTGTAATCTTCTAATATCTGCTAATGGAGTATATACTCCGAACGTGCGGTAAGCAATGCGTTTTCAGAGATTGAGAAGCAGTCAAAACTTATGGGCTTTTGGGCATAGCGGTAAATGAGGAGAATACGAAGTTTCTAGTTTCATTGTGCAGAGAGTCTATGCGTCTTGGACAATCATTTGCTATGGGAGACTACAATTTCAAGGTTGTAAAGGACTTTGTCTACCTCGGAACGATGATTAACAGCGAAAACAGCGACATCAGTCTGGAGATCCAAAAAATAACTCTTGCAAACCGATGTTTCTACAGGCTCAGTAAAGAGTTCAAGGGCAGAGCCCTCTCGAAAAACGAAAAAATAATTACTCGTATGGATGAAGAAGCTACTGTAAATAGTGTACAGGCAGAAGGCGAACGAATTAGGGAAAGAAAGAAGTGTAGAAGTGTTAAGCGACTAACTGAGCGATTGGGTGGAGATGTACCAGAAGTCACTGAAGAGTCGCTTTAACACTTAGAGAAACTGGTGACTGATCTTCAAATCTCAAACGCTTAGCTATCTGTCAATTTGGAAGATCAAACAGATTTGGCCATATTCCATGAAAAGGAAAGCCAATGTTCCGATGAAGAAATAATAAAAATAAAAATAGGGGAAAGTTAACTTCGGCTCGGCCGATGTTTTGTATACCCTTGCAGCTTCCATTGAAAACAAAAAAGGTTTTTCTAAGACTTCTTTTTGGACATTACTTTTCTATGGGATCTATACTATCAAGATGTCTGATTTCGATTAAACTTGGTGAAATCATGGAAAAGCATAATACACTGTTAAATGCGAAATTTGGAGGCGATCCCATTTAAACCAAAAAGCTTTTCTCAATAGAACTTCTTTTTCGACCGATCATTCATACTGCAGCTATATGCTATAGTATGTACAATAAGTGTATTCCAATAAAAAAGACGTTTTCATTAAAAACAAAAAAGTTTTCCTCACTCGAACTAGTTTTTTGACCGATCGTTCCTATGGGAGCTAAATGCTATAGTCATCCGATTTCGACCAAACCTTAAAGAATTGTGTAAAAGTATATAAAATAAGTGTATGCCAATGATAAGGACGTTTCGCATTAAAAACAAAAAAGTTTTTCTCACTAGAACTAGTTTTTCGACCGATCGCTCCTATGGCAGCTATATGCTATAGTCACCCGATTTCGACCAAACTTAGTGAAATCATGGGAAGGGATAGTTAACTAAGAAAAACGTACTTAGGAGGCGTTTCCATTATAAACAAAAAAGTTTTTCTCTCCAAGACTAGTTTTTCAACCGATTGTTCCTATTACAGCAATTTGCTATTGTCATCCGATCCGGCCGGTTCCGACAAGTGTGCAGCGTATTTGTACCAAAAGACTTCGTGCAAAGTTTGGTGAGGATAGCTTAAACTGAGGAGGAGATAGCATAGAAACAGACGGACAGACGGACGGACAGGGCTAAATCAACTCAGCTCGTCGTGCTGATCAAGAATATAGTGTATACTTTATGTGGTCAGAGATGCTTCCTTCTATGCGTTACAAACTTCCGGACAATTTTATAATACCCTCTGCAAGGGTATAAATATATTATAAAGCAATAATGCAATGTTCTATTTCGACAATTTTGGATTTGTAACACAAAAGAAAAAAAAAACAAAGTCGAAATCGACAGCTTACTGGCAAAGCCAAATTAAAAATGAAACCATTTCTGGGTGGAGATGTACCAGAAGTCACTGAAGAGTCACTTAAACACTTGGAGAAACTGGTAACTGATCTTCGAACGCTCAGCTATCTGTCAATTTGGAAGATCAAACAGATTTGGCCATATTCCATGAAAAGGAAAGCCAATGTTCCGATGAAGAAAAAAAATATTAAAAATAAATATATATTAAAGCAATGATGCAATGTTCTATTTCGGAAACTTCGGAGTAGTGTTGGGAGTTCTACGACAAAAGAAAAAACAGAAAACAAAGTCGAAATCGACCGTTCACTGGCAAAACCAAATTAAAAATGAAACCTTTTCTAACTTTATTCATAGGCAAGGCACATTTTGATTAATCAAGGCCTACTAGAATAATGGACGACTGCTAATATGCTATCTCGTTTTAATTATAAGGCGAAAAGTAGGCTAACTTGGAGTGTACAGCAAAAGCCTTCTAATAAATGCATGTTATTTAATAGCACAGCACGTAAATAACTCTCAACCCATTTTTTCGATCTGCTCTGCTCACGATCGCAACCGAAAAGAGAGCGCAAGTTAAAGTCGGTCCTGCCCGACTTCGATATAACCGTCACTCAGAGCAATTAGTGTTTAATAGCCTTTCCCTGTGTTAATTAACAGAGCATTAACATTAAAGTGACCATTTCAACATTATGTTAGCAAGAATTGCATGTAGCTCCAAAAACCGATTCCTCAAAAACACTAGGAAGAACACTCAAATTATTCTTTGGTGGATAAAACTTTATGTCCTTTAACTTTTTATGCGATCATTTGTACTTGATCTTGTCCAGTCCATTGTTGCATGACTCTGTCAATTTTAATTTGTATGTCTTTGTGAGGGATTCCCCGATGAGTCTGTGCTCAGATATACTAACTCACATAAGTATTTGAACGGAGAACGCAAAGTTAAATAAATGGAGTTGAAAACTCAAAAAAATCGGAATCAAAAGTCAATTATTGGATCAAGAATTTCGCTTTTGGATTAAGAATTTGCATTTATTCCGTAATTTTGACATCGAACATTTATGATGTAAGTACTTATCTGTTCGTAATACACCAATAAATTAACATTTTTCGTTATAGAAAACTTTTCTTGAGAGTTGCTTAGCCTATTAGTTGCTTTGGCTATTTTCACACTTCAGTTTGAGCTCCATCCATAGAATAAAGAAGTCGCTGTAAGCAAGTTGCTCCTGCTGCAGTTTAAGGGTTGCTTGGTACGTCTCTTTGAATGCATCTAAATAAAGCTCAATCCAGTCCCAGTCAACGTCACAACTCATAATACACTGCGCGACAAGTATACCCAGAGAAATGTAGAACGAATAATTTAAGTACGAACGCTCTTAAAAGAAAAATTATTCGTTCTTGAATTTTTAAGAATTTTGCGCTTGAAATCGAGCTAAATTCGTTCGGTTTGGTGTTTTTAGGCGGGGAGGGTGGGGAAAACCAACTGAGAGAGGAGAGCTAGCACATTTGAGAGAATAGCGATGAACCCGCTCTCACTGCACGGTTTTTTTTTGCTCACCGTCAGTTTATAACAGTGATCCCCAGCCATGCCCCGGGGGGCCGAACACATTCGACGATTCAAGCCGAATGCGTGCCGAAGCAAAGCCTCAAAGTGTGTTAGAGAGAGACAGAGAAAGGCAGAGAGCCTCTCTTCTTGGGGAACCCTGGATTATAACAAGGGCCGGCAGCTTGCTATCTGGCGTGCATACGAAAAATCTTAAAGCAGCGCTGCTTCCACACACACGGTATAAACTGTGTTCGGCTTGCGCCTTGACGCAGTCGCTGCTACTGAAATTGAGAGCAATTTATGTGCTGCTCTCACACACACCAATGCAATAACGTGAATGTATTTCTTTCCTGCCGCTGGTTTATAACAGATCAAGAATTTTCGTACTCAATAGTTCGCTAAGAGTGATCCAAGTATGAATGTTTGTTCCGTTTTTTCTTGATCCAAGAGCTGCAATTCTAGATCCAAATCGGGTTCAAAAATTCTTGTGTAAAAAGGGGGAGGGGGAGAGTTGAATTTAGGGTGATTTCGGAGGGGGAGGGGTTGCCTGGGAATTTTGGGTGGGGGCGGAGAGTTGTTGGTACCAACCACACCAACCTACCACCACACCCTACTCCATTTATTGTGAATTAGTATACCCTTGCAAAGGGTATTATAAAATTGTGCTGATGTTTGTAACGCATTGAAGGAAGCATCTCCGACCACATAAAGTATATATATTCTTGATCAGCATGACGAGCTGAGTTGTTTTAGCTTTGTCCGTCTGTCCGTACGTCCGTTTGTCTGTTTCTATGCTATCTCCTCCGTCAGTTTTAAAGCTGTCCTCACCAAACTTTGCACGAAGTCTTTTGGTATATGTATAAAGGCTGCACATTTGTCGGAACCGGCTGGATCGGATGACTATAGCATATAGCTGCCATAGGAACGATCGGTCGAAAAACTAGTCTTAGTGAGAAAAACTTTTTTGTTTTTAATGGAAACGCCTCCAAAATACGTATTTCTTAGTTTACTATCCTTTCCCATGATTTCACTAAGTTTGGTCGAAATCGGATGACTATAGCATATAGCTCCCATAGGAACGATCGGTCGAAAAACTAATTCGAGTGAGGAAAACTTTTTTGTTTTTAATGAAAAGCCCTTTTTATTGGCATATTCTTATTTTATATACTTAAACACATTTCCACAAAAGTTTTATCAAAATCGGATGACTATAGCATAAAGCTGCAGTGTGAATGATCGGTCAAAAATAAGTTCTAGTGAGAAAAACTTTTTTGTTTTAAATGGGATCGCCTTCAAATTTCGTAATTAACAGTGTATTATGATTTTCCATGATTTTACCAAGTTTGGTAGCAATCAGACATCTATATAGTATAGATCCCATAGAAAAGTAAGGTCCAAAAAGTAGTCTTAGTTTGAAAAACTTTTTTTTTGCAATGGAAGCTGCAAGGGTATACAAAACTTCGGCCGAGCCGAAGTTAACTTTCCCCTATTTTTTTTTTATTTTTATTTATTACTTACCTTTACTGCGACTCGAACTGGGACCTCGAAAGACTGCTCTTACGGACACCACTGCTTAGACAACAGCACCAAATGTAGGATGCATTGAGCATCGTCCAAATTTATATTATAAACTGACGGGGAGCGCTCTTCACTCGATTGTTACCCCACACACCCCTCTTCCAAAAAAAACGATGCAGTGAGAGCGGGTTCATCGCTATTCTCTCAAATGTGCTTGCTCTCCTCTCTGTTTTTGTTTTCCTCAATTCAAAACGAATAATTTTTTTTCCAAGAGCGTTCGTACTTAAATTATTCGTTCTACATTTCTCTGGGTGTATATTGAAGATTAGCTGAGTGGCTTACGAAATGGGTGCTGGCTGAGTGGTTGCGACTGCCATCTTTTATTTTTGTTTTGACGGTTCGAATCCCCGTTAAGAATCATAAAATTTTTTTTTTTTCATTTCGACACAACGTAAATTCAAAATGCACATACACGGATGTTCAAAAACTTGAGCATTTTCTCCACCTCTGAAGCCGAGTTGCTTATTCGTCGCCAATAGCAAAAATGCTGGGCCGCATGGTGCAGCATCAGATGTTGCAAAGACGAAGACAATAGCCGAAGTGAGAAATAAAATTATTGCAACCCTTGCAATCCGCTTCTATACAAAAAAGAAAAATAGGTCAGCACCAGGGCTCGAACACACGACCGATAGTTTAAAAGATAGGCATTTAGCGCGCAACGCCATTATCATAATTAACTTTGGGCGTAAAAATGTGAAGCTCAATCGGCCACGCTATGAGGTACATTAAAATTTATGCTACGTTTATTCCAGTTTATGCTGCTTTTATGAATTCACATAATGACTAGCGGACAACACATGTTCATCCGTGTACTCTCTCGTCTTAAACAATTTTTTTCTTCTTTTAGGAAAATACCTTTTCTGTTATGTAGAAAAATTTGTCTCTTTATTAAGAAATAATTTTTCTTTTTAAAGGAAATATCAGTATTATTGAGAAATTGTTTTCTTCATATTAGAAAAAAATTTCAGATATTAAAAATTGTTTTTCTGACAGTCAGAAAAAAGTTTTCTTTGATTCAGAAAAACATTCTAGTTCTTAAAATTGTTTTCTTATATTCAAGGTTACTTGCCCTTTGTTTAAGAAAAAGTAAAGTAAAATGGCTTGTCTAGTTGACACAGCCCCAAGGCTAGTCACGTTGACACAGCCCCAAAGGGCCAAAACCGAGCTTCTCTCAATCTCTTGGCTTGTGCGCTTTTAATTTTCGCACATGAGAAAGGGACCTACAGTTTAACGCCTCAGCTTGAGAAGCTTTTTGTGGCTAATTATTACAAAAGTTGGCGCTAACAGAAGAGGCGTGACCGAAGAAGTTTATTCAAAGAAAAAAACTTTTCATTAGATGTTCCGAGGCGGGATCGAACCCACGTCCTCTTGCACAGCGGTCGCGCACACTAGCCGCTGTTTAAGAAAAGCTTTCCATAATATTTAGAAATTATTTTTTTAGGGAGAAAATAATTTCTAATTTTGAGAGCTAATTTGGGTGTTTTTTATGAGTGTAGCAGCGCTGCTTTCATCTGCTACTTCAACGAAAACAGATATAAATAAAAAGCACATCACTCTTAGGAGTCGTTAAAACATACGTAACTTAATTATTAATGGGAAATGAAATAGTTTTGAGTTTGCCATTTATGGTATGAACCTCATGGTGAATGTTTCGGTTGATTAAAACAGTTACATTAGTATGTTCAAGTTTTCCCAGAAAGTCGAGGGGCACGTTCATACAATTAAAGGTCCAGTGTGTAGGAAGTGGCAGTCTGGTCACCAACTCAAAGCACTGTGCCAACTTGTCCGACCACACAGAAACTGATTCGAAATCTAACCCCTCCCTTTTGAATAACTTAACGGCCTCGTTGAAGTTCCGAAACGTGCTCAGTGTTATCACGGCCGATGGCTTATCGCCAAAATAGTACTGCGGAAAGTCCAAAACAACTATTGGAGAGCCTGGTTTCATGTGTCCGTAACGCTTCTTTATGTCTGCTTCTTCGAACTCTTCAATATGTATCGTCGAGCAGTTCAAGCGATCAATCAATCTCATCGATCGCATATAGTTCGGATGTTGGTGTAAGCGCTCGTCCATGGGCTGCAGACGTGAACGTAATCTGTTGATGATCTCTTCACGTATAGACTCCTCCACTAGCACGCTGGCAATCAAACCTTTACCAATCGGGTGCTTCAGATCTTTCACAATGGTTTCAGTCACCTGGGCTATGTCACCTGTCGCAAACAAAATTATTAATTGCGGATTGACCCACCGTTTATGAGTGCCATCTTCAGGGTACAGGAGCATATGCCGTTGGAGTAGATGGGCGTATATGTCTGGAATCTCGCCCGACTTTATTTCTTGCTCGGCTTCGATCTTGCCCTCGTCGCTTTCATGACTCTCATCTGGAGTTATCTCCTGGGAGTTATTTAAGCTATCGTGATCGGTCATTGATTTCTAATTACTTAAAATTTTTGAATTTTCTTCTTTAGTATAAAGGAATTAACTTTTCTTCCAGGTGCTGATGAAATTATTGAATGCGTCTACTTTGTCGAACATATTCATCCAAAATATTCGAGTGATCGTTCATGGAACACAAGAACTGATGCTTTGGGCTTGAAATAACATCCAGGAAGCTCTTCTCAATTTCGCAAGTCGCTATACACCGTTCCAAATATCTGTCTCTTTGAAGCACGCGCCCCCCGCAATGTTTGGTATGGATGTACTTTCTATCCAAAATTGAGGAAATTGAACTTGACCTGAATAGTTCAAAGGCAGTAGTTCTGAGAATGGAGTTGCTGGTCCAGATGTGTCCCCCTCAACAACTACTCTGACAAAACAATGTCAAGTGTTGTAACTTGCATTGATAATTCTTCTTCTATTTCTGCTTGGTCCAGCAGACATTAACGAAACAAAATTACTTTTCCATGGAGCAGTCAAGCTCTCAATCTTAAAGTTCTGTTAAGGATGCCATCAAATTTAACCAGGCTTACTAATCCAACTCAAACGATTTTCAGGAACTTGAATGGCAGGTTTCGAACTCATTAATAAAAAAACTAAAATCTCCCTCACAAAGTGTTTAGGTTAAAGAGATTAAGAAAAGACAACCTAATCTATACATGTATATAAACCGCTGAACATCTCTTCACTAAATTTTCACATTCAGGTCTGTTCCCGTTTCCGAGTGGAATTAAAAATGTTCGATGTTCCCGTTTCCGAGTGAAATTGAAATCGATTGTCTTTTCGAATGAATGCTCGAATCGTTTTCGAATTTTAATTCAGTCATAAAACATCCTTAACAATTTCGATCGGTTTCATTTCGTCGATCTTTCGTTCGCTTACACGCAATTGCCGTGGTACAAACATATAAAAAAAATGGTTTTAAAAAAAATTGTAGGCACAATATATCAATGAATATTTCAAAATCTCTACAATATTAGACATGTTACAATAAAAATATTTGCATGATGAAAAGAATCACCGTTGCCAAGAAAATTGTCATTGACTTTTTATTCCACTGACTCTTAGGCAAAACTTTTGAAGCCGAGTATCTTGATCGTTTTTCGGAAACGGGAACAGCTACCATTTCCGATTCCGCATGATCTGATAGAAATCGGAAACGGGAACAGGCCTGAGTAGGTTCATCTCGATCAGGAAAAAGTCATAGGTTTATGTCATGTCTGTGAACCGGTTAAAAGCGGTTCAAAATTGGTTCAGAGCCATATCTCAGAAGTTATCTAAGCTAAGAACTTGAAATTTGGTATGTAGGTTGGGAATGTGGAGTTGAATATTTTAAACCCATTTAAAACAAAAGTTTTTCTCACTAAATGTGTTAAAGTATATAAAATAAGAATTTGCCAATAAAAAAGACGTTTTCATTTAAAACAAAAAGTTTTCCTCACTCGAACTAGTTTTTTGACCGATCATTCCTATGGCAGCTTTATGCTATAGCAGAGATGGGCGCGTCGCGACGTTCCTAGGCACACTAGGCTGCGTGTGCATAGGACCTCTGCCGCGGCCGACTGCAGAAAATCACACGTACGCTATAAGCATTGAAAGCTTTTTATAGAACACGAATGTTCGGTCGTCGTCGGTGGTCGGCCGAAGCATGTAGTAGACTTTACATTGTACTTTTAGTTGACGGCGAAAAAAAAATCAGTTTTAACAGTGCGCTCCAAAATGTTTATGCCCGAATGGGAGAATGAATTTTTCTTTATAGAAAATGAAGATGGCAGGCCACATTGCTTAATATGTAATCTCATTTTATGTCGCAATGCAAATTTTCTTTTAAGACGGCATTATTTACTTTGTCACATGCTATATGAAACATATAAAGGGGCGCAGAGAAAATTAATTCTTTTTGCAATTGCAAGCGGAATATTTTCTGCGTTTCATTGCTGTTGATAATAACATAGATATGAATATTAATGATGACAATGATAATGATGATAATATTAATGATGATAATGATAATGATGATCAACAGATTAACTTGTCTTGCAAAAAGCATCCTACGAAGTTGCATTAGCTTTAGCAAAACATTGTTGTCCTTTGGAGAATTGTCAGCTATTTTTAAATATGTCTTTAGTCGTATGGAAATTTTTCGGTAAAAAAGGGCAAGATATACTATTATCTATACATATAAAACTGTTTAACCTGACTGACTGACTGACTGACTGACTGGTGACCGTCGCACAGCCTAAACGCTAAGAGCTAGAGGGCTGAAATTTGGACAGGAGTTTCCTTATGTGGTGAAAGTGCGTACTATGACTGGGTTTTGGAAAATTCCACCCGGAAAATCCGGAAAAGCGTCGGAAAACTTTGTATGGGGAAAATTTTATTTTTTATCCGATTGACTTGAAATTCGGTTTGTAAGCACAGTATGCAAAATTTTTGGACACGTGTTTTCCCGATTTCGGAAAATCTGCCCACAAGGAAAATTCTCGGAAAATTCGTTATGCAAAAATCTAATTTTCATCCGATTGACTTGAAATTCGTTTTGTAAGGACAGTAAATGAAATAAATTGATAAGTGATTTTCTAATGCTGGAAAATTCGACCGTAGGGTCGGTAAATTCCCGGAAAGGCGTCGGAAAAGTTTGTAAGGGTAAATTTTTATTTTTCATCTCATTGACTTGAAATTCGGTTTGTAAGGACTGTAAATGAAATAAATTGAAATGTGATTTTCCGATGCTGGATAATACGACCGTAGGGTCGGAAAATTCCAGGAAAAGCGTCGGAAAAGATTGCATGGGGAAAATTTTTTTTTCATCCTATTGACTTGAAACTGGGTTTGTAAGCGAAGCATACGAAATAATTGGACACGTATTTTCCCGATTTCGAAAAATCTGCGCGCAAGAAAAATTCCCGGAAAATTCGATATGCAAAATCTTTTTTTCATCCGATTGACTTGAAATTCGGTTTGTAAGGATAGTAAGTGATATAATTTGTAATATTATTTTCTGAAGTTGGAAAATTTGACCTTAGGGTCAGAAACTCAGCAGACAAAAATAACGAAATAACAGTAACTCGGGCTGCCGTTTTTCATTGTATTGGCTGTGTGCGGGATCTGGACCTCGACCTGGAGCTGGCACTGGACCTGGACGTGGACCTGAAAGTGGCGATTGAGGTGGCCATGGAGGTAACCATGGAGGTGGCCATGGAGGTGGCCATGGAGGTGGCCATGGAGGTGGCCATGGAGGTGTCCATGGAGGTGTCCATGGAGGTGGCCATGGCGGTCCATGGTGGTGGCTATGGAGGTGGCCATGGAGGTGGCCATGGAGGTGGCCATGGAGGTGGCCATGGAGGTGGCTATGGAGGAGGCCATGGAGGTGGCCATGGAGGTAGCCATGGAGGTGGCTATGGAGGTAGCCATGGAGGTGGCCATGGAGGTAGCCATGGAGGTGGCCATGGAGTAGCCATGGAGGTGGCCATGGAGGGGGCCATGGAAGTGGCTATGGAGGTGGCCATGGAGGTAGCCATGGAGGTGGCCATGGAGGTGGCCATGGAGGTGATCATGGAGGTAGCCATGGAGGTGGCCATGGAGGTGGACACGGAGGTAGCCATAGAGGTGGCCATGGAGGCCATGGAGGTAGCCATGGAGGTAGCCATGGAGGTGGCCATGGAGGTGGCCATGGAGGTGGCCATGGAGGTGGCTATGGAGGTGGCCATGGTGGTGGCTATGGAGGTGGCCATGGAGGTGTCCATGGAGGTGTCCATGGTGGTGGCCATGAAGGTGTCCATGGTGGTGGCTATGGAGGTGGCCATGGAGGTGTCCATGGAGGTGAACCTGTAGGTGGACATGGAGGTGGAAAATGGTCCAAAAACCGCAATATTTGCAAAATTCTTAATCTCGGTGAAACTTTGGGGATTGGCTAGACGCTTGCCCGGAAGGTTTTTAAGCAGAAAAAATGGGCGGAAAATGGTGCACAATCTGCGAAATTTGAAAAAATATAGCGTTCGTCCGGATGCAATGCAACTTTGAAGAATGGTTAAAGAATTGTTAGAAAATGTTATTTGTTGGCCGATCTTTTTCAAATTGTGTTTGTAAGCTTTAAATTTGAAAAGTTCACCACCAAGATCGGAAATGTCAGTAGAGAATTTATTTTTAACCGCGGAAGGGGCATAAGAGTTAATCTCTGCATTCAGCCGATGTATGTAAGATACGGTCAAATATTTTCCGATTTGTGAAGTCCACCCCCAAGTCGGAAAAGAAAAACTGATACTCTTATCGGTTAAAATAGCTTAACTGACGGCGCCGCAGCGAAGCAAGCCGGGATATTTGCTAGTGTATTTATACATTTTGTATATACTCCTTCTAAGCGTTTAAAATTAACGTATAATAATTAATAAACACAATGAGTGAACGTTAACTTCCAGCGTACACTGTACTAAAAACACTTCGTTTTTTCGCTGCAGCGCACGCAAATTGTGCTTGTATGCGTGTGAAAAGTGTGACGATATGTGTGCATCAGAGCCCTTCAGTTCTAGAATTCATGCATCGTAATTCATGCCTTCTTCCCGCATCTGCTTTGACGTCGACGTCGGAACAGAAATTTGTGTCTATTTGTTGTTGCAAATTTACCTATTGCAGTCACAAAAAATCTTAGCCGTCGCGCTGCGACACACAGGCCATCGCCGAACGAAGAAGTTTGCATACCCTTCAAATTTCTCCCGAACATTAAAACCATATTTTATATGTATATTAAAGAATTTTGAATAAGTGGATTGCACAGATCGTTAGTGGAATAGCCCTAATATAGACTTTTATTATTATTATCCCAAAATAAATTATTTATTTATGGACAAATACTTCTTACACAAATACTTCTTAAGTCGGATATGCCCTTACATAATATGAGTTGAAAAGGGTATCGCGTGAATCATCGATGAATCGATTCGTGAATTCATGAGTGATTCACCCATAAACTGTCATGCGTGAACGCCTAGGACATGCCAATGTTAAATTCATGCATAATTTGTATGGGAGGTCACCTATGATTCATCGATACCTCTGACCAATCATCGGTGAATCTTTGGTGATTCACTAATGCTGAGTACTGAAGGGAGAACTGCAAGAGTCCACCGGCACTCAAGGTGCACCGGGTAAATGTAGGGTGATTCTGGCACCCTGGTGTTTTTTGCTACCGGACAACCGAGTATAAGTGCCAGCCTCGCAATAATGCATAAGTGTGTGCCGCACCATGCATCAATATAGAGCAGGTAGTTTTTTTGAACAAGAGTGTGAGCGCATGCCGGCGCGTTAGCGTCGCAAGAAGGATGGGTGAAAAGAAAAACAAACAAAAAAAAAGGCAAAAATTGTTTTGAGTGTGTTGCCTATTAGGGTTTCTTTTTGCAAGCCTTCGCTTGAGTTGGTTTTTTACTACCGGCTGCTCCAAATGCGTCGCTAAATAAAACAAATTATTTCTATTGATCTTACATTTTATTTAACATAATTTTTTGCTTCATTGCATATTACTTAATTTATAATTATTCATTGTCTTAAAGACAGACAACATTTGTGTCTTGACAAATTTGAAGTTTGGTTGACAACAAATTTCAGCACTTTTCTGCATGTATTGCAAAAAATCCAGCCTTCAAGGACAGTTTGGTCTTGTATGATATTACATAATATTGTCCAAATTACACTTTTGCCCTTGTGAGTTGGAGCTACGGTGTAATCGCCACGTTCTATTTTACTTTTAATTATTTCCGCCGTCATTATGTTTGTCTCCGCAACAAGTTCTGCACTGAACTTGAACGCAAAGAACAGATCATGCAAAAGCACCATGGTGTTTAAAAAACACTCAAGTGATTCTTGTGTGTTTTGCCTACTTCTATTAATCCCGCATTGCCTTTTTTGTTACTTGTGATTATTCCTTCATTCGTTTTGAGTGCAAGTGCGACCGGCACGCGTTGCTCAAAAATGAATGGGTGCAAGCACAAAAAAAAAACGGCACCTTGTATGAGCGAGAGCGTAATAATGCCGGCACTCATAGCACACACGCATTTTTTGATAAGTGTGTGTCTTTGCTTTGCTTAGCCGGGTGTGAGTGGCACCGGGACACAAATTTTATTGAGTGTGAGTAAGGTGGCAAAAAGTGACACCCTTGCAGTTCTCTGGTGTGCATGCCCATCTCTGTGCTATAGTCATCCGATTTTGACCAAACTAGTATAGTATATAAAATAGGTGTATGCCAATGATAAGGATGAGCTTCTTCGGACGGCAGGAAGGTTTCTGCGGAAGGCAGGAACCCTCCTGTGGTTATGGGGGCGTATGTAATGAGGTAAAGTTGCTGACCGGTTTAACATGGAAAACCAAGCGCGATCCTGGCTTACTGCGTCCCAAGTCGACTCACACCTCCCCGTGGTAACCCCTGGTAACAGAGCAATGCATCCGCAAAGCGGCTGGCTAACGTGAGCGGCGATCCTACCCTAGGATAAATAGGGGGCGTTATTTCGGGCTTGGCACCCGAATGGCGTCTATTTCCATCCGCCAATGAAAACTAATACAATGCCTCGGATACGGACTCTCATCCGACGACGACCTGCGCAAACGTTTTAAGGACCACGATTTGAGGATATGCACCTGGAATGTTCGCACCCTCAATAGAGAGCGCGCGGATTCCAAGCTGGTGGATGCCCTCGAGAAACATTCATCGGACATTACCGCACTTCAGGAAATAAGATGGACTGGACAGGGGTGTAGGAAGGTAACATCCATTTCCAACGCCCCATGGGAGATCGACTACAGTGGACATGATTCAAAGCACGAGTTTGGTTGCGGCTTTGCAGTCAACAAAAGACTGTGCCGCTCGGTCATCAGCTTTACACCAGTTGACAAGCGACTTGCCGCACTCAGACTTAAGGCAAAATATTTTAATATTAGTCTTATCTGTGTACACGCCCCCACAGAAGGAAAGGACGATTCGGAAAAAGACGAATTCTATGAGCGCCTAGAAGACCTATATGAGCGCTGCCCCGATCACGACATCAAGATCATGCTAGACGACTTCAACGCACAAATCGGGAGAGTAGAAGCTTTTAGTTATAGTGGGGTTATGATAAACTAATATATATTTTATTCGTATATTCAAACAAATTATTAAATATCTAAGCGCGTTGCGTAATCCACTCGTGTAAGCTTCTTCTCCAGTTCTCGTGATGTGTCTTAGTACATTAGTGGTGGTTAACATTCGATTAGTATCGGTAACACAATGTTTGCTTACAATACTGAATGGTATGCGATAGTTAGTAATTAGAGATGAGATATTATTAATTATATGGTAAGCCGTCACAGTAACCCCCGTCTAATGTTCAAGTACGGATAGATACTTGGACGGGAACCGGATACGACTTCCAGATCTGGTGCGTTGTTCTGCTGCTGGAGTTACTCCGTCCGTTGAGATCGTCTCGGGGGAATGGTATTGGTAGGCGCAGTGGAAGAAGACGTTGCGTCGTAAAGGTATGCGGCTTTAAGGCGGTCGATTGAGATTTTTGCGTGTTTGTGTTGCATTTTTAGAGTGAAGTATTTTTCATGTTTTTGTAACACTTCAAATGGTCCTTCGTAGCTAGGTTCAAGTGGAGCTTTGACTCGGTCGATCCTCACAAAGACATATTTGCAATTTACAAGAGCTGGGTGTGTAAACTCTTGTGGAACGTTATGAAGCAAAGGTTTGGAAATTGGCAATTTCGCAATTGCATTACGAAGTGCTTCGGCAAATTCAGATTCAGTGGGGCGCTTGAAACGTGGTGTCAGAAACTCTCCTGGAACACGCAAGGGTGCACCAAAAACCAGTTCTGCGGGGCTGAGACCAATGTCGCTCTTGACTGTTGTGCGAAGATTAAGAAGAATGAGCGGCAAGGCAGTGCTCCAGTTTGTTTGGTCGCAACACTTGATGGCGGTTTTAGCGATCGGTGCCAGCGCTCAATGATGCCGTTGGACTGCGGGTGGTAAGCTGTAGTTCTTAGATGTTTGATTCCGAACATGTTAGTCAGCGCAGCAAACAGATTCAAATTGTCGTCCTAAGTCCGTTGTTATTCGTAAAGGGATTCCATATGTCGAAAACCATCCAGAAACCAGCGCTTTGGCTACTGTTTGAGCGGTTATGTCGCCCAAAGGGACGGCGACAGGCCATCTGGTAAAACGATCGATGCAGGTCAAACAATATTTAAATCCATTAGACGTAGGCAATGGGCCAACTATGTCGATGTTTAAATGCGCGAAACGTGTATCGACTGTTGCGTAGTGGCCCAAGGGTGCTTTTGTGTGCCGATGGACCTTGGCTTTCTGGCAGGGAATGCAGGAGCGAACAATGGTGGCTACATCTTTTTCCATACATGGCCAGACATAATGGCTAGCCACTAGCTTTCTGGTTGCCCTTATCCCCGGGTGGCACAGTGAATATAGCTTTTGGAAGACTGTTGTGCGCAGCACTTTTATGGGCGTATGGGCGAATTTTGTTATTTAAGGAATGGCAGTACAGTTGCTTAGTAGATCCTGGAATGGCAAATTTTGTTAGTACGATAGATTTTTGAAGATCTGACCTTAAAAGTGACTGAAGTTCTTCATCTTCTATTTGCTGGGCTGCCATTTCCTCGAAGTTTATTGTACTCGTTTGAGTTGCGTTCATCCAAAAAACAATAGAATAATAAGATAAGTAACGCCATACAAAATTTCTGCACACACTTTTTTCGTGCTGGCTTTTCGCTCTCTTTATTTAAAAGCCAGTAGGAGAGCGCTCAAGAGCAGCGTTCCCCAGCCATGCCCGGGGGCTGAACACTTCACGATTAAGCCGAATGCGTGCCGAAGCAAGCCTCAAATGTGTTAGAGAGACAGGAGGGCGAGACCTCTTGGGGAACCCTGCTCAAGAGCCAGCGCCTCTCTCTCTCTCTCTCATACGCATACAGCGACAATGCCGACTGTTTGTGTGCACACGTATTCTCATGCTTCGTAACCGCAAGCATGTGTTCGTTTTCTACAGCACATATACCCTTCACTTTAAAAGTTCTAAGTTTTTTTGGAAGACGCTTGGTGCCCCATATTATAAAAAAACTAATATTTTGTATGATAATTACATGATAATTATTAGAATATAGTATATTTGATAGTAATAACCGGATATACTTATATAATGATACATAATATATATACAAATATTTTATACATGTCATCACTTTTGAATATTAGGGTATTAAGCGTGCGACGTGTAAAAACTATGTTTAGCAAACTATTTCTATGTGCTTATGCACTCATGTTCTGCCTCAATAAGGTCAATTTCGCGATTGAACTGATTGAATTATTCTATTGTTTTTGGTTCATCCGTGACAACAAATCAGCAGTGTGGTTGTCTGATCCAGGCAGGTGATGAATATCCGTGCTGAATTGGCTGATAAAATCTAGTTGTCTGGCTCGACGTGGAGATGCTTTTTCGTTATTTTGCTTAAAAGCAAAGATAAGGGGCTTGTGGTCGGTGAATATCTTGAAATTCCTGCCCTCAAGTGAGTACTTAAAGTGCAGGATGGATTGGTACACAGCTGTAAGCTCTCTGTCGTATGTGCAATATTTCTGTTGGGTTGACGTAAACTTCTTTGAGAAAAATCCCAGTGGTTGGACTTGGTCGTTATCAATTTGATGAAGAACCGCACCCATAGCGTGATCGGATGCGTCAGTTGTGAGCGTCAATTGAGCGTCGGGAGCCATGTAATTTAACAAAGTAGCATTGGCAAGGTCGTTCATGCAAGCGTCAAATGCAAGCTCAGCCAAATGCCGTGTACCAACAGTTGTAATGTCTGCTGATTACGAATAGCATTTGGTATAAAAGGACGATAAAAGTTTAACATACCCAGGAATTTCTTCAAATCCTTAGCGAGGTGTGGCTTGTTGAAGTTACGTATGGCGGTAACTTTCTCTTCGGATGGTTTCAGCCCGCTGGAGCTAACGTTATGGCCAAGAAAGACAAATTCGTTTGTGCCGAACTGGCATTTTTCAAAGTTAACAGTTAGCTGAGCTTGTCGCAAGCGCTCGAAAACAATGCGCAACTGCTGAGTATGTTGAGATTCTGATGTAGAGATCAGGATATCATCTATGTAGACAAATGCAAAGTTGAGGCCGCTGATGACGTCATTTATAAAGCGCTGAAACGTTTGCGCTGCGTTCCTCAGACCAAATGTCATGTACATAAACTCGAAAAGACCAAACGGAGTTATTCGAGGGTGTCCTGGAAATCTCTAGAGATTTAGGCTTCGGTTGGTTTGCAAATCGCTAGTGAAATCCGTCGGTGTCCCAGAGATTTCGTTTAGTTCGAAAGTCTAGTCCGAAAGTCGAGTTCGAAAGGAGTGTGCATAGGATTATTGTCCTACTACAAAATCAGTGCTGATATATTGCGTGGGTTCGTGAATTCGCTATTGATTGGTTAATGTATTGGCTGGCTTGTGTATTGGTTGGTTTGCCAAAATCTCCCAACAAAATACGAGAGCTTTGAAACCAACCTAAAGAGATTTCTAGGACACCGAGAATTGGTTTTGGGTTGGAATTTGGTTGGAAGAGATTTGTGGGACACCGCCGATTATAGCTGTTTTCGGAATATCGCACTCTTCAACTGGGATCTGATGATAGGATCTCTGCAAGTCGATCTTTGAAAATATCTTTTTTCCATACAAAATATTCGTGACATCGTGTATGTATGGTATCGGATATCTATCAGGGACCGTCATATCGTTTAAAGAGCGGTACACAGAGGGAAAAAACGTGGTCAGAAAATAAGATTTCTTCATCTCAAAATGTGAACAGAATGTTCTCTCAAATATTTGAGCACAAATGTTCCGAATGTTCTTGAAATGAGCACAATTCAGCTCACCTCAACCACCCCACCGAAAAGTATATGTAGGCATTCAGACGTGCGTCTTCAGACGCATGGCAATAGCCTAACCGTCTACGACGCGTCGCGACGGCCGCCGTCGTTGCGCGCACTAAAGGTCTTGGGCTCTACTCCCAGTGAGGTCCGACAAAAACTTTTATTTATTTAATAAATAATAAATAACCAAGGCGGGTGGGGTATTATTGTACAAGCGATGTCTCTGCGGACCTGGACATGGGCCGGCAGGACGCGGTGGACATGGACAGTGGATCTGGACAGTGGACTTGGACAGTGAGTGTACCTGGATCTGGACACTGTGTTCGGTGGACCTTATTTTTTTTTTTTAATTTTAAAATGTTCTCAAAAACGGAACATATCAACTCACATCAAGATTTTGCGTTCTCAAAAAAAAGTTCTTGAAGTGAGAAATTGTTCTTAAAGTGAGAAAATCCGGTCATGATTAGTTTTTGTGACCGAATGTGCTCATTTTGAGTCCAATGTTCACGGTTTTTTCCCTCTGTGTAGTCGCCGCATGGCCGCCACTCGTTATTTGTTTTTTTAACCATGTGGAGGGGATTGGACTAGTTGCTTTTGGAGGGCCTACAGATACCTTTTGACATGAGATATTCGAACTCTTTTTTCGCTGCTCGTAACTTTTCACCTGACAAACGGCGAGCGCGGGCATGCGTGGGTGGTCCATTAGTTACAATGTGATTTGAAAAACTCGATTGTTTGTTAGAGTTGATTGTTGCCAAATCTCTGTACTCATGAATCAGCTGTGTGTACTGGTTGCTTGTGTTGTACGCTGTGACTTGAGAGATGTTGAGCTGTGCAGGGCAACACTTTGCTGTAAGGAGTGTTGCTCGATCGATGAGTTGCTTGCGTTTGATGTCCACCAGCAGGTCGAAATGTTGGAGAAAGTCGGAACCAATGATAGGACAGTTTAATTTGGCTAGCACGAACGTCCACGTAAAATTTCGGCGAAGGCCAAGGGATAAAAGAGATGCGCTTTTCCCCGTACGTTTGTATAGTCGTTCCATTGGCGGCAAATAATAGTGGTGAGTTGTATGGTTTTTTCTCAAATCTGGATGCATGTTGTTGGCCTCCTCAAATGTGCCCGCTATATCCGAAGAGGCTGCTATTTTTTTGCTTGCTTGGAAGAAAATGTGCAAGGCTCGCGGCATTTACGAGCATTTTTTCCAAACTTGGTATGGTACCAGCACATCGATTGTCCTTGCTCCGTGGAACATGTTGGGTGATTTGGGCTGCGTCCGGCTGAACGAGATCGAACTTTGTTAGTGTTTGTATAACGGGGAAAGAAGGCCATTGATCTGCTGTTCGATGCGAGCGAGGCGCTGCTCCAAGTCTGTTGTCGCCGGCTGACTTGACTTTGGTTTGCACGTGTCGATTGCGGAGACGTTGTGATATTCGCCGACTTCCATTATTTTGTCAGCAAGTTTTGCTAATTCCGGCAAAACCACGTCTGACGCTTGCAAGATAGCTCTCACTTGTGATGGAAGTCTTTGCAGCTACAATGATTTCAAGAAATCGTCCGTAACCTTGTTTTTTGCGAGCGCACTTAACTCGTTGAGTAGTTGCGTGGGCCGCCTTATCACCCAAATCAATTTCTGAGAGAAGCTTCTGTGTTTTCTTTTGCTCACTTTCACAATACCGTTCCAAAATGCAGTCTTTTAGGTTTTCGTACTTGCCTGTTATTGGTTGATTGAGAATGGCGTCTGAGACTTGCACAAGAACCGGTGAGTCGATAGAAGCGAGAACTGTGTTAAATTTGGTGCTGTCAGATGTTATGCCAGTCAAGTCGAATTGTGCTTCCACCTGCGCGAGCCATATTTCAGCGTGATACGGCCAAAATGGGGGCACTTTGACAGATATGCGGCTAATATGCGATTCGTTGACATTGGCAGCAGCTCCTCTCGAATTTTCGGTAGGCGCTGCGTCTGGGTTAGGAGACATTTTTTCTGCGTTGGCCACAATTGATAATATGAGTGGACTCTCGTCGTAGGTCACCAGTTTAGTTATAGTGGGGTTATAATAAACTAATATATATTTTATTCGTATATTCAAACAAATTATTAAATATCTAAGCGCGTTGCGGAATCCACTCGTGTAAGCTTCTTCTCCAGTTCTCTTGATGTGTCTTAGTACATTAGTGGTGGTTAACATTCGATTAGTATCGGTAACACAATGTTTGCTTACAATACTGAATGGTATGCGATAGTTAGTAATTAGAGATGAGATATTTTTAATTATATGGTAAGCCGCCACAAGCTCATCGCCCGACTATCGGCCGATTTAGCATACACGATGTATCCAACGATAATGGAGAGAGGCTAATAGACTTCGCTTCGGGCCGGAACATGGTCATTAGTAGCACCAGATTTGAACACCGCAACGACCACAAGGCGACCTGGATGTCCCCTGATCAATCAACACGAAACCAGATTGATCACTTTGTGATAGATGGACGGCACTCTTCGAGTGTTCTAGACCAGTGGTGTCCAAACTCACACAATGAAAGCGTTTGCTTGTGTGCGAAGCAGCGAAACACACATGCAAGGTGACGTTTTACTGCTTTACACTGAAAAAATAAAATTCGTGCGATTCAAACCAACTAAAATTTAGTTTGTGTTATGTTTAAATCGCACGCATTTTATTTTTTCAGTGTAAAGCAGTAAAACGTCACCTTGCCTTTGCTTCGCACACAAGCAAACGTTTTCATTGTGTGAGTTTGGACACAACTGATTTATAGCAGCCCTTCAGTACTCAGCATTAGTGAATCACCAAAGATTCACCGATGATTGGTCAGAGGTATCGATGAATCATAGGTGACCTCCCATACAAATTATGCATGAATTTAACATTGGCATGTCCTAGGCGTTCACGCATGACAGTTTATGGGTGAATCACTCATGAATTCACGAATCGATTCATCGATGATTCACACGCGATACCCTTTTCAACTCATATTATGTAAGGGCATATCCGACTTAAGAAGTATTTGTGTAAGAAGTATTTGTCCATAAATAAATAATTTATTTTGGGATAATAATAATAAAAGTCTATATTAGGGCTATTCCACTAACGATCTGTGCAATCCACTTATTCAAAATTCATTAATATACATATAAAATATGGTTTTAATGTTCGGTAAAATTTGAAGGGTATGCAAACTTCTTCGTTCGGCGATGGCCTGTGTGTCGCAGCGCGACGGCTAAGATTTTTTGTGACTGAATAGACACAAATTTCTGTTCTGCCGACGTCGACGTCAAAGCAGATGCGGGAAGAAGGCATGAATTACGATGCATGAATTCTAGAACTGAAGGGAGGGTTCCCCAAGAAGAGAGGAGATAAAATGTGTGAATGTATTGTGTGCCTTGCACTGCGCAAAATTGGGAGCAAGTAAGGGATTAATAGGCGATTGTGTTATTGTTTTAAAAATGTTTTTGTTTATCGGTTTGTGTGAATGGCTCCGCATCACTTTTATTATGCAACTCCTTATGAATGTCATAGTGGCGCTTTATATTATATAAGTATTTTTTACCTATAATGCGATTGCATACAATGCATTCAGCTTCATTAAAATTTAATGAAAAAAATATTTGCTTTCCCATTCGAGGTCCCACATATTTTTTCTCTTATCAAACAACCGGCGCAGTTGACCACCAATGAGCAAATGAAGCCTAAATACTTATTTCTTACATGACTTCGACACTTTTGGTGTATCGATGCAGGGATGCTTTGGCGAACCCATCGACAAATCTCAATCAACAATACAAAAAAAAACTAAAAAAATAATTAATCATGAATTAAGAATGTGACATATATGTAAATTTAAAGAAAAAAGTTTAAATGCTTGTATTTTAGCAGTTTCAGTATAAAAAATTAAATTAATTATAATAATATATACAAATATGCAGAGTAGCCATTGTAATTTTTTGCAGTGTAACCCGAAGGCAAAGCGCCGTCAATGTTCTGGACTCGACGCACAGACTGCGACTGACAAATTTTGTTCTCTCTGCCAGTCAGTGAGACGACTTCGGCTTGCCTTCGGCTGCCTATACATGTGAGTTGCCGAAAATGTTCGGCCCCCCCGGGGCATGGCTGGGAACACTGATTTATAGAATACACATTTTCTCTTTCTCTATACATGTTTCCGCTGCGACGCCGGCAGAATTTGGCTCGCCAAACACGCGTGGCTGCCTTTTCAAATTTTGGACATCGCTGTTCTAGACGTACGTGCGCGCCGAGGAGCCAATATTGACTCGGATCACTACCTTGTTGCAGCCAAAGTACGCACACGGCTCAGTGTGGCACATGCCGCACAGTCTAATACACGCCGAAAGTTGAACGTTGAGAAGACGCGCTACTGCAGAGAAAGACGCTGCCTACAGGAGAACTCTGCAGTCGGGAGCAACGCGGGCTGTTAATGAGCGATACCGGGAGAAAAGGAGAGAGGAGAAGCGCCTTTTCAGAAGGAAGAAAAATTAGCAGGAAAAGCGCATGAGGGAGGAAGTCGAAGTGCTGTTCGAAAGCAGTGAGACTCGAAAACCAAAGGTTTTAAGCCCAGAGTCACACTATTGAAGGACGAGCACGGAAATCTGGTCAGAAATCCGGTAGTGGCACTAGACAAATGGAGAAACTATTTCTCTAACCTGCTGGGAGGTGATGACGAACACAATGCCGCCTCTGGGGAAGTAGCGACACCACCAATCGATAACACAGAGATAGATCCGCCGGACTATAATGAAGTCTTGTTAGCCATAAAAAGGCTAAAAAAAAAAACATAACTGCTGGCGCTGATGAGCTGCCCGCTGAATTGTTCAAGGCTGGCGGTGAGGAGCTGGTAAGGTGCATGCACCAACTCCTATGCAGAGTATGGTCCGAAGAAAGCATGCCCGAAGATTGGAAACTAAGTGTACTCTGTCCAATACTTAAAAAGGGAGACCCTGCGGTTTGCGCCAATTACCGCGGGATCAGTCTCCTTCCCATCGCATATAAGGTTCTATCATGCATCCTATGTGAACGTCTAAAGCCGAGAATAAGTGAACTGATTGAACCATTGTTAGTCTTAAGTTAGTATAAGTTTAACAACTAAAAGGATTGAAAAACATTTTCGTGACTAGTGCAATAATTTAAAAGAAATATTCTTGATGCACTGGGATAAAAACAAAAATAAAAACTTAAACTTAAACCTATTTTTTATCAGTTTGGCTTTTACCCTCCAAAAAAAACCACCACAACACATATTCACAAATTCACAAAAACCCCGAAGAACCAAAAGGGCGACAACCACCCCCCCCTCCCTTTTTTTGAAAACTTAACCCCCCACCCCCGTAAAGGTTAATTAGTTTTTTCCACCTCTATTTCTTTTTTTTTTTTCACTTTATGTTATATTTTTTTGGATGACGTTGAGAACCACCAAAACACGGAAAAACAAAGAGAATAAAAAAGCAAATAACATTTAAAGAGGGTAAAAACTTCTGAGTTCCGACTTTTTTTAGTTTAATTAGAGGTTTGGGGGGGGATTTTTGTGGAAGGGAGAGAAAGATAGAGAAATAGTGTGTAAGTGGGGAAATAATAGTCGAAAGGGTTACTAAATTAAAAAATAGAAAATAAAAACCCCTTGAGAATGAAATATTGAAAATGAAACGGGAAAAAAAAACTTGATCAGAGAAAAAAAGTAATTGGGAAAAATTATGGGTTTAAGGGTAAATGGGGAAAAGATAGAGGAAAAAAAAACCAACAGAGATAAAAAAAAAAAAAAATACGCTTGGACAATCTGTTGCAATGGGAGACTACAACTCAAGGTTGTTAAGGAATTTGTGACGGCAAATGTCGCATCCGAATGAATCGCGAACTGTATGAGCTCCTATGGGGACACTGACCTTCTTCTTCTTCTTCTAGTTCCGATCCCTTGTGGGACATAGGGCATCAACCACTCCTCTCCTCCAGCGAACTCTGTTGTTGGCCGTCGCTTTCAGTTCTCCCCAACTTTTCCCGATGCTTTGCGCCTCTCTACCGACAGTCCTCCTCCAAGTTTCTTTAGGTCTGCCACGTGACCGCCCGACTCCGTCCAACGGGTTCCATTCCATTGCCTTCCTTGCGATGTTGTTCTCGTTTTTTCGCAATGTATGCCCTATCCAGCTCCATTTCATCCTGCGTATTATGGTGTCGACACTCTCCATATTCGCTCGTTCAAGTAGCTCAGAGTTCCGTATTCTGTCAGGCCAGAATATGCAGTAGATGCGTCGCAGGCAACGGTTTACAAAAGTTTGTAGTTTCGCCACTATGGAAGTTGTAATTTTCCAAGTGGAAGAACCGTATAAGAGCACTGGCATTACGTTGGACTTGAAGAGCCTGATTTTGAGCCAGTGTGGATAGGTCGAGCAACGCCAAACAGCTGACAGCATCCCATAGGCACCTTTAGCCTTTTGAAGGCGCACATCCACATCGAGCTCCGTCCCTCCATCAACAGCGACTACGCTTCCCAGGTAGCTGAATTGCTCAACTTGCTCAATTGGCTCTTCGTCCAAAACCAGAGCCTGGGATTGTCCGGAACGGATGCTGAGCGCTTTTGTCTTCTTCGTGTTGATTTTGAGGCCTGCCGACTTAGCTGAGGTGTCAAGGTGGGCTAGTGTATTAGCCAGGTCGCTTAGCCTATTTGAAAGGAGGCATATATCGTCTGCATAGTCTAGATGCCGCAGTCTTGTAGTCATTGACCACCCAATGCCGCTGTTGTTGGGAGCAGGTTGCATTGTAGCGAACACGTCTGCAACCACCATTATAAACAAAATGGGCGACAGAGCACATCCCTGCCGAACGCCGCTCAGGACTGGAAAAGGCTGTGATAGCATTCCACCGTGAAGCACTCTACACTGGGCGCTGTCGTATGTCGCTCTGATGAGGGAAATAAGTTTTTCCGGTATCCCTCTCCTTCGCAGTCCTTGCCATATGCACTCCCTGCTAACACTGTCAAAGGCTTTAGCGAAGTCCACAAAGGCCATGTGCAGGTCTGAGTTGAGTTCGGTGCATTGCTCGATCAGAATGCGCACAGTGTTTATGTGGTCCGTACACGACGAGCCCTGTCTGAATCCGGCTTGCTCTTCGCCGATGGTTTCCATAATGGTGTCTCTCAGGCGATCCAGAACTATTTTTGCTATGAGCTTCGAAATAGTTGGCAGCACACAAATTCCACGCCAGTTGTCGCATTCGCGCAGGTCACCCTTTTTGGGGATTTTTACCAGGATGCCTTCAAACCATTCCGAGGGGAGCTCCTCAGTTTCCCATGCCCGTTGTATTACCGGGTACAGTAACTCCACAGCGGTTGCCGGTTGGCATTTGAAGAACTCCGCCGGTATGCCGTCTACTCCTGCTGCTTTGTTGTCGGGCAGCGATTGTATGGCCGAAAGGATTTCGGGTTTAGTGGGTGCTGATGTCCTTACCCTGTGGTGGCTTGAAATCTGTGGCAGCTCGGTAAAAAGGCGAGATGCGGCCGTGGACACCTCACAGTTAAGGACTGCTGCAAAGTGGGATCTCCATCTGATCAGTTGGTCCTTTCCAGTGGTAAGATATTTTCCATCTGTGTCCTTAATTGGGCGCTCCGTATTTGTCTTTTTATCTGCTATTTCGTTGGTCGCCTTATACACAGATTTCAGGTCGCCGTTTGCTGCTGCAGTTTCCGCTTTTTCTGCGAGATTGTTGATGCGGCTGTTTTTGTCCCTGCGCACGCTTCTTTTGATCTCGCGGTTCTTTGCGCGGTATTCTTGCTTCAGAGCCGTTAGTTGTTGTGGTGGGTTCGGACTCTGCAATTTCTGCCTAATTTCCGCACGTTGCCTTATAAGGGCCCATGTCCATTCGCTCATCCAAGGGCGGTGACCTCTGGGGACTTTACCTATTATGCTGTCGCCAACATCTAGGTAAATTTCCTTGACTTCGCTCCATTTCTCATCTGCTGTAGCGCCATCATTCAGCACCACTGAGCTTGCCCTCTGACTTAGCGCCTCCTTAAAGCTGTCCTTAACCGCCGTTTGCTTCAGTCGGTCGGTGAAGTATTTCGCCTTTGGTCTCGCAATATCAGTTTTAGCAATCGCAGCCGTCCTAAGACGGATGACCGCTACCATTAGATGATGGTCGTAGGAGTTTCCTATGTCCGCTCCTCTTTTGTTCCGCACATCCATAAGGCAACCGCGAAAGCGGCGTGATATAGCCAGGTGATCTATCTGATTCTGGTATTCACCTGAGGGCGCAACCCAGGACACTTTGTGTGCTGCTTTATGTTGGAATATGGTTCCGCCAATTACCAGTTGGTTCGCTGAGCAGAAATCTACAAAGCGGACTCCGTTTTCGTTGCGGTCGCCGACTCCGTGCTTTCCCATTATGTGGCTTAGGCTATTGTTGCAAGATCCGACTTTGGCGTTAAGGTCTCCCATCACGATGATGATATCCCCACGGGGTATTTTCTTGTAAGCCCCATCTAATCGGCTGTAAAAGTCGTCCTTGTCATCTTGGGAAGCTAGCTCCGTTGGAGCATATGTCTGCAGGATGCTGATGTTCCGCACCTTGCTTTTGTATCTGGCGTATATTATCCGCTCAGATACTGCCTCCCAGTCTAACATACTTTCGTGAGCAGAGTGGGACATCATCAATCCTACTCCGGCCTCACGGTTTTCTCCGACATTTTTTCCAGCGTAGATCATCTTTGATTTTCCAGAGGGGGAAACATACTCGGCGCTGCCTGTCCATCGGATTTCGCTGACGCCTAGAATGTCCAGATTATATCTGCAAAACTCGGCTTCAAGTTGCAGATATTTGGCGTTGCTGTTGTTGTTGTCCAGTTGGTTTCCGTCATCAAGTAGCGTTCTGACGTTCCAGAAACCTAGAGTGGTCCTTGTTCGGTATCCAAAGGTCGGCATCAGGGGGTGGTGGTTTTGTATCCGAGGCTGGGTTGATGTTTCAGTAGCTAGTTCTGTTCAGAAAGTAGGGTCGCTGGCCCTACTCGCCTATCCTGGTGATGGGGGTGCCATCTTAGAGTCCAGGCCCTCTAGTTATCAAGCTTCAGCGATTTTTCAGCCTACTTACCGAAGACGCACTAAGGCCATTTCGGCTTCTTGATTCGCCTTCTCACAATTAGCTCGCCACGAACCGGAGTCCGTGGCTACCCAGAGGATACTTGACTCGTTTTATGGAGTCGGAAGTTCGTGAGCTGCTTGAGCCGACCGTACATGTACAGTCGACTCTCTTTGTAGTATTGTGTAAAAGTATATAAAATAAGTGAATGCTAATGATTAGGACATTTTCATTAAAAACAAAAAAGTTTTTCTCTCTAGAACTAGTTTTTCGACCGATCGTTCCTATGGCAGCTATATGCTATAGTCATTCGATTTCGACCAAACTTAGTGAAATCATTGGAAAAGGAAGTAAACTAAGAAATACGTACTTTGGAGGCGTTTCCATTAAAAACAAAAAAGTTTTTCTCTTTAAGACTAGTTTTTCGAACGATCCTATGGCAGCTATATGCTATGGTTATCAGATCCGCCCGGTTCCGACAAATGTGCAGCGTATTTGTACCAAAAGACTTCATGCAAAGTTTGGTGAGGATAGCTTTAAAACTGACGGAGGAGATAGCATAGAAACAGACAGACGGACAGACGGACAAGGCTAAATCAACTCAGCTCGTCATGCTGATCAAGAATATATATACTTTATGTGGACGGAGATGCTTCCTTTAATGCGTTACAAACATCCGCACAATTTTATAATACCCTTTGCAAGGGTATAATAAAACTAAATATTTTCATTTATAAACGAAAAAAAATTTTGTTGGCCAATGCCAACAACACGCGGTGTTCCCAAGCGGTCCCCCATCTAAGTACTAACCGTGCCCGACGCTGCTTTATTTCGGTGATCGGACGAGAGCCGATGTATTCAGCGTGGTATCGTCGTTGGCGAATGCTGCATGGCTAAACGTTTATTTTCTACGCCTTGTTGCTGGCTGGTTCATAATGTACAGCACACAACATCCACAAGTAAGGGAGCTGTAGTCGAGTGCCCCGACTACAAAATACCCTGTTCCCTTGACTTCTTGTGTTTTTATACACATACACTCACACATACGGTAACTGACAATGCAAGGCCCCCCCTCTCTCCCAGAAGCAAAATTGATTCGTATACAACTTCGGTGTTTTTCGTCCGACCTTATTGATCTTTTCAGAATAGATAGATATTGGGCCTTACTTGATATATATAGAGTTTGGAAGGTCTATCTTAAAAATTGTGGCTCTGACAGTTTTTTACGCTTAAAGGGGAGAGGGGGAGGAATTTTCCAAATCTGAAACAAACTCGATTTGAATCGGGCATACTCCTACCTACATGCCAAAATTTGTGGCTCTAGATCTTATAGTCTCTAAGATCGACGCGTTCATACGGACAGACGGACGGACAGACGGACATGGCTAAATCGACTCGGCTGTTGATGCTGATCAAGAATATATATACTTTATAGGGTCGCAAATGCTTCCTTCTACATATTACATACTTTTGCACTACTTCATGATCCCCCTTTTCCCCTTTTCAATGGTAAGAGGGTATAAAAAGTAAGACATTAGGATAATATCAAAGAGAGCTAAAACAATAGAATAGGATCAACACAAAATGTGTCTAAAAAGGGTCAAAAAAAGAGGGCATCAAATACCGCCACGTGCAATGTAAGATTATTAATTTATTAATTTTTGAAAGATTGGCCTTTAAGTATACATTTATTTTAAGCGTTGATAATGGGATTCATTTTATTTGCTGTTATTTTGATGTTTTGCAAGATATCTAGTTTAAAGGTACCGCCAAAGTTTGATGAACTGAGTAATCTATGATAGTTTGAAAATGTTTTGTTAATCTTAGTTGGCTCTGTTTGAACGAACTGTTTTGGTAAATATTCTTTTTCATTTAGATTTCTCATTCGTCTGTTGAGCCTTGGACTGCCAAGACTCTAACATACGCACACAAGAACGCGCAAACGCGGTAACTGACAATGCAAGCCCCCCTCTCTCCCAAAAGCAAAATTGATTCGTTTATAACTTCGGTGTTTTTTGTCCGATCTTATTTTCAGAATAGATAGATATTGGCCCTTACTTGATATATATAAAGTTTGGAAGGTCGTAACTTAAAAATTGTGGCTGTGACTGTTTTTTGCGCTTAAAGGGGGAGGAATTTTCCAAATTTGAAACTAACTCGTATTGAATCGGGTATACACCTACCTACATTCAAAAATTTGTGGCTCTAGCTCTTATAGTCTCTGAGAAACACGCGTTCATACGGACAGACGGACGGACAGACGGGCATGGCTAAATCGACTCCGCTGTTGATGCTGATCAAGAATTTATATACTTTATAGGGTCGCAAATGTTTCCTTCTACCTGTTACATACTTTTGCACAACTTCATGATCCCCCTTTTCCCATTTTCAATGGGAACAGGGTATAAAAACCATAGCCATCCTCCCCCATTGTTGAACGACTGTACTCCACATGCACACACACACAAATATGTATAAAGAAATGCGACTCAGGGGTAACAAGCGCTTGGGTCTGATCATCTGCTTTGTATGCTTTCAACTCTGCTACCTGAGTGATTTGAGATTTGAGATTTTCCAAATCTGAAACAAACTCGATCTGGATCTGGATACACCTACCTACATGCAAAAATTTTTGGATCTATCTCTTATAGTCTCTGAGATCGACGCGTTCATACGGACGGACGGACAGACGAAAATGGCTAAATCGACTCGGCTGCTGATCAAGAATATATTTACTTTATAGGGTCAGAAATGTTTCCTTCTGTTACATACTTTTGCACTATTTCATGATTCCCTTTTCCCATTTTTAATGGGAACAGGGTATAAAAAGAATATGCGTCGTACCTTGTTAGTTGTACCATGTTCTATATTGCTTAACACGTGTGCTTTTGGCGAATGCATAATCCGCTAGGTGTAAGTCCTTGAAAGAAATTGCTACACCTGGTGGGAATTTAAAAAAGTGTCAACATGTTGAGAAATATGACAATGGTATATTTGTGCCGCCATCTATGGGCAAATGTACTTGAACTGCTTCTTATAAATTTCGTGTGCTTTTAGTCAATGAATAAACCAAGGAGTGGAAGTCCTTGGAGGAAATACCAACCCTTAGAACGAAGAGCGAGTTCAAAGACGGGGCTTTCGGATTTTAAATTTCATATAATCCTTACACTCGGGCAAAAAAATATTCTAAAACTGCTTAAAATTAAATATCTTGAAATTTTACCTAAAACGACAGCCCAGGAATATTGGACTTAGTTTAAGAACTCAATTACCCAAAGTTGTCCATCAAAAACATATAATATTTTTTAAGAGTTGGAAATAAATATGCTAAGTTTAGAATTTGGAAAATTTTAAGGAAAAAGATTCTTTAAAATTGTAAGCTTAAACAAGACTTTTAGGAAAAACGGCTTATATTGTATGAATTTATTAACTGAAAAGCACATTTTGAGTAACAAAACTCATAAAACAAAGTAAAAAACAGGGGAAAGTTAACTTCGGCTCGGCCGAAGTTTTGAATACCCTTGCAGCTTCCATTGAAAACAAAAAGTTTTGCTAAGACTACTTTTTGGACATTACTTTTCTAGGGGATCTATACTATAAAGATGTCTGATTTCGATTAAACTTGTTGAAATCATGGAAAAGCATAATACACTGTTAATTGCGAAATTTGGAGGCGATCCCATTTAAAACAAAAAGTTTTTCTCACTAGAACTTCTTTTTCGACCGAATATTCATACTGCAGCTATATGCTATGGTCATCCGATTTTGATAAAACTTTGTAGAATTGTGTAAAAGTATATAAAATGATTGTATGCCATTGATAAGGACGTTTTCATTAAAAAACAAAAAATTTTTCTCACAAAAACTAGTTTTTCGACCGATTGTTCCTATGGGAGCTATATGTTATAGTCATCCGATTTCGACAAAACTTTGCAGAATTGTGTAAAAGTATATAAAATAAGTGTATGCCAATGAAAAGGACGTTTCCATTAAAAACAAAAAAGTTTTTCTTACTAGAACTAGTTTTTCGACCGATCGTTCCTATGGGAGCTATATGTTATAGTTATCCGATTTCGACCCAACTTTGTAGAATTGTGTAATAGTATATAGATTAAGTGTACGCCAATGATAAGGACGTTTTCAATAAAAACAAAAAAGTTTTTCTCACTAGAACTAGTTTTTCGACCGATCGTTCCTATGGCAGCTATATGCTATAGTCATCCGATTTCGACCAAACTTAGTGAAGAAATGGGAAAGGATAGTAAACTAAGAAATACGTACTTTGGAGGCGTTTCCATTAAAAACAAAAAAGTTTTTCTCACTAAAACTAGTTTTTTGACCAATCGTTCCTATGGCAGCTATATGCTATGGTCATCCGATCCGGCCGGTTCCGACAAATGTGCACCGTATATATACCAGAAGACTTCGTGCAAAGTTTGGTGAGGATAGCTTTAAAACTGACGGAGGAGATAGCATAGAAACAGACAGACGGACAGACGGACAAGGCTAAATCAACTCAGCTCGTCAAGCTGATCAAGAATATATATACTTTATGTGGTCGGAGATGCTTCCTTTAATGCGTTACAAACATCCGCATCAATTTATAATCCGTATAAAACATGGTGAAACAATATATACTTAGCGTTTGTCAGTATGCATTGACATTTTAAGTGCGCTTCTTTTTTTTTGTTTTATTGTATACTTAAATGTCGAAACAATACTGTTGCTCGTAAGTCTTTTTACTCTTCAGCGCTACCTGTTAGTACCCCGCCTCGGCGGAATGGAACACCTTTATATTGTTTCACCATGGTATAAAAATGAGCAGTTAGGCGCAACTACAATGATGTATATTTCGCTAAGTTATTCAATGCTTCAAGAAGTAAATTAGAGCACAACAATACTGACGAATAATTATGTCTTAAATAAATAATGCATAGATTATACGGAGCTCAGAAAAATAAAACCGATGCATCGGCGACGAATGATCAAATGATATTAAATATGTGACTGTTTTTTGCTTTCTGCCATCCTCAGATTCAACAGAGCAGACTACGTTTTTGCGCTATGCTTATAATCGATTTAAATATTGCGGCAAATAAATGTTGGGGCTGGAAGCAGACCGTTTAGTTCGATATTGTTAAGGGATGAACTAGACAAAGCTTAGGGATGATGCCATACAAGGGTGTCATTCTGTTTAGATATTGTCTGTCAGCAGATGGCGCAAAAAATTTAAAAAGAAAAGAGATATACTTCTTAGTCTAGTCAAACAAAAATATTTACAATTCTTAGAACAAATAAAACTAAAAATCGCAAATCTGGCTATAAACGGAAATATCAATATTCAAAAACACACTGACGATGAAACGTATGTATACGATAGTTTCTCTTATAATCGGAATCCGTTTTTCCAAAGAGATGAGGGTTTCAAAAGGACATGAGCCATTTTTACTC